>OZ010574.1:76537069-76587069 GCA_963932145.1 Acanthosepion lycidas
TGTAGATAGGGCTTGATTTATAAGGTTATATATTAATTATATCTACGTTGTTAAAGTTGTGATTAAGCCTGTCTGAATTGAGTGATTTGAGGTGCAAAATCCATTTGTCTTCATGGTCATCTAGAATTTTTCTGTTATCTTTCTGTTTTTTCTATTTTTTCAATTATAGTGAATTTGGCATGGATTTTAAAATCATGTTTTTCTAGGCAGAATGGTTGTTCCACAGGTAATAATCTTTCATGGAGAGCCAACTTAATTTGGTTATGGTAATTATTAATTGGGCAGTGAAAGGGCCATATTCTTTCTGGCATAGTGTGCATTCTAATAATTAAATTATGTTATGACTTCTACAGTTAGAATCATGGTAGATTTTGAAAGTAGATTTAGTGACTGAGCTAGTGAATGAATTGGTGTGTCTAATGTGGTTACAGCATAAGCTCCTTTTGTTATTACATGGTTGGGAAAATTGTTTTTGTTTTTGGTTTATTACAGATTACCTTATCCTCTGAAATGTGATTACTACCTATAATTTCCTTAAGGTTCTTAGGTCTACAATATGCTAGAAGGCTGGGGTTCTCAAACAAAATTTTTAAGTCTTGTTTGGGATGTAGTATTTCCCAATGACTTTTGATTATCTGGGATTGTGGAGGAAGAGTGGGGTTGAAAGTGGTTAATAGAGGGATGTGTCTTCATTTTTTTAATTAATTTTGTACGTTAGGGTGTCTTCTCTAGGTGTGGAAATTGCTTTGTTTATTTAATCCTGATTAGGTGTTCTTTATATATATATATATATATATATATATATATATATATAAATTTAAGACAGAAATTATATATATATATATATATATATATATATATAAATTTTAGATAGAAATTATATGTATATATATATAAATTTAAATTAGAAATTATATGTATATATATATAAATTTAAATTAGAAATTATATGTATATATATATATATATATAAATTTAAGATAGAAATTATATATATATATATATATATATATATATATATATATATATATATATTTAAGATAGAAATTATATATATATATATATATATATATATATATATATATATATAAATTTAAAATAGAAATGACCTCAGGAAAGATTTTAAGATATCCTTATTTACATTTAAAGATACAGAATTATTTTTAGTATGCAATATTTATATTGCTCACATACTAATAATATTAATAAAATTTATAGAACAAATTATCTATATTTATGCAAAAAATTAATTATCCAATGCTTTTTAACATTTAAAGCATTAACAAAAATTGTTAATACTTTTCTCACTATTATAGTTTACTATATAAAGGACTTTTAGCTCTTTTTTAGCATTTTCTTAGACAATCTACAATTGTTTAACCATGAGTTTATTCACTTTATTGAATACTAACATTGTTGACAGTGGAAATAACAATTTTTGCTAGTTCTATCTGAAGTAGATATGATAATCCTAGAAAATAGTTTTAACCAAGTGTTCACTCAGTCACTTTCTTTTCTATTAACTTTCATCACAGTATTGAGATATTTTTCAAAGCTACTAGTATGAAGTGAATATAAATAGCTTTCATTGGCATTCAACTTCACTTTACTAATTTTGTTTTCAGTATTGATAATCCTTGTACCACAGTCAACTTCAACATAATCTGTTGTTATCTGACAATCAGTATATGATTTCACAGATATTGTACATATGAGTGTGTAGGAGTCATTTTGCCAAGCATTTTAGAAGATACTTTTTTTAACAAATATCTTTTCTGAACTACTTTGATGAAGTGTTGTCATTATTATTAATTTTTACTAGCTGTTCTTTCATCCTATTTTTGTTGCTTTTTGTCACAGCACTCATATTGCTTTTAGAGATATGCATAGTATAGTAGAAGTTGATGTGGGATTGACATGCAGTGTTCAAATGCCAGCTAATACTACTGTATTCACTAAATATAAATTCCCTTGAATCCATCTCACTTCTTTTTAATAGCAGGACTGACTGGGCTAAGTAACTTTGGTTGGCAACCAATCTAGAAGAAGGACAACTCTTAATCCAAAACAGTTAGACATAAGGCAAGCAACTCCAGCAGTAAAAAGACTACTTGATACAACAACTAACATGGTGAGGCTATGACCCTATTCTCCACAGGGGAGTCTGCAGGACTTACCACTACTACTACTACTACTACTACTACTAGTAGTAGTAGTAATAGTAGTAGTAATAGTACTACTACTATATTGTTTTTACATTATGTGGCTATTAATTAAGTATCAAGGATAAGATAAGGAAGAATATTTCAATATAACTGAATTTGAGTGATGTCTGTTGCTTTGCTTCTTTAGTCAATGCAGTCACAGGAAGACAGGTTCCTAAGGAGAAGAGATTAAAGTTAAAATCCTATTGCAAGTTTATTCTTAATTTCAGATCAATGCTCCTTATTTAGCTATCAGAGAATCTATGTAACTACAATGAAAAAAATAAAAATAACATGAAATAAAAACTATTCAAAAGATAATAATTCAAAATATGTCTGTATCTTAAATTTGTTTTATTTGAACTTTCTGTAAAGGTCAGATAATTTTTTGATGGTAAGAGAGAATTGGCTTAGTTTTTTTTTTCTCCTTAGAATAAAAATGCCATGGAGTAGAACTGAAGCTATGGATTATGTAGTTCTGAAAATTTAATTAAACAGCATTTTCTTAAACTCGTTTTAGAAATAAAACAACTTATATGTAGTGGCAACAGTCATACACTTGAAACTCTGCAAGAAAACTAGCATAAAGTATTTTCCAGTATACTGTTTTGTACTAAAATCTAAAATTTAAAAAAATGAATTTTTCTGTTTTTATTTTCATACTTCTGTTTTATAAAAAAATTATTTTACTACTTTTAAAATGTTAGTCTTGAATAAAAATATTAGTCTTTTAAAATGCTAGTCTTGTTTAACTGTTAAAGTTGTTTATATTTAGTACATATTCTTTGAGAGACGTGTATTTTCATGAAGGCCAGACAGTTTGTGTACAAATTGTTACACTTGTATATCTTTTTTAGCTCAGCAGTTGAAAACCACCAAAATTGTAAAGGATCCATTTCAAGTTTATGGAAAATTGTTTTTTTGTATTTTGTAGTAAATGCAAGCCATAATCTCATGCCCTTGTGAAAATTTGGATGGTACCGTCTGTGAGCATAAATTTCTGAATAAATAGAACTCAAGTCAGTGAATGAGGGAAGAAGACATTTTTACAGCAAGGGGAACAAGGCAAGTCATCATTAAGGAGTAGAAGGCATTTGACATCAAGAAGAGAGCATCAAGAAGGCACAAGGTTACCAGCCAGCTGCAGAGAAACTAAAGGATTTTGATGTTCAAGTGAACATTTTCCTGCAGCCGGACAACAAAGAATGAAAAGAATTTTAAGCATAAACAGTGCTTTAAAAGTGTCACAGAGACACTTGTGGGACAAATAATAGTAGGTGTTTTCATTTTTTCTGAAAGGTGGTTGCACCTTTGTATTCTGTTTTCTTGAATTGTTTTCCCTTTTTGTCTTTTTCAAAATACTTGTCTTTTCCCAACCTGTAATTTTTCCCATTTTTTGATGGTAATCCTTTTTATCAGAAATTGTTATCCTGCCTTAATAGGTACACAAAAGGAAATTTTTGTGCAAATTTTGCTTTTGTACCTTTTTCGTACTTGTGTAATAAATGTTTTTCCTTTAAGATTTTATACAATTTAAAGTTTTGTGATTTACACCTATTATGACTTTTGTGTTAGGGAATAAATTTTTTATAGTTTGTTTGGTATTGGAGTAATTATTACAACTTACAAATATACAATATTCCTGCACTTGTAAAATATCTATTTTCTATTATATATCTTTCAATGTGTTCTTTGTTTATTCTCAAATGGATACACATATGACTGCCTGATTCTTTACTCCCTAATTTTAAATCTTTTTCTTTATAAGCTTAGGCAGGAAAATAAGATACTTACTAGAGAGTAGTAAAGATTTGCTTGAATAACAATAAATTTTACTGCATGGCTATGTACCCTAACATAGTCATTTACCATGTTTGGTACAAAGGCACAAATATGAGGCACACAGTAAGCCTCAAACTAACTAGAAGTGTTTACTAAACTAAAACTATAAATCTTATTTTGTGACTATGCACACTGACATAGTTGTTTATCAAGCTTAGTCTGGCTCAAGGTCACATTTATGAAGCACCCAGTGTAGATCAAACTCACTACACAGTAGTAAAGGTTTGCTAGACTAGCTCACTAATCATTAGACTTGGCTGCTGATGTTAACTATTTTTTAGTAAACAGTTTTTTCAAAATGTTCCATGAAGAGAGTGAATGTTTGATACAGTGACTGATATGTCATACATTTGTTTTTCTCAATTTTTCTTTACAAAATTGGGCAGCAGATTATACACTGGTGCATATTATACATGGGAAAATAGCTTTCTGTATTTCAGCTACAGCCGGTAATAATTGTTCCAACAAAGTAAAAATTCAACTTTGCATACACTCTGCCATGAGAATCAGTTTGATCAATTTCGAAGTTTTACAAATTTTCAAAACTTGTTGGATAGAGTCGTAGTTACATCCTGATTGTAAGGAAGTAAACTTGTTGTCTGGGCAGATGCTGGAAGAAGATACATGAGAACTTTCAAAAATTCAAATGCATGGAAGTGAAAAATTCAAATGTAAGTAAGTGAAATTTTACTCAATATCAAAGAGTTGAAAGTTGACCTGTATTTTTGAATTTCCAAACAAGTGCCTCTCTCCTGTTAGAAGGACAATATAAAGTAGTAGGCTTCATATTATATTATTAATGGCAAATCTATATGTATATTCATCCTATGCTTGCAAATAGGTTGCTCTTGACAATGGTAAGGGTTATTTTAAAGTCTTCTTTAGAAAGTATGAAGGTTGGTTCAGTTAAAAAAATTTGGGGACAAAAGCAACAGTAAAGATAGGAATTAAATGATATATCTGAAATTCAGAACTGATGTCAATGTATTTAGTACTCTACATCAGCCCCTATATATACACTTCCTTCTCTCTATCCAGTGAGTTTTTTATAAACTAATTACACAAAACTAGTTTATTCAGATAACAATAATATCAATTGATATACTGTAATGGGATTGGCAAATAGGATTTTACCTATTTGCATATATGTTGGTTATAGGAGAAATAAAATATAGAGTAAAGAGTCAGATGGGAGTAAGTTGACTGCTGATCATGTGTCATAGAAGAACACTATACAATAACATGGTGTTGCTAATAGGATGTTTAAATTGCCTAGAAAACCAGAACTTGTTGAGACTTGGATACAGTGTTTTGCAGCCCAGACTAGGGTGAAAAAATTGAAAGACAGTAAGGTAAAAAGGGGAAGAAAATTAAATAACCAACCTTTTCAGCAGGTTGTGAAGCTATAATGAAAATTTCTGTCATGACATACCAAAAACAATTGGAGAATTTGACTTTCATTGAAATTTCAGAAATGATAAAAAGAAATTTACTACTGAAAAGAAACTTGTTATAATAGAAAAAAAACAAATTTCTATCCATTAAACAGAAACAAGATGAATCAATTATACAATGTCTTCACAGATTAAGAGAAGCAAGCAGATTCTGCAAATTTGAGAAACTGGGAACTTGACTATAGAGGATGAATTGATTCAATTACAGTTGACTGACAGTATGCCTGATATATATATATCTTATAAATATAAGATATTGGAACAATTACAATTGAATAATTTGTCTCTAACTGTATGCGTGGAAGTTATACAACAGCTAGAATTGTTTAAAAAATATAATTCTACTAAGGACAATATTGAAACATACAATACAAAAAGGAATGTAAAAAATGCAAATACTGTAATTATGAACATAAAATTAACAGAAAAAGTGTTCTGGTTTTGGAGAAATTTTCCATAACTACGGAAGAAAAAAAATAATTTTCAATTTGTATGCAAAGTTAAAAAGAAAATAAGCAATATAGAAAAATCGGAAAAAGAAAGAACTGAACATGTCTTTTCAATACCAAGACCTAAGGAAAAGAATTCTTTTGAAAAAATTAAGTTAAATGGCATGACTTTTCCAATGCAAGTGGATACAAGAAGTAATCCCAAGAAATAAACCAAAATTGAGAAAAAGTAATCTGAAACTGAGACAATTTGATAGATCGTTTATAAAATCTGTGGGATACTTCAACGGAATGTTTGAAACCTGTGACTGATTTGAAATTATTCCCATTACAGTAGTGGAATGTGAAAAAATTCATGGACTACTAGGAATAGATGTTCTAAAGGTGGATACATCAAAATTAATCAATAGTGTAAAATCAGAAAAAGTAAAAATATAAGTGTTAAACAAGTATAAAGCAAGTATACAATCAAATGAAAATAGTACCCCCCTCCTGTTTTGAACCCCATAAATTACCTATTAACCTTTTACCTTTAGTGGTTGCTAAGTTAAAGAAAATGGTAGAGGAGGGAATTTTGGAGCATATTCCTCCAGGTAGTTGAAATGGACCTCTCCCACTGTAGTTTTGTAAACATCAGATGGAGACTTACACGATGCGATGGATAAATTGTCGTCTAAATGACACAAAAATAAAAATAACACTGACATCTCATTTTAACAGATATATTTACCAAAATTATACAAAAATATCTTGAAATACTAAAGAGTAAATTTATTCATTAAAATCACAGCCACCAGACAACTTCAGAATCTCCTGCAACTCTTCTGGACAGTTTCCTTGTTTAAGTTTGTAAATTCTGCCATAATCATTACCTTCAGTTTATCTTTACTGTTACAAGGAGTCTTTTTGTTTTCTCACACATAATAATCAAGTGGGGTTACAGTCTGAGGAGGTAGGTGGTCAGATGTAAGGGTCACAAAAATTATCTGACAGATATGACTGGGTTCTCTTGCTTGTGTGGAATGGAGCAGAGTCTGTTGCCAGACATAGGGTTTTTCAGCAGCCACCCTCTTGATCCAGGGCAGCACTACCTCTTCAAGGCACTTGATATTGGTCTCCATGTTGTAACTGAGGCCCTGTGGGAGGATGAATGGAGACATAATGTTGCCATCCCTAGTGATCACTACAAACACCATGCTGTTGACTGGATATATCATCCAACTCTTTCCAAACCCTCTGCACTTGACACCCAAACACTCTAAAATGTTCATATTGGTGCTTCCAGTATGAATGCCAAGCAGTACAGCATGCTGTTTCCAAATTTCTGACTAAGTGAATTGCGTCATGGTGCTCTTTTTCTCACAGATGGTGCCCAACTGACCCTACTTTACTCTGCCATCAACAAAATCAAAAACAAACAATGTGCATGTGTGAAATTAAAAATATAAAATGGAAACAATTTACTGATCACACCCTGTATGTGGTGATTTTAAAATAGGTCTAAATCATAAAATATACTTGGATTCATTTCCTATTCCCAATATTGAAATCGTTATCTACAGATTGTTAGGTATGAAAGTTTTTACAAAAATTGATTTTAAATCTGCCTATAATCAAATACAGATTGATGATAAATTCAAAGAAATTGCCACAATAAACACCCTCCTCATAGGATTATTAAGATGGATGAGAATTCCTTTTAGAGCAAAAACTGCAAGTGCCATTTTTCAGACAGCAATGGAAAATATGTTAACTGATGAAATTAGTAACATGATTATTTATCAAGATGATATTTGCCTCAGTGCTATTACTAAAGATAAATGAAAACAAAAAAAACAATATGTGTCAAACAAGTTAAAATTGCGAGGATCACAATAAACGAAGACAAATGTGAATTTAATTGTGATATCATATTTAGGGTAACAGATTTCAGAAGATGGTATTGCATCAGATCCAAAGTTAATTAAGAAAATTTCAGTGGTATCTATACCTACTAATAAAAAAGAATTAGAATCCTTTTTAGGATTGGTTAATTTTTATAATAGATACCTACCAAAATGCAGTGACTTAATAGAACCATTTGCTGAACTGCATAAAAAAACAGTGAGTTCAAATGGACTCAAAGGCAAAGCTTAGCATTTGAGGATTTAAAAAAGATACTTGCAAAAAAAACAAAAAAATCTTTGATTCCATAAAGGAGGTTATGTAAACTACAGATGCAAGTGAGTGAGCTGTGTTGGCAATTTTATTGCAAGAAAGCCATCCAATAATGTACCTTTCAAGAAAATTAAAAGCAGCATAAATAAATTATTCAAATATTGAAAAAGAGGCATTAGTTATTGTCTGGAGCACAGACCTTGACAATTTTTATTAGGTAAGAAGTTTCTATTAAAGCTGAACCATAAACCTCTAGAGTTTATTTTTAACCCTAGAAAGGATCAAACAAAAGTTACTTCTGGAATTCTAAGATGGGCAATAAAATTAATGACATATTATTTTGATATTGAGTAGGTAAAAGGAAATACAATACCAAATGTGAATTCACTGCCAAGGTTACAATTTAATAAGGATCAAAAAGAAAAAATGGAAATTCTAGGTGGAGAAACATTACATTGGGTTGAAACTGACATAATATCTCTACATAGATTGGCATTGGAAACTCTACATCATCTGATATTAAGCAAGATTGATGAGTGAATATGAAGAAACTGATGGAGTAATTGTTCCAAAACTGAAAGCATAAATTAATGATGGAAAATGGTGTTATATGCAATGGAGACGTGATAGTACCACCAGAAACAGTAAGGAAATATATTTTAAAAACTGTAGATGATGGTGTGAATTGTGGGATAATGACTATACAGAGGAGATTAGCATTTGAGGCATGGTGGCCATGGTATTATCCTGATATAGAAAAATATGTAAATAAATTCCCAAAATGTGTAGAAATAAAGGATTTTCTGCAAAGGAGAATACACTCATGACCCAAAAGAAACAGAACCATGGTCTTGTGTTCATATAGACCATGCACACATTAATGGCATGAGACTATTTCTTTTTTTAGTAGACTCCTTTTCTGGATGGACTGAAGTCATTAAAGATAAAAAAAATAACTACAATAAAGCAAATATTAAGAGTGATATTTTCTAGAAATGAGGTCCCTAAAACATTGGTATCAGACAACACACCAGAATTTTATGATGATTTATGTAATTGGCTTGGCTGCTTCCCTTACAAAACACCACCATATCACCCACAATCTAATGGGATTGCAGAAAGAATGGTGTATAAATAGGATTGAAGGCATTTTCTCCAAGTAGAGATACTATAGACAGTTACTTACTAAGGTTACTGCTTAGTAATAGGACGATTCTACATGCAGACAGATTGCAATGCCCATCTGCATTAATGAGAAGACAAATAAGATCTTCATTAACAATGTCTTACTCAACAAATGAAAAGATGTAGTATGAAAAAGACAAAGTAGCAAGTTTTGAGAGAGCAAATTTCATCATACAAAGGGCACATAACATAGCCATTATACCAAAGAAGGGAAAAAGCCTAATGGCTCATTCTGAACAATTAAGACCTAGAATTGAAGAGGAAGATGTTGTGATGGAAGAAGATCTTGATGAAGAAGAAAGGATAAATTCTTCAGATCAGGATAAAGTAATAGAAGATAAGTCTATGGATGATATGGGAATAACTCAGACATGAGAGATGAAATGAGACCAAAATCTTCATTAAAAAGAACGTAAACCTTAAGAGGGAGATGAGGAAAGACGTTGTAGAAGTTCAAGAACAATGAAAGGCATTAAACATCTTTTCAGTTCCAGGAGGTGTAATAGGATGGGCAAATAGGATTTTACTTATCTGTGCGTGTTGGTTATAGGAAAATTAAAGTATAGAGTAAAGTGTCAGATGGGAGTAAGTTGACTACTGATCGAATACAACACACGCAGTTTTCCTTATAAAAATTTTATCACTAGAAGTGATTCTAGTAGTACAGGTTTGATAGACAAGTTCACTATCCTTGCTTCATATAAACATAACTTGACCTTTTTTAGTAAATAGCTTTGTTTAAGAAAATATTTTATGGAGTGAGTAAATGATAGACTAACTGGAAAGTTAATCATTTTCTCGGTTTTGAGTAACAGTAACAGCCACTTGTTCAGAAATTAAAAAAATTCATCTTTCAACTCTTTTACATTTAACGAATTCACCCTTTTATATAAAAAAAAATTAAAAATTAATTAAAATGTGTGAATAAATAAATGTTAAATAGTATGAATTTTTCTTATATTCTTACTTTTGGGAGAAGTGTATTAAAAGAAAGCCAGATGGTTTATTAAAAATTTTCATTTTGTGTGTAAAAGTTTTTCATTTTTCTAAAAAGGACTGCTAGAAATAACTATCATGGTGGATTGTTGGGGATTCATTCTTCAAATTAAAAAAATATAATACCCTTGTATTTATTTTCTAATAAAAAAGATGGTGGGGTCCATTTGATCTAACCCTCACAAGGATGAATGACAGAAGGTGGTTGGAAAACAAGAAGTTGGTTAGCAAAGAAACCTGTGTGCTATGGCATAAGGAAGTGATATGTCATGCAGAAAAGATTAGATGTATCATGTCACCAAGGTCAGCTGGCAGAAGGGAGGCAGGAAAGTGACTTGAACATCAGATACAAATTTGGCTGTGGATAGGACAAAGGCTTCCTTGTGAGAAAGCAGAACAAAGGAAAGAAAGGTTTTGGCATTCTTAAAAACTATGCCAATGAAAAAGAACATTAACAAAGAGCATCCTTAGGCCAACCATGAAAGGGAAATTTTAACAACAAAGAAATTGCAAGAGATCATTAAACCTCCATGAGATTCTCATTATAAAAGCATTTCATTTTTTTTTACTCATCTATTAGGTGGGTGCACACTTTTTTTCTAAGAGTAATTTCTTCTTGTATGCAACAGTTTTTGTTTTGCCTTCACAAAGTTTGTTTCTTTCATGATTTGAAAAAATTTCCATTGTGAGCCAATTGTTTATATAATTTTGTTATGTTATGTTGCCATAAGTTACATGAAAGGAAATTTTTGTGCAAACCTTTTTTGTAAAATTTGTACTCTGTTATATTGTTTTGTATCAGTTGAATATATGTTTGTAACTTTCAAATTTCACAAGGTAGTTTTGAATCTTTGTTACTATTTGGGCCTTTTTTAACATTCAGAATAAGAAAGTTCTCTCTTCTTCTTTTCCCTCAAAAAAAAAAAATTCTTTCATTTTACATGAAAAAAATTAATTATTGTAAAATTAAATTTTTTATACTTTCAGTGATTTGAATTTTATTTGTAAGTTCCCATGTTTTTGTCACCTTACAGTATTACATTTTCTTATTTGCCCCTAAACAGAGAATGTGCTCATCAGCCATGAAATATATTTATGAATATTCATATAACTGTTAGTTAATATGAAGATTCATATATGACTGCTCATGGCCGAAACAATGTTTTGATTGATTGATTTCTTTGTTTAACAGTATATCAACTCCTTATGGGTCATTTAATTCCAGAATTTACTTATCTTGGGAGCTTGGAAAAATATGATAAATGTTATTCTGAATACATAATAGATGATACTCAGTGCATAGACAAATTTGTGAGGACATAATTACTTGAGGTGTTGATATGTGTGTTTTATGTTGTAATTTTGTTGAGGTTATATTTTGAACACGATTTTATAGCTTCAACTAAATATATTTTGAATACAATTGTATGCATTTAGCTACAGATAAAATGCATTGTTGGTCATTTTGCAAAAAATGTATTGTTGGTAACTCTACTATAAGAAGAAAAGGTTGCAAAGTAAAGAATAAGTCATCCTTCACAAGACCAAGTAAGCAATTTTGAACTTTATCAAGGCTGAAAAGGCAGACGGAGCAGCTCGCTCCCAGACCATTCTTGGTCTAATCTGACTCCAAATTTAAAGCAGGAAGAGTCAGATATTTCCTGGAGTAATAGAATGAGCTGATCATTTATTTAGTATCTTCAATAGATTGTATATATGAATTCTACTTGAGATTTGAAGAGAACTTGAGACCCAGTATCTAGCTATCATCAACAAAGTAGTCTCAGAATACTAGTATAGTATAACTATATATTAGTATAGTATAACTATATATACTAAATATAGTATATATATATATATATACTATATACTTAACTAGTATAGTGAGTTTGATCTTCATGAGTTCTCCAGCACTTTAACCTTGTACCAGACTTAACACATAATTCTTGGAACTCAGTGCATTTTATGCTTGTAAAATCTGCAATATTTTAAGTTATTAATATCAGTTAGTACTGACTGCTATTTTAGCTGGTGCTTAAGATTAACACACTTAAAAAGTTCAGTGCTATTCTTCTTTACTTATTGTTGCATAAGTTTGTATAATTCAGAAGATAAATAGAGTTAGTCTTACTAATGTTTCTTTTGCTGATCTGAAAACTCAACCACAAACCTTATTCTTTTTATAGCTAAATACACTAATCATATAGCTCCTATGTAATGTTCAGAATAGAACTTAATAGTACTTTTTTTTACTGAAAAATATTCAAAGAAAAGTCTATAGCTAATTATCTTTCACAAACCTTCTGTATAAAAGAAACATGTTTATTTTTGCAAACAAGAAGGGAAAAAATGTAGGGAAATTTATAACATTTTTTTCCATTGGTTCATTCCAAGAAATTTCTGGTTAGTATTTACTTCTCTTTGCTTGGCAAGCTCAAGTGTTCAGAAATTTGAAACATAACAGCAAATGATTTTATTATCATTTCTAGTTTAGCATTTGAATCTTTTCCAAAAAGCTAGTAAGTGTATATTTAAAAAAAAAAAAATGGCAAGAAATTGTCTGCTTGTTATAAAGGATATGCTGAAGTGAATGGCTGGAGAACTGTAAAATAATACCAAACTTGGAACACACACAAAATAGTGGAACATTAGAGACAAGAATAAAACAATAAACATGCAGATGAAGTGTGGCTTAGAGCCAAATAAAAAGCAAAAATTTGTTTAAAATGCTGGGTTCAGTTAAAGAAAACTCAAAAAAGTAAAACAGCATGGCTATATTAATCATGTTGGATAGGAAACAAGGACTAATTTTAAAAATGAAGATTTTTATTTCAAACAATTTTTAAAAAATATCTGAACATACTAGCCTCTTATGCTATTTTTGTTACACGTTTATATTTACAAAATTTTATTTTATTTATTTATTATTATTTATATTTATTTAATATATTTCCTTTTTTGTGTTTATTAAGACACATAATAGTGCAATTACAGGCTGTTTAACTCCAAGTTTCTACCACAAAAATTATTTAAGAAAACAATTAGCTCTTGGAGATGGCTTTATAGGTGATATTTATTAGCAAACATCACTGAAGAAAAAACACACAGGAATTTAAAAGGTTTCAATAATTTTGGTATAAAACAAAATAAAATTAAATGTATTAGGTGTAATTTTATTTTAATTTTTTAAATGAATTGTCAATTTTTTCACTTTACTTTTGTAGTTTCTCATGGTAACTCTCAGGTTAGCATCCTATAATTTCCAGTGAGCAGCAGCATGGATCAAAAATAAATGGCAGATGTTGAATGAAATACCATTTAAGAATTAATAATAATTATGTTTCATCTTTTATAAATTCACATGAGATTAAATTTTGTCTGTCTGTCACTATCCTTACATCAGTAGAACAAAATCATCCTTGCCCATACTGTTAACATATAAAGTAATTTACCTGACCTTTCCACTAAGAAAAGATGTGACACAAAGTCTTTATTTATTTGGTGGACTGATATGCATGCATGTGGGCCAAGGAAAAAATTTTCCCAATCACCATGACCACTGTCACGCTAGCATTGATATTACATCAACCCCACCTCTTTTAGCGCAATGAGAAAAGTTCTGCTGCAGAGTTGGAATTCTCCAGGATCAGGCACCTTTGAGGAAAGAACAGATACTACACTTTTTTTCATAGACAAAAGGTGGTCATTATCAGTCTTTTATATATAGTATTATCAAATGGCATTTACAACATAAGTGGTAACATTTAATTGACATAACATTTATTAAAAGAATATTTTCATAAATATTTCTTCTGTGTCATTTTTTTAAAAAAATGCCATATATAAGCAATAAGATTTCTTTTTTTTAATTCATTATGTTTGTATAGAAAGAATTTATATCTGCCTTATCAAAAGTTAGTTGTAAGTTAAAAAACCTATGGTGTTCATAATAAGTATTGTTGTCGTATGATATTTCACATTACTACAAATTAGTTGAATGGAAAAATATTAATGGAATTATCTAAATATGTCAAAATAACCTGTTTAATTACATTTTCTTAAAAATGTACGAAATAATAAAACAAATGAAACAACAGTAAATTTTTTGAATTGATATTTATTATTATTAATATAATATTAATATAAACATTACAAAAATGTTCAAATGTTTTTCTCATAGTCAGCTCTATTTAGCTATGTCCAAAGTAGGAAATTTAAGTGAATGTAATAATAACATAACTTTAGAAAATAGAGGTCTTGCTGAAAATGTTGTTTATACAGAAATTCTAGAGAGGTATAAGAATTTCTATGACAACTTATGTTTCTCTGTTCCTAGAATGGGTATTTGGTTAGAAATTCTAAGAGATTTGAATGCTATTATATCTTATATTACTAATGTAAAATGTTAGTGTATAATATTCAAAGCAATGAATAATACTGTTATATGACTTAATTGGGATAACTACTACTGGTTAGATTTCATGTAAGGCATTACTATAGAAAGGCAATGCTCCAAGGGATAAGGCATAGAAATTCAAATTCCGCTGAATATTTATTTCTGATACAAACTGCCTACACATGATCATGGGAAAATGATTTGAAGGTTGCAATCGTAAGCAACAGAAGTTAAATGAAGGAAGTGTTGGTCAGGAATTAATAATAGGAAATACTTAATGTCTCAGAAATGAAATTCTACAATGTCAATTTAAAATATATTCAGTGGTTTTAAAGAATCAATTGAAATGGTTGTATAAAAAGTGAACATTTTAAACAAACTTACATTAAACATAAATTTTAAACAAAATTATCTTCAAAGAAAATTAAAAAAAAACTTACCTTCAAGATAAGGTGCAAATAATTTTCCATCAAAAACATAAATCAAACAAAGAATATTTTCAGAATTTTGAAGATATTTTATCTTACAAGTCAATTTTCTTTTGGAATGGTTTATCTTGAGTCTTATTTTTTGGAATACTTAGTAGAATACTTAGAAGAATTATTCACATTATTTACACATGGACTATTATCCCATCTTTGTTGTTTTTATCACAACATTTTGGTTGTTGTGCCCTCTGGCCTTCATCAGTTGGTTGTCAACATGGGCAACCTTCAACCTTTTGAAGTGAACACTTTATTTAATGTACAAGGTTAGATCATTAATGTTCTACTGTTCATGTCCACAGAGTTCAAGTACACACTGCCTGACCCAAAGATTGAACTTACAATTATGTCACTAAGTTCATGAACCAGTGCTGTAATCTACTAAGCTAATGTGCTGTAGGAAAATACTGAGAGGAGAACTTGGAGCCTTAAATCTAACCTGCATGCTGATGAGTGTTGCTGCTGCTACTTTTCATCTTTGACTGAGGCAGCAGTTAAGGCACTGTTGTCACTTCTCTTTATTTATTAATGGTTCCCATATCTATGCTAGACATACTAAGGAGGTCCTCATAGACTAACATCTGCACTAATACTTTCAGATGTATTACTCTCCAGTATTTTTACTTCATTCCATAGCGGTTGATAATTACCCTTTTCTCTCCATACATGATGAACCATTCATGATTTCAGTGTCTCACCCCTACTTATAGCTTTTCAATGTTCTTACTTTTAGAGGACAGCTAATTTACCCTTTATATTCTTTGCCAGAACTGCAAGGAATGTGCTGAGGTGAATTCTCTATTCAGAATTGTTCCATGGGGCAATAGTGTAGTGGATTAAAGTGATATGTATTAATCCAACTATGACCTCTGTGATGATATGTAATAATCCAACTATGACCTCTGTGATGATATGTGATAATCCAGCTAAATAGACAATCTGATCTGACTTTTGAACTATACTGGTCTAAGAAATTAATTTGATCTTGTATTGACCTGTCCATGCAATTAAAATGAGATAATCTTTATTTAAAAATTATTCAGCTTTACTATCCTCATTTTTATTGTTTTTATCACAATATTTGGCTAATAAGTGTCTTGGCCTTTTGTAGTTGTAAAGCCTATCCAGCAATCATCAAGTGTATTTTACAACTTACTTTTTCAACAAAAACAATTTACAGGTGCAAGCATCAGAATCTTCTACTCACATGGGAAATTCTCAGGCCAGAAACTGAAAAACTATGAAAAAAAATATTTTTAGTACTAATTTAATAATTTTAAAAGTATGGAAATAAAAGTATGGCTATTATTTGATATTCTAGTTTGCCTAAGTATTGGTTTCCATATATTAAAAATTTCCAAACTATTTGTAATTTCTTGTGACTGTATAATGTCTGTGTATAATGGATGGAGTGAGACAAGACACCTTCTCTCCTGAATGACTGCTATTTATATTTGCTTACTGGTTAATGTGGCAAAAGCAGACTACTCGTTTAGCTCTTTTGCTGGTATACCCTCAAGGGCACTTCCTCATGCAAAACAGTACCTCCTGTCCATATGCCTCTCCTCTTTCCTGAGACCACAAGACATCTGGGTTGAATTCAGTTATGTGGATGTTCTTGAGTATTCATGCGATGGACCTCGCACCTGTGAAAGCAGGCTCCTAGGTGGCCGTGATGTTCTTGTCATGCAACATGGGCTATGGTTTGATGGCGGTTGTCTTGAGTGTTGGCTTTCATCCATTTCCATCTTCAATACACTCATGTACTCTACCTCCATTTCCTCCAGTATGGTGTATGTGTGTTGCATGAATGGCGTTTTGACATTCGAAGCAATGCTGACGAATATGGGTTGGAAGGGATGGAACCTGTTGGTGTGTACAATCTGTTTGGCATCAATGAGAACACTTCTAGTGTGGGTCAGTACAGGGCATCAGCAATTGGATTTATCTTTCGGAGGAAGCATCAGTTGCTCCCATCAATTTGCACATAGTACTGTTTATTGCCCAGCACCTCTACGATTCATCCAGTTTTTGCCCATCTACATGGGTAAAGGCCATCTTGGTTCTGTATCTGAACTGATTCCCCAACTTCTAGTTCCCAAAGTTGATGACTGTGTGTATTGTAGCATTGTTCATTTTTCATGTGTCTTTTGGTCATTTATGTCTCCCTTAATCGGCTTAATTCTCTCTACCACTTATGGATTTGGTATTTATCCCATAGGGCAGGGGAGATTGTCTCATGGACATATAGCATTATTGCCAGAGACATGCCAAGGTCCTGAATGGGAGTATTATAGTGGGTTAGTAGAGTCATGGCCACACAATCATGGGATAGGCATTTATGGGTGTCAGTACTGTCTTTCAATATTTGCTTGGCTGTTTTGAAAGCCATTTCTGCTTGACCATTACCACCATTATACACTGATGATGTGCATTTCTTTATCCCTCAATTGTTGAGGAATGCATTATATTCCTGTACTTGAATGGTGATCCTTCATCAGACAAAATTTCTTCTGGTGTACCATATGCACAGAACCAATTCCAGAAGTATTGCATGCTGTTTTAGCCTTTAGGGTCACTTCCACCCACCCTGTGTACCAATCTGCATATATCATGTACATTTTTCTATGTAGATTGAAGTAGTCTGTTACTATTTTCTGGAATGTGAATTCGGAATTTGACTTTTCCATCAAGGGTTCATTAGTTTGTGCCAGTGTTATTTCATTACAAGTTCAGCATTGGGCTCTAGTCTACCAAATACTTCCATCCAATCCAAGCCAAAACAGTTTTTGTCCGGCATTTGCAAGTATATCATTAACACCCTGGCATGTGGAGTGAAGTGATTCAAGTACCTCCACACATAGTTGTAAGGTATGTGGATATTATTGTCCATTATTTTACTCCTTCCAGACAGGCGTTGCTCCCAGAATGAAGGTAATGCTTAGAGGCTTCCCTTTCATCACCTGTAGTGGCTGGTGAGGGCATGTGTTGAATGTGCTGGGCCCAAAATGCCTCAGTATCCATTGCTCCAGTCAGTGCCTATAGTTTTCCTATAGTGGAAATGGAATAGCAGCCGGCTTTGGATGGATGGCCATTTTTTTAGGGCATTCACACTGGACCTTTTTATTTGGGTTTGTTGTCATATTTTGCTGTGATGTTGGGGTTGGAAAGTTAGAAGGTAGTAATTCTAGATCTTTCAAAGATGACTCAGTAAAATTCAAATGTGTTATCTGAGACATACATGGTTTAGCGTGTTTCCTTTGAGTCAACCCTGATAGGCATGAATAGTACACTTTTATGTGTAACTGGTCATTTGTTATACCACATATCTTGTAACTGGTCAGCACAAAATATTTGTCTGGGCATTTGAGAATCTTTTGTATCTTGGGTCTGCTTGAGCAAATCTGTGCCCCGGTGTCAGCAATAGCAACAATTTGGTGGGTGCAGAGGTTGGTATGAGATTGTTGGAGCATACCTGAATTCAGTGTAGTATTCCAGTATCAGGGTCACTTCCACTGTTAAAGATGGCAGCAGTTTTAGAGGTCCCCCTCAATATTTGCTCCCATCGCAGATGTGGTGAGGCACTGTCTTTGATTGTGTTGCATTGGCTCTACTACTCTATTTCGAGTGTCTGAATTGGTGGGTCACCTTGCTGGGATTATCCATGTGTCCCCTGGTGGTAAACATAAATGAATTTTATTTTGTTATGCTTCTCGATTTGTTGGTAGATGCCTTTTCAAGTTTCTGGCAAACCCTTTATATATGCCCCAGCAATCTGTAATTGAAGCACCTTAATTTGGCTGCCTGACATCCTTTTTGACCCACTGAGGTATTGACTTGTCAGTGATTTCCAGGCTGACCAACCTTTCAAACTTCTGCTCCAGAGTGGTGAGGGTAGTGGCCTCCACCAATATTCTACTTTGATGTTCAATATTACAAAACCTGCCACCATTTGCCCAGCAACCATGTCCATGGAATGGTTTACTTGCTGGCCACAACCACTGTCATTTGGGCAGGTAACCACAAATTCACAAAATATTACTCAGGCTTGAAAGCAATCTGTAATTGCCTCACCCTCTTTTTGTCTCATAGTGTGGAAGTTCTGTCTGTGTACCTCTTTACCTAATAATTCTTGCAAGATTTTGCTTTGCAAATATGTACTGTTGGTATTTCTTGCAGTTAAATTTTTGTTTGATATCCTATTGGCAACAACATATATATTGTCTGTGTATAATGTCTGGAGTGAGACAAGACATCACCATCTCAAATGACTGCCATTTATATTTGCCTACTGGTCCATGTGACAAGGGCAGACTACTTGTCTAGCTCTGTTGCCAATGTACCCTTTAGGATGTACCCTCTAGGACAGTTCCTCATGCAAGACAGTACTTTGACAAACATGTTTTTCTTACAAACTTTCTAGTATGATTTCCCATCTATTGTTTTGACCATATTCCAGGGTAGGAATTGAACTCCTTTTGGTTTCCATAATTATTTGTCAAAAAATTTCTGTTGGGTACAGCAAAAGAAAATACTGGAATACACTCAATAATTAACAGATTCAACATAAACCTAATGAAAATTAAGTATACTGCTTGAAATGTTGTGATGAAAACAGCCAAGATGAGGATATTAGCCTAATAATTTATTGAAATAATCAGTGATTCATCTCAGAATTTCAAATAATGTTCATGAGGATAACATTTCAAAGAAATTTAAAATCCTCATGATACTTAAATTTTTGAATATACATGTTACATGTTTCTAAGAAATGTACAAAAAGATTAAGACTATTAAGACAAAATTGAGAAACTTCACTTGCTGTGAAATTCAGTGGTTTTACAGGTATTGAGTACCCAGGCAAAATTGAAACATTATCTCAATGAGAGTCAGGATGGGAATGAAAGGCAGCCATATTAAATAACCTAGTGTTTACTAATTAAAAGCATGTTTGATTCTACATGGTTTCCCTCCTCACATATACATGTGTTCCTAGCATAAGAAGAAAACTGATAAACTTAGAAAAGAATTCAAATTTTTTCTGTCATCACCTAGCTTACTGCCTTAATTCTGTCTTTATCCTTCTCAACAATTATATAAATGGCAGAACTATCAGCACAAGTGTTAATTCTGTTTTTTGTCATGGCTATCACTACATGTCATCATTACTTGATTGATATTTACTAAATTTAAACACAAGCAAACATAATAATAACAACCAACAACAAATAATAATAATAATCAATAATAAATAATGAATAAAATGTTAGCAAACAACACTATAAAATAGCCACAAAACTGCATTCAGATCCACAATTATTTCCATTCAATAGCCCCTAGAATAATTCAAAGCATAACTGTTACCATCCCACCAATACAATAGACTTATCCATCATGAACCACTGACCAGCATATGTAAATAGTTGAGCCAAAACATAATGCTCATGGCCTGTTGATTGTTTTTAAGCATAAAACAGATTGTCGCTGCTGGGTGTTGACTTCAGATGATTAGTGAATTTAAGAACTGTCCCAAACTTTTTGATTGATTTAGTTATTGAGTTTCAACACCTTAATGTTCAGGATGCAAAAATGTGAGTGTTTCTTTTTTTTTCAATTTCTTAAATATTAGCATTATGAGTTTTGTGCATTATAATGTAACACCCACTCTCACTAGGCTACATGTAACAGGGTTCTTTTCTGAGAATATCTTTGCTAATATTTATATATCTATGTATTTCTGTGTGTGTGTGTGTGTGTGTGTGTGTGTGTGTGTGTGTGTGTGTGTGTGTACCTATGTTTTCTGTGTGACTGAGCCTAAATCCTGCTTAAACAATGAGGTCTACTGATTTAAATTTTGACATGAAGACTAACAAAATGTCCAGTTGTGACATAGGCTATATGATGTTTATCCCAGAAGTCATTCAAGATCATTATAGGTCATCAAAGTGCACATTATTGGAGGTAAAATGTGGCATTTATTATCTGTATTACAGCCAAACAATTACATTCCTGGAGGTAAATTGGTATGCTGAGGTAATTTGTGAAGAAAAAATATATTACAATTGGTGGTGTTGTCCTTGAAGACCAGTGGAGGTCACAAGAGGTCAATTTTGGATAAAAATAGCTTTCTTTAGACAAACAAAAGGTAAAAAGCTAAGAAAACTTTTTTTGTTGTTTTTTTTAAATGCTGTGCAAATCTGAAAACCATTTTCCAATGCAAGTCGAAAATATTCAAAAATATACTTGGTTTTTCAGCTGTTTTCAATGCAAATGATCCCAAAACTTGGTTCTGTGAGTGTCATTCTTACTCCAATGAATGATGCAATCAAAGAAATAAATTCAAAATTGTCTCCTGGGGTAGCTGAACTGTACAAGTTAACTGAAATACTTCTTGACACATCTGAGTTTTTTTAGAATCCTGTTGAGTTACTCAATTCTTTTGAGCTGCCTAATGTTCCTAACAAGCTTCATGACTTATATATTTCAACCCTCCAAAGTTGTGTAATGGAACTTGCCAAGCAGTTTCTTCCACATGTCAGCAAGTAAACTATCCTGAGAAAAATGAAAAGGAAAATGGGTTCATTCTAAGAATCCCTACCATTCCAACAAAAAGCTTCTTTGAATTCAAACAACATCAATTCTCAGTATAGCTCAGTCTTATCATAGCCATCAAAAAGCACAAAGATAATTTTTCAAGATTGCTGACCTCAACCATGCAGTATTTTCATATTGATATTCAATAAATGACCTCTTCTGACCTACGTTGGCATGGATGGACATCACTACCTCTCTTAATGTTGTGTAATCAGTACTGTTAAATAAAAGGACTATATCATTTGTTTTGCTTTATGTATCAGAATATTTTTACTGTAAGGTACATTTTCATGAGTATATATTTTTTTATTTGTTGCATTGTGTAAGAACAAGTATTAGAGAATGTTTTTTCTTTTTCTAATTTCCCTGCAAGTAATTTCTCAAAAGTAAAATATTTTGCAGTTCTAGATAAAGAGTACGAAAGAGTAAGCTAGTCTCATAAACTATTATTAATGTACTGAGTTTGACATCAATAGATGCTTGACTATAAAAATTTTAAATTCCCTAAAAAATCCAAGTTTGTGCCAGAAACAAAACTTAGTTGGTAAAAAAAGCAAGTCATGATAAGGATAATAGGCATGAAATTATGAAACAAGACGACCACTGCGTAAAAATTTCAAAAAGGAAAAACATTTATTTTTACAATATTACAAAAAAGGGTACAAATACAAAAGTTGCACAAAAATTTCCTTTTGTGTGCCTATTACAGCAGTATAACAATTTTCAGGGGTTACAAAAAGGGGATTATCACTAGATATAAGGAAAAAAAGTGTTATAATCTTTAGGAAAATACACAGATTCAAAGACAAAATATAAATACACCTCTTAAAAATGAAAAATGGGAAAAGAAAAAGGAAGTAAAAGAAACAAATTGTACAAGCACACACCCACCTCTGTTTTTAACAGAATACTCAAATGGGCCATCTCAGTTCAAAAGGGTTTTGTGTTTTTAAGTTGTTTTCTCAAGAGCTTTTTGAAGAATTTTGCTGTAAAGTTATCTAGAGAGTTCATTCAACTTAAATTCTTCTCTGGAAGGCACAGAAAAGAATTTCAGTTCTGGGGTAGAATCTACCTAGAGAGTCTGTCTGTTTCTTCTTTCCCTGTGTTGATATATAACCCTCTCGGACAGACCAGTCCTCTTGAAGTTCATTCTTTCTCTCTACCCTTTATCCGCTGATAGCAGTCATTTTTATTGAAAAAGAAACTGTCTTATCAGCCCACTTCAAGTTTTCACTAGGGCTTCAAGAAATTGGCTCTCATTGGCCAATATATATGAGATCCTTCTCCAAGAATATGAAAAACAAATCCATGACAATTCAACAAATAATATTGGTGGTCAACCGCTTGAGCCAAAAGTGCCATAAAAATGTAATTTTTATACAAACTATCCTGTAGAAAAATACACTTCTCTCAAAAATGTGTATTAAAGAAACAACCTAGATGATTATGCATTTAGAATTCTAACATTTTACAAATAATAATAAAATTTTTATATATCATCTGTAACTAAAAAGAGCTAGACTTAGTAAATTACATATATACATATATATATTGTTAGAAAACAATAGAGTCAAGTAGTCAATGCTATAAAAATAAAAAGATGACTGTGAAGAAAAGCTGAGCATGATTGCCATGTTCAGATTTACCTGATCTTCAGATGCAAAGTAAAGCTCCATGTTTGAATATTTAGACATATAAATACGGATGAGTTTATAGTCATTTAATCAGTGAATAAGTAGCAGACAGTGTACTTGTTCTCATGCCCACACTTGCAAAGTAATTTTGATTTCTTATTTAATCGTTGGAACAATTCTAAAATGCATAACTTTGGATTTCCTTAGTATCAATTCTGATATGTATAAAAGTGTATATCACCCATACACATATACAAAAATAGTATGCATATCTTGTAAGCTCTATAAAATATTAAGTAGGATCATAATTAAAAGGAAATATTCTTGCCTGGAAAATGTAATCCAACTAATTAAAGCATAACATGAAGGCACTGTGTGCACATAATATGAATCCAGGCCTTTGTGTGGAGAATGTTTAACTACAAATGTAGTAAATCAGGAAAGTAAATACTAGAGGTAAAGCAGTACACCAATAGGATGACATTTTCTAATTATTTGTGAGAATTGAAAGTCAAAGGCTGGAATACTGCAGGTTGGAATGGAAAATATTAAGAAAAGCATTTATATGAAAAGGTGGATGTAGGTGGTGTAGTAGAATTGTGGTGTCGTAGAATAATTTGTTAGTTCGTTGCTACTTGAGGGACCAGAGATCAAGGGTTCCTCGTAATCTTGAAAAGAAGACCATGATTCCATTTCTTCAAAGTCATTTGAAGTGTTCTAAGGACTTGTGGGTCCTGATTCATTCCCTGCTGGGACCAAATTTTTTAGCAAGACTGTGTCTCCCCATCCATCAGGGTAACGGACACACACACGCACATACTGGAGGTTGGCGTCAAGATGATTCACTTGATTCACCACTGGTTTGGGCTATGGTTCACAGTTCTCTAACAAAGAATACTCAATATTGTTCTGCTGATACCAAAAAAAAAAAAAAATGGAATGGTCTCTGGACATTTACTGGCTAGAAGGCATCAACTGCCCTCAGATTCCATTGACATACCAGTACATCCAGAAATGGAATGGAAGTAGTGGAATATTCCATTGTGAATTTGATGGTGTGATGGAAATTGTTTATGTAGCAGAGGCTTTCAGGAATACAATACAAGTCATCAGCAACATTATAAATTCATACACAACAATTTCAAGTTCAACAGATATAATTTTTTTCAAGTCAGAGGTACAGCGATGGAAACGAAAATGGCCCCCAGCTACTCAAACATATTTATGGATGCCCTGGAATGAGATATGTTGAATAGCTACCACCTAGTACCCCTACACTACCACAGATACATAGACAATAACTTCTTTATATGGACACACAATGTTGAACAGACTCCAAGACCTTAAAAAACACCTTCCTTGCAGTATAAACCCATCAGTCTCCTCAGTGTCATTAGTAAACTCTTTCAAGCTATAATCAACAAGAAGGTTGTTGATCACCTTAATAGGAACAACCCCTTCAGTGACAAACAGTACAAATTTTGATCAGCTTGGTCTACTTCTGATATTCTAACTGTGATTACTCACAGAATTAGTGAGGCACTTGACAACAAATACAATCACATTAGATATGTCAAAGGCCTTTGACAGTGTTTGGCAAAAAGGGCTACAGCACAAGATCTCTAACTATAGAATCACTGGAAGAATCTTCTCAGTTATAAAGTCCTTTCTATTTACCAACCTCCCCACAAGGTAAGATGTGGCACAAGGTCAGTTTTTAATGTGGGGTTTTCCAAGCCTGTACACAAGGTCAGGTTTGTCTATCTCCCCAAATGGGACTCTGCCCTTCAGCATAAACTCATCTGGGTTCCTTAGCATAGCGCTGATGATGGAAATAAGTCCATCGGCTGTTAAGTCTGTATTTTTGTCTTTTTTGTTTTTTTATGTGGACAGCTGCCTCTCTAAGGGTGTTTTCGAGTCAACCGGTGAAGTCTGTTAATTTTTTGCCGTCTCGCCATTCCAGATCCCAGGCTTGACTGAGGTGTTGGAAGTTAGTCATCTGGCTTCCATGGGCTCCTAATAAGTATTCCTTCAAGTGTTCAAAGGTGGATATGTCCTTTTTTGAGTCAACCATCTGCTGAAAGATACTTTGGTCCAGTAAATCTTTAGCAGACTTGACGAATTCGCATTCCAGGCTGGGATAGGTGCTGAGTTCTGGCATGACGTGGATTGTGTATGTTTTGTTTAGAGTCATGATGAATCGGTTCACGCCGTGTCCAGGGTGAAAAGTTCTCTCTAGCTTCAATATGTCGCGTATGGTTTGTTGGCGCATCATTAAGCTGTAATTGCCGTTTGTTTGAGTGGTGGGAGGTGTTAAAGTAGTTGATTTTAGGGCAGTCAGCATGTCGTTTATGTCGGCTTGAATTTCCTGTATCATGGCTTCGGAAGGCTGTGTTGGTCCCGTTTTCAAGTTGAATAGTAGTGTTTTCTCTTCCTTGATGAGAGTAAATAGTTTGGCTCGGGTGAAGCTCATGTAGTCGGCCATATTTCTCTTGCTGTATGCTTCTGACACTAGTGTTATAGACAAGCGTATGGTTGCAAGAAAGAAATACGACAACAGCAGAAATAGATTTACGTGGGTTATTTCAACAGGAACGTGAGGGTTTGGGACAGCTACCTTGTGGTAAAGTTCATAAGCCGGCTTTGGATCTAGGTCGATATCTCATAGTAGTTCACACATGTTTAAAGTGGTTGATGCTCTCCTGCTGACCGCCCTCCTGACCGTGATAGGTCTGTTCCCTGGCCACCTGTGACTGCCTGTTGAACTTCCGTGTGACCCCTTTTATAGCGTTTTTTTTATGGCTTAACAGGCTCGAAAAACGATGCGAGTATAATTAGGAGGGAAGCATTTTTATTGGACGAAAAATAGAACACTTTAATATTATTTATTTTTCGACTGGAACTCGAGCGTTGGGAACATTTGTAAATGAAGATAATGGTCATTTTGTGACGGGGCTTTGTCCCGTTCACATCCGCCTCTCGCTCTTGAGTATTTGCCTGTAAATCAGCCGAGGTCTGTCTTATTTTATTTTATAACAAAAGGATTGTGGACTGGATGATAGGTGAGCCTATCTACTCCTATTAGCCTGTAAAAAAGGGAAAATATTTAGCAGAATTCATATTAAGTAATAACTTAGCATAAGTTCTGATGTCTACTACCAACTAAAAAATCAGGATGGTGGAAGTTAATTTTTCAACATTGATAAATAACAGTGGGTAAGCATATTCTAAATTAAACAAGTTAGGGGAGAGGCTGAATAAAAAAGTGTGATTATTAAATAGCAATGAAGAAGAGAAAATAATGAAGGAGAAGGAACGATAAGGGAAGACATTGGTGATAAAACCTACAAAAGAAAAACAAAAGAAAAGAAAAAAATAAAAGAAAAAAATAAAATACAAAAGTAAGAAAGAGTTAAGCCTTTATAAACAATATCATGGCACAAGGCTTTCTAACTTACTTACAAGTGGGCCTTCATATGCTTCTTGTCAGACTTGATATCAATGGTGGATTAGTGAAAATTATATAGAAGGTAAGCATTCGAGCGCAGCTTTTTAACTGCTCTCCCGCCTTAGATGTCAACCCATAGTTGGCTAGATGCTGTTGTGTACATGCTACAGATGCAATACTTTTGTCAACTTATATGTCATCTGTATATATTGATCTTGTCTGTTGAATAGTGTTGTCTCCTGAAAGTACTGCATCCACAATTGATTTCATTATTACTGGCACATGACAAGAAATACATCTTAAAGACAGTCTCATTAGATTATTTCAAAGACCTTTGACTGAATGTGTGCCACATTCAGTGAAAACCCCATTCAGATTAAACAATAGCTACAGCAACTTGTACAGAGAACACTTGAAAGTAAAAACCTTCTGCAAATCAAGGATGCAGACATTAGACACTATTTGATGCAATTCCTCAAATTCTGTGTACATACATCAGCATCAGCTGTGTGAGCATCAAAGTGTTCATCCAGTTCATAGTAGTCCAACATGGGACACACCTTTCACTTATTCTCTTGCACCACTGCCATTAATAGAATGAGACTTGTGGAGACCTAGATCTTTTTCAGCATAAGGTAAATACCATCCGCTACTATATTTGCAACTCTCATTCATTTTTCTCTTTGACTTTTTGGACACAGCATACTCAGGTATTGCATCTCACAGTCACTCCAGTTGGTGACCATTTGCCCATCCAGATCTTTTGTGTCTTTCTCAAGTTTGTCACTAAAGTCTGGTTTGTCATTTTTTAACAACAACTTCCATTGTGAAAATACAGCCTTGCCTGAGCTGGTTATAATGCCCATTCCCAGGCTCAGGTTGAATCATAGTAATTTACTGTTCACAACTAGGAGTAAGACTAACTGGGTTCCTGTAATTTATCTTTAGCTGTATGGTACCAATTCCTTGATTCTTAAGGGCCTGCCCATTGCTCGTCAGCACATTCACGTTCTCTTTGCTCTTTTTGTGTTATTGATGAGAGATCAAGAACAACCCTTATCCACCAATGTTGTACATGATTCCAAATTTATGTGCACTTTTATCACCTGGAGTGCTGTATTTATTTCATTTGTTAGGAGAATGACAGTGTTATATTGAGTCCTTAAGCCAGTTTCCTTGACACTGTGCAGTAATATGACCTGGTTCTTGGCATCAAAGATACTGTACTCTATGGCATGACATTTCTGAATGGTTGGTGTCTGTCCCCACAGTTAGATATTGACAATCCTTGGTATAATGATTAGACCTGGAACACCTGTGACAGCTAATGTTGGTAAGAGACTTAGTAAAGTGTGTAGGAACATCTATTGTAACTGCCCATGTAACTGTGGCAACTGGTTCTTCTATTGTCATTTCAGCCTTCATAACTGCACTGGCCCTATACATCAGTTGGATTAGTCATCTTGTTCACCCTCGATAATGCATGCAGTGTGTATTTCCCATGATTCAGTAGTCCTACCTCAAAAGTACATGCCAGACTGTTCAGATATTCCCTCAAACAACAACTCAGATCTTTGCAAGTCTACAAGATATATATCAGCAAATTCTCCAGGGTACAGATGACAATCCAGAAATTGCTTATAGATCATGAACTTGTCTGTTACAAAAGAAGTTTGCAAGGCTTGCTTTATTTGTGTTGACTTTTCTTCCACACTAACCACTGATACACAGTGAAGGACCTGCCTGCTCAGGCACAGTAGAAGAATGCATTCCAGTCTTTTGATCTTGTATATTCTGCAAAAAACTCATGAGTAAGCCTGTAACTCTGCCATTGAATTCAGGTATCAGTTTTACATCAAAAAGTTGTCTGTCATTAACGTTACCAAAATATCTTGTAGAAGGACAAAATGAATTTCTTAAAAGGTCACTCACTAATAGTCACCTCAGGTCAGATTGCAGGACAACCATGATGAACAGGTATTCCTTCAGAAACCTTGTGCCTTGAGTGCCTCTTAGGACTTAAACAGAGCCTAGACCTCAAATGAAATTTGTACATATGATCCATTGCTAAAGGTACTGGAAAAATGGCTAGTTCCCTGTACTGCTCCAGTAAGTACCTGACCCCCTCCTACTACCCTCTACCTTTACAAGAGCCAGATCAAGCTGAAAATGTTGTCATATATGAGCAGGAGCTGTCAGTCTTCACTTTCCAGTATTGAGCCTAAAAGTATCTCTGAGTCCTTGGGGGTGACAAATTATTTTCCATCCTCACTTTCCCTTTCTCACTTTTTGCAAGCCTTTCACTACCCTATTGCTGTTCCTATGGAAAGTATTCAGATGAATCTACATTCCTTAGTTCCATGAGTTTTAACTTCCATGGCTAAGACCAGCCATGCCTTGCACATTGTAGCGAACCATTCTCATTCCCTTTGTATTCTATATGAGAGATGTAAGTTCCACTTGAGCAGCTTCTTTCCATGAACCACTGCTTTGTAGAACCAACTCCCAAGGTGCTTCTCTAATCCCTACAATTTTAACCTGTTCAAGTCTTGTTATCTATCCACATATCCCCATAAACTGTGCCTTTTACTTTGTAACCCTCTACCTCGAGTGGCACTTTGGCCTTGTACAGGGTAAACATTATCGTAAAAAAAAAAATCAAGGTCAGCAATTTTTAAAGTGGTCTATTCAAGAAACAATGAAATTGATTAGCATGTTCTCTATAGCAGTCCATTCACTCAGCAATGCTTGTGTTGTGACTGGCTCGGAGTGAAACACATTTACATGTTCATTGACCTAATACAGTAAAGAGGTATTTTTCCCCACAAATACATCAGACAACACAAGTTCTTTGGCCTATGACATATGTTGCCATTTTCTAGTACACCTGAGTAATTACAATAAAAAGCAACTAAAAGAAATATGGGTAAAAATTGATAATGTTCAACAATACCTCATATAATAAAATTCAAGACCTATCAGTAAATTAGAATTTAAATTTCTTTATACCACAAGAAGAAATTTAATTCAACAAATCTTTTATAATAATATCCATATATATGTATGATTGTACAAATCTCACTTTAGTGTACATCGCACTTTCTACACTTGTCCAAAAACAGATTTATTCTATTGCCACAGGTTACCTTTCTACTTATGGATTCATTGAGGTGGAATGTGGAACACTTTCTCTGTTGTCTATGTTCATGGTCAATAAATAAACACAAGGTCAGTCAAACTTATAACATTATTAAGATATATTTATAATAAAAAGTATTTAGCCAGAGTTAGTTTTTCCATAAAATGCACCAATTATAAAATTAAAAATGGATAAATGACTCATTGAAAATAATGTTGTTGTTTCTTTTTATTTTGTATTATTATATAATGTAAATTATTTTATGTTCTCTTCCTAATTTTCTGGGATTCCATGAATTAGAAAATGTGGTGATTGTGTGTTTGCTGACAGATTCATTGGTTGTTGTTCAAGCCCAGTGAAAAGTGAATATTTTGAAGGATAACTTTTCAAGACCAACAAGTAAGATTGGTTAACTTCGTACCTCCATTTATTTTTATTTAGCTTTGTGCCTGAGTAAGTTAACAAAATAACTATATTTACTATTATTTTGCTTAATACAAGTATACTTTAATTTACTTAATACAAAAGTGGATCTTAATAATTGGGGTGTCTGAATTTTTCTCAATATTCAATAAATGAGAGTTTCAATAAAAAATGGATAAATTTGAAAACCAACAAGGGTCTTAATAAAAGGGGTATCAGAAAACCATTCAAAGAGTCAAAAATTTAGAATGTAAAGAAAATAAAAAAATTAAATGAAGTTTATCAAAAAATGGAATGTCGTAATTCTGGATATTCTGGTAATAAAAAAAGAACAATGAAAGAATATGTTTTTAAATAATGCAATCATAAAAGTAAAAACTTGAAACAACTATATATATATATATAATTATAATAATTACAGCTTCCTGTTTGATCTCTGGAGAAAAATACAAATCTCTGGGTGGGGTCAGAAAATTTCCTTAAAAAAAAAACAAACAAACATCCCCTCCCTTCTATTAGTCACTTAAGAGTAATGATTTTTATCTCCAGCACTGAAGTAAATACAGAAACATTCTAGTAGTAAGAGTAGAAAAATCATTGCCCTTTGTCGGTGTCTATCTATCTATCTATGTTAAATATACATGCATACATACATACATACATACATACACACACACACACGCACATATATATGATAACAGAAGTTATGGTTTCATGTAAACATGATTTGACAAGCCACAGAATTGTAACAATTGATCCCTGCATGTCAAAATCAACATTTGTCATTAAACAATATTTACTTAACAAATATCTATTTACCTATTTTTTGGGGACCAACCTTCAACAATGTTTGCATGCATATTGCTTAGATCATGACAGACAAAACTGATCATTGGTTTAAAGCATAAATTCAGATAAAAAGCTAAGAAATAACACGTTTCTTTTCAGCTGTTACCAGAGTGTACCACGTCATAACTAACTAAGCAGTTGACTAAAATGGGTGATTCCTGTGTGAACTAGCAAGGTTACTGGCATTATCCTGAATGATTTTTGTGTAGTTATTTAAGACAAGCAGTTTTATCTGACATTATCCTGGATGATTCCTATGTAGACTAGCAAGGCTAGTAATTATCCTGCGAATATTAATATCCTACAAAAGTAACATAAAATCTTGTGGATGGAAATTTAGGCTTTTATCACATGAAATTTTAATATATATTATGATATAAATGTAGATAATTTTGCAGGAAAGATGACTGAATAAGTATTATTTTTCCAAGTTATGATATCATGTGTTATTATTTGCATTCAAATCATCATTATATTTGTTGTTATTATCACAACATTCTGGCTGTTGTAACTTCCTATATTCTTTACGTGCTTGTCAGTAACCTTCAGAGAATTTCAAAATTTTTTAATCATTTAACCCTAAACAAGGTAATAAAGCCACTAGGGTGCAAGGTGTTAGAGAATATGAGAAAAACTATAATTAAAGAGAGAGAACAATAAAAGAACAAGAATTAAGAAGAAAGAAGATAACAATTGACATTGCGTTTAAATTTTTGAAAATCAAAATTAACTGGGAAGCAAGAAGCCAGAAGAGAGTTCCAAAAGTGAAAAATGTGATAGAAGAAACTGTTAGCATAGAACTTACAGTTACATCTAGCCATTTCAACTGTAAAATGATGACTCCAATCTAGTACTGCACTTAAATTCATAAAGTCTAGGTACCATAGCAGAAACCTTTTATTTAATACATAGGGTAGATTGTTCTCATTTCATTAAGCATAATGTTGTAGCATGCCTACAGACAATAATGGGTATGTCCCCATTCACATAAATACAGTAGTAAATACTGTATGGTGGTCTGCAGTTGGAGAGTCATTGTGGAATTCACTTGACTTGTAGAAGTAGTAGTCAACTGCTGGCAGTAGCAGTTGACTACTACTTCTACACACTGCTGGTGAATCTTATATGTGCTGTTCTTGACCTATTTATTATCATTCATTACCAACCTTTGTGTGATTATTCTATTCAGTAAACTTCTCTAGTTTACAACACATATCTAGGATTATTTTGTCTTATTCTTGCTTATGGCCACATCACATTGAAACACTGGTCCCTGTACAATCACTTGTGAATACCAGGTGCTTTAAGCTTGGATGTGCAGGTGGTGTAATAGATAATGTCTTGGAATTGTTAATTGGAGAGCCGAGTTCCAATTCCCACTGGGTCCATTATATTCATTTCCATGCAAATACCCTTGAACCCACTTCTTCTCTCCCAAGCTATGGGTTAATTAGTAAGACTTTTTTTTTAAGCATTCTACCCCAAGCAAGGCGGGAAGCCACTAGCACGCAAGGGGTTAAAGAGAGTTGGAGTGAGAGCAAAGAGTAGTGATAGAGGAAAGGATGAAGAGAAGGTTAGGAGATAGATCAGGGTATCTGGAGATGTCAATTGACTTTACATTTGAATAGTTGGCAATTATAGCTATAAGGGAAACAAGAAATGTGGAGGAAATTCCACAAGCGAGAAGTGCGAGACATGAAGCTATTGGAGTAGAAGAGACAGCTACATTTAACAGTTTCAACAGTGAAAGGGTGAGAGCAAGATGCCAGCCTAGTTGAATGCTTAAATTCATGAAGTCTGGGAATCAGCAAAAGCAGCTCATCAGAGCAGTTACTGTGAAAGTATTTGTAAAAAAGACAGAGGGAAGCAACAGCATGTCTGTGAGAGAGCAATTGCAGATGAGATGCTGGATCAGGGCCAATTACATTGCATATCCATCTTTGGATTTTATCAAGGACCTCGAGGCAAACAGAAGGGGCTCCAAACCATATATGGCAGCAATACTCCATGCAAAGGTGAATGGTTGATTTGTAGATTTGAAGGATTGACTCTGGTGAGAAAAATTTCCTGGTACAGCACAGGGAGCCAAATTTCCTTGCGGTGGACAAAGCTATTGACTCAATGTATTCGTTCCATCTCAGGTCAGCAGACAATGTGAGACTGAGCAGTCACAAAGAGGTGCTCTCGTGGAGTTGAGCATCAGACAATCTAATGGGAGGCAGGGGTGGTTCTCTCTGGTGAGTAATAGAGAGCAGTTTTGTTTTTGAAGCAGTAAAGTTAACCAGCCAATTTCTGCTCCAGTCCACAAAAGACTGGAGATCCTTTTTTAGGCAAACAGCCAGGTTAGTTTTGTTGGCAACACTAGATTTGTTTTTGAGGACTTCCGACATGCTGGAAAACAAGATTCATTGAGGCAGTAGTTATATAATTTGGAGAAGGCAGGGAGCCAGTTCAGGCACACATTTCTTCAAGACAATGGCTGGTATTCTGTCTCCACCACTAGCCTTGTGCAGGTCTAATTTAGAGATAATGCCCAATACCAATGATAGGGTTATGTGCAACTCGCTCAATTCTAAGGGGGAAATTGGGTGTGGGTACACCGGAAGAGTCGAGCGTTGAATTGAATGAGAATTTCCGAGCAAAGCATTCAGCCTTGTTGGCAGAAGAGGTCAGAACCTCAATGGTTGAACAAAGGAGGTATAGAGGGTTTGCTATTGTTAAGTATGCTCTTGCAGAGATGCCAATAATCCTTGGAGCCAAATTTGCAAGATGCAATACGTTCTTTCATTCAAGCAGCAAATAGTGACTTTGCTTCATTGAGGACATGCTTACACTCGTTACAGGCAGAGACAAACAGACATCTATTGCAGTCAGACATGTCACTATGATATAGGCGGAAGAAGTGATTCCTATGGGCAATGGCAGCTGAGCAAGCAGCAGAGAACCAAAGGGAGGAGTGCAATTTGATCTTATATTTCCTTGAGCGGATGAAAGCCTCAATTCCAGCTTTAACCCATTATCTCCCCAAAACATTCTTATAATCTAAAAGTATATTCTGGATTTAAATAACCTGCAAAAGGTTGATAAGCTGTAGAAAATGAATCAATCAATCATCTTATTCTCATTTAATACCATACTGCTAATATTTGCCTCTTTTCCCACTGAGTCTAAGTCTATGGAACAGTAGCTTAGTCAATCCTTGATTTAGGTAGTGCAGGCTTAGACTCAGTGGAAGTAGGGTGAATAATAACAGAGAAGTACTAAATAAGAACAAGATATCCCTAGACATGGATAGCAGAATGAGAACAATCTACTTCCATAGATTAAATAAAAGGTTCAGATTTAAATTTGCCTGAATTGTCAGACACCTGACGGAGACCAGCAGACACAAAGGCTAAAATGTTGTGATAATAACAACAAAGATGTGAACATTAGTTTGAATGTAAATAATGTATTTAAATATATTTAATCCTGTTGAAATAGCTTTATAAATTCAGATAAAAATTTTGCTTAAAGATACTTAGAGTAGCATAGGACTAAATTGAGAAGAAATAAAGATTAGGATAAAAAGATTTTATTGCACCAATCTTCCAAGAAGGCTTGCTTTTTATTGAAAATCAATATTTGAGATTCTTTTTTACTCAAGATTTTTTTTACTCAAACATTAAATAGTGGTACATATCCATATACAACTACCTTAGCTATGAGGAAGACCTTGCTTATTATTATGGGCTAAATACTAAATAGTGTATAATATATTGTTATCAGAATTCTGAAATAGAATTTGCTAGAATTGGAAACTTTTTTATTTTTATTATTCACTGACTATAAATTAGTTCTTCATTAGGTGCTCAATAGGCACCAAACTTTAAATAAGAAATGAACATTTTAATAATTCAGAAACCAATGAGAAAAATGTAACAAGATATCATAGTTGCTTACATATACAACAGAGTAGGTAAAAAATACTTACCTTGTCTTTCTTTCAGTAATAGTTAGATTAATTGTTTATCATTGACAATTCCTATTTTCATTATTTTCAATGCATTTCTATGGTAAAATAATTTGTAATACTTCTGCAAACATATTGATAATAATAATGATATTAGCAATACATTTATATACTAGTTCTCTTTATCAGTAACATTTCCTTTAATTCATGTTCACAGAATATCTCTTTATTCTTGATTTTCTGTGCATTTATAGAGTAAAATTAGGACCCTTATAAATATAATAACCTTATTCTATCCATTCTATACATTATAGGTATACCGCTGAGAGTGGAGTAGAAGGTGTACATTATGATAGAACTCATGAGTCCAAAGGGAGTTCAGAATATGTTTGCAGATATTGAAATCCTGAATTCATATTATTTTGATAAAGCTTAACAACTCACAATGTAAAACTAGAATGAATATGTCTTTTGATTGATTTCATTTTTATTGTTTATCAACCTTTTGTGGATTATTTAAAACCAAAACATATTTTGAATTGTAAGCTTAATTCTTTTATTTTTTTTTTCAAGTGAATATTGCATTAAAATTTTTTGTTTTACTATTTAACCCATATCTGGGGGAGAGGAATTCATACCTTTCTGAAATGCATAAATGAATGTAATGAACATGACTGGAATTTGAACTTGGCTCTCTGATTTCTCATTCCTATACACCACCTGTATATCCACACCATAATGAATAAAAACAAGATGATTATTAGAGAAGGGAAGAGGACTACAAAGAAAATTTGCCTCCCCACTTCTGGTAAAAGTCCTAGAATCACTGGTACATAGATGTTAATGGTAATGGTAATATTAGTTGTTTCCTTATCAGGAAATATTCAACATTCATTGACTGAATAGCTTGTATTACTATCGATTGAAAGTTATCAAATCTTTCTCTTAAAACAATTTTTCAGGAAAATAAGTTTCTCAATTTCAGTAGCTGTTATTGTTCTTTCCAGTATTGATGGAAGTTTCCTTCTTAAACCTTTATTTGGAGTAATATAGAATATCAAAATATTGATTACATCTTTAGGTAATGTCAAAAGAAAACAAAGTAATCATGAAATGACATATAGCATTATTTTAATGGAAATTTAAACACAAATAATAAATTCACTCCATGGAGAAAGTCAAAGAAAGAAGATAGGTCAAAGAACATATAATTTGATCAAAGTGTGAAATAAATATCTGAAGGGCACATAACACTCTAGGATAATGATGATTGGTAAGGGTAGAATGAATGAGAGAGAGAGAGAGAGCGAGAGAGAGAGGGAGAGCATGGTAAGTGTGGGTTTGATTCTAGAATAAATGAACAATGTATGATAGTAAGTAACATAAGTTTAAAAACTCTGGCTTAAGAGTGTGGTACATCAGGTAGGAAGGTTATGTTGCTCGGATAGAATGAGTGTGCGGAAGATCACATGACTTGAGAACATGTGGAATTGGTGACAAGTTACTGGTCATGTTTTGTAACTACCCAGGTGGTTAATGAAAAAAATAAACTAAGAGCATATATTGACAATATCCTAGATTGATTATTTAGAATAGGGATTGTTTACTAATGTAAAATAATACTTTTCCTGGCCTGAGGTAGACAATAATGTTATTGATCAGGTACCAGGGAAACTTGAAAGTACTTTGGTCTCCAGTTAATGGAAATATAAGGTTTAATTCAATTTAATTGTAAAAGTAACTGTGCCAACAGATCATGGTGTTTATTATCTAATAATTAATTAATTATTACCCAGTAGCCATCAAGCCAAAATAATTTACTAATGGGAGGTAAAAGTGCCAGGAGCAATGCAAAAAAACAGGAATAATAAAAAAAGATAATTTTGCTGTTTGAACAGGAAATACAATAAGAAAAGGAAAATAGTTTCCATTTCCTTATAGTTTCCTTCTCCACAGTTTCATGTTCAATTGAAATGAGTGACAAATTGGATAAGCGATCTTGCGACATATTCGATCTCAAGTGACTTTTAATGAGCTTCAGTTGTGAGAAGCATCTCTCTGTAGTAACAACAAAAACTGTGAGCGTCAAAAACAGCCGAAGAGTAATCACAATATTTGGCACTGTTTCTTGAACTTGCCATCAATAAATCCATCTCAGCCATTCGATAGCTGATGATTTCATCGTCATGATCATGTCACGTTCCACTTTGGAAGCTGCCGCTAAAAAATCCCAAAGTCTGAGAACTTCCAAAGGCAGTCTAGATACATCTTAAGTCAGCATCGTATTCGCTACTGAGAATTTTAAATTTTCGCCTTCAGTATCTTCCAGGAATGCTTGTGATGATAATCCAGCGAACACAGATTGCAGATAAGATTGTGTTTCCAGTTCATTTACAAGTCGATTCGTAAAGATTTCTCTTTAGTTCCTGCACAAGTGTTTGGCATACATCATCTTCCTTTTCCCCATATAGCTTTCTCTTTCTTCTAATGTGCTTTTCAGCTGGAATTTTCATTTCCTCGCACTTTGTTTTACGTTTATTAATCGATTCAGACACCAGCCTGTCCTTGGTCGCATCCATTTGGGTTACACACACATCCAGACCAATACCAGATTCTTGAAGTTTCTTTTGGATGAGATTTATTTGTCCTAGGATTTCTTCCCATTAAAAAAATGTGACATGAAGGTGAAGTTTTCAATTGAAAGCAGAATGATTTGTGCATCCTCTCTCGTTTGAAGATTTTCTGAAGCTGAGGTTAATGAATCGAGTACCTGAATCACTCCATGAAATTTGGTTTTCACTGCATGATTAGCTTCATAACGTGCACTCCAACGGGTGGTTACCAAACGCTTCATCATGATGTTCACATGCAAACATAAATCTTCCCACCAGTGATTGGAAGAGGAGAAAAATGTATAGAGTCTCTCAATCACTCCGAAAAATGTAATGGCACTTGCAATCATAGCTGAGGCATGAAAACCACATAAATTCAGACTATGATTAAAACACTGCACAAATTTATCTTTTGTAGAAGACGTTGAATACCACTATGAACTCTAGTCATACTAGAGACGCATTGTCAAATCCTATCCCTCTACATTTGTTGAAATCAAGTTTCTCTTTCTCCAGTCGATCAAAATCATTTTCTTGATATCATAAGTTGTCTTCCCAGGCTCAGTGATAAAACCAAGAAATGATTTCCGCACCTCCACTTCTTTGTCTTCAACAACGACATATCGACAAATGTAACTCATCTGATCGGTATGAGAAATGACCGGCATGCTGTCTCTCTATGATAGCAAAATAATTGGTTTTTCGAATTCGATCTAATATATTTTCCTTTACATAGTTTCTCAAGAATGAATTTTGAATTTTCGTTTCAAGTACCGCCGGCAGGGGCGGACTGAGAGTATTACGGGCCCTCAGACCGAAAATGCAATGGGCCCCCTTTCCCAATTTTTTACAGTTAAATCATTTAACTTACAGTTTAATCATTTAACTTAAATGCCACATATAGAGGCTGTGCAGCAGGCGATCTGTGCATATTGGCTTAAATAAGGAAAAACTTTAGTTTAAGATTAGTGTTGGGACGATTGCTAATTTTTTTCCGTTTCCAATACCGATACCAAGACGATTCCGATTCCGATTCCTTGCCTACTTAGGTTCTACCTGTATGTGTAGGGAACCCCAATTTTCAGCGATCATGGGAATCGATCACGGGAATCGCGGAATTGTTTTGAAACGGAAGCCAGTTTTTTTGTTTTTTTTTATGCAATCGTTTACAATGTTAAATTAATCTTTTTTTTTTTCTTTTCTTTTCTTTTTAATATAATGCTTTAAAAAAAACTCTCTTTTGTATTTTTGTAAATAAATATTTTATTTTTAAAGCAGGACCTTGTTATTTCTTTTAATTTTATTCTTCGTAAATATTTCTAATTACTTTCCTTTTAACACCTAAAGAAGAATTTTAAAATTCAATGTCTCCATTCATAAAAAAAAATCCTGAAAAATATTCATTATCTAGATTTATTAAAAAAAATAGTTAAGAAACTGTTTGTAGGAAGGAGATCAAAGTCAGTTAGTCCCCCTCTCACTCCAAATATACTGTGTCTGTTTCACTGATTAAGTTAAGTGTTCAGTGGGATTTATAGATAATAAGTTTGACCTAAAAAATGAAAGAAAGAAAAAAAGAGCAAATCAAATACATAACGTATTTCTTTGGTTTCATTTTATAACTTGTTATTTTTATGAAATGATACATTTTTCTCTCTTACTGGTTAGAAATATGGAAAAAAAGTTTTCTTTTTTCAACATCAGACTAAATTTAAAGAGAAACGTAATGAAAGAATCGGAAATAACAATGCGATTCCGATTCCCCCCCAAAATACACGATTCTTACGATTAACGATTCCGATTAAACGTCCCATCACTATTTATGTATGCGTTTATATATGCATCAAAAGATTTGAAAACTTGAAGCTCATAAAGATGTTCATGCACACATAATGACAAAGCGTAATGACATGTCAAACAAAATTTCCATTTTATTACTGCGAATCAACACGTAAACAATGTACTAAATTATAAAATTTATAATAGATATTAAAAACAAATAATAAAATGTGTTAACATACACTTTTAAAAATATTACTTACATTTTAAAATACGTCTTAATATAAAAGATATACTACAATAATACTGAGCCAAAAATTTCAAATATCAACTTTCAAGGATTACAGTAACAACATTGTACTCATTTCAGTAGAGGATTCTGCAATTTTATCAATAATTTTGTCTTTGATTTGGTTTTCATTGCTATGTCTTTTTCAATAGCAATTAGCATAAGTGACTCCAAGTTATTTTGTGTGAGCGAAGATCTCAGCCTTGTTTTCAACAGTCTTAGTTTAGAAAAACATCTTTCACATGTGCACTGTGTGATGCTTAGAGTTACAATAAATTTATATGCAGTACATAAATTTTCATATGCAGCTGCACACAGTCTGTACTCAGATAATAGCTTGAAAGCACATGACAAACAATTCTTACATGTCTTGGCAAATGATTGAGTAACATTTGTATCCTCCTCCTCTGAATCCAAGCTGTCTGAATCATTTTCATTGTCATTTATATTTTCTAGCAGCCCTTTTTTCAAGTCTTTGTAGCTTGATGCAAATGAAATCAGTTCATCCTGTAGTGCCACTATGTCAATTTCTGGTATTGCATTAGCAATCAAACCTAGTTCAATGTTTTGTGGGGATGCCAAAATTTCAGAAAACCTGTTTGGATCAAAGCAGGAAATTTGCTTATAGAGCTTCTCATGAGACGAGAATCTAGCTCGCATGCTGGAGAGCACAGCATCAATAAATGCATTATGGTATAAAACCTCAAAAATTTTCTTCTCGTCTGTGATACCTTCTGGTGCTGAGCGACTAGATCTCATGGTTGAAATTGAGAAGCTATTAGGGACAAAAATCTTCACTTCTTCTAATTTATAATTTGCACGAAAAACAAAATCAGACGCAGTTTCATAAATGCCCTTAAAATCTCTTGAGATTTTTTCAATATTTCCAGTGACTTTGTTAATCATGCGCCAAGCCTGCATGATATCCAGGCCTGGTGTCTGCAGATAATCTGACACAGGTGTTGTAATTTCAAAAATTCGTATGAATGTAAACGCCATTTCAAATTTGCGCAAGTTTTCACTCAATTTCTGTGCTTCATAGCGAACTGAAATCAATTACGTCGCTTACTTCCTGAAGGATGATCAGAAGGTCCGAAAAGAATTCTGATGACTGATCTGCGTAATTGCCAAACAATTTTCGGAGTGCTCTGTTTCTACTTGACCATCTAGTTTGACCAATACGCTCTAGTCTTAGGCGTTTCTTATTTCCTGTTTTGGTCTGCATATGCTCTTCCCACACCTTCATCCTTTTGTAGGAATCATTGAAAAATGAGCATAGTTCATTTAGCAAACCAAAAAGACTAACTGATGCAACACATCCACTGCTTGCATCACTGATCACCAGATTCAGAACATGTGCATAACACCAAGTATGGATGTGACTTGGGCGAGCTGCTTTCATAAGTGCCTGAAGACCAGAGTAAACACCACTCATATTTGCTGCTCCATCAAACGAATCTCCAATACACTGCCTCAGTGTCAGACCTATCTCTGCAAGTGAATTTCGTAACAGGCCGTGCAAGCATTTTCCACTTGAATTATTCACATTTAACAGGCGAACAAGTCTTTCTTTAGCTCTGTCTCCAACTACATATCTAAGGACAATGGCACACTGATCATGGGCAGAAATGTCTTGGGTAGAGTCAAGTTGCACTGAAAACATCCCTGCATTTTTCACCTCCTTCACAATTTCGTTTTTAACCATGTCTGAAATAATATTTATTATCTTATTGACAGTTGTTTTACTTAAAAAAGTAACAAATTTGCCACGCCCTTTCTTAGATGGATCTTTTTGTTTGCCTTGCAAAACCACCTTCTGCAAATGTTCCTGCAGGTGTGGATTGTACTCTGCAAGAAGCTTTATAGCCTCTAAAAAATTCCCAGCATTGTCCGGATTATTTTCATCAAATGCAGTTGCAACAGCTTCTCCATATTTGCCGCGGTAAACAAAACTTGAAACCCAATGTAAAATATTGCATCAATTATACACTTTAAAACAGCGATGCTGAAGAACTTGTTGGGTTCTTAAGGAGAGTTGTTCTTTTAACAAATTGTGCTTGGCGGATCTTTCACAAGCATTCAGAAAATATGCATCAGTAGAATGCTTATGACATTGGCTCTTTTCATGTTCCAAAAGTCTCGTTGCGATGTGTCTCCAATCAGAACAGCCCTGGATCATCTGTATATTTCGACTTTTTTCGGGAGCATACATCAGACAAAATGAGCAATGTAAACTCTTATTTTCTTCACTGTATGTTACCCACTTTCTGTTAATATTCATGCCCTGAATGCCTTGTCTGTCATATACAACAGCACTATTAAATGGTATATTACATACAGGCTGGTTTGGATGAAATTTCCAGAACATCTCCTGTGAAATTGACGCATTATGGCTGGTATCCAGTTTTAAAAATTACGCACTTTTTGCACGTGTAACCTGCGTACTGGTTGTCATGGAATCAGGCCTTAAAATCTTAGATGGTGGCTCATCGAATTCGCTTTCATCAGGTGTGATTTCAAATTCAGATGGTGCTTCTGCACATGTTGATGTTTTATCTTATAAGCCAAACTCAGTTGTAACTTTGTCTTGTTCAAAGGATGTAGCTTTCTTAGCAAAAAATAAAAAATGTATCAATTTTATTTGTTGTCTTCTTTATCATGGATATTTTATCTTTTTTCTCTTTTCTCTTTTGAGCACCACTTTTATGCTTGTAGTCAGACATCATTACATAGGGTTTTTAGCTACCTGCACACCAGACAAATAGTTTCTTCTCGGTAAAATCTGTTTCGGGACAATTTTATAAAGAGCAAGTAAGTATACTGTAACAAAGAAAATACAATCGATAGCAAGTATTTATGTAGAATATCAGGTTTTAAAATTATAAAATGAAAATAAAATAATACGTAATTTCAATATTTCAGAACCTAAACGAAAACTAAACATAGAATTCAACTCTATTCATTCACCCTGAAATCCATGAATAAGATTGCAAAATTAGGAATGTCAAAAATCCCTGACATTTGCGAAATATATGAATAATTTCTGTTTCTTTATCAAAAAAAAAAAAAAAAAAATAGTATCTTTTACTTAGAATAACATCTATCGGTAAGTAAAAAAATCGAACTTTTATTAACGTGATCACTTACCGTCACTCTATCTAAAATATGAACGCGGGTTAGTTTTATATTCGATGTATATTTGCATATTGATAGGGGGGATAGATTTTTTGGACGCTCCTTCATTGTGAAATTGTTGTTAGTTAGACTAGGCACATTTCAAATATTTGAATTATTTTACTAATTAAGATCATACAAAGGTAATTTTTTAATTACACATTACATTTTTGTTCATTAATGGTTATTAACTAACAAAAGGATGACATTTTATCGCATTTGGTTTGTTTGTTTTTTTTTAATTTAATTTACTTGCCTTCTTTTCACGAATCTATAAATAACAATTATCGGCTAAATTCGAAAGTTGAGTTTTTCGTAAATTTACTTTTTTGATTTATTATTTCGAGTACGTATTTACAAATAATATATAGTTCTATTTATTTATTTGGAAGTTTGTTCTCTATGAGTTAAGTAATAATTTTCTCTTTAATTTTTTTTCTAAGGAGTTAAAAAAACAGACTTCAAAAACACAGCGACTAAATATATAAAATAATGTCTGAAGAGCAAACAAGATAAAAAGAGACACGACTGCAATTGCACATTGCACAGTCACAGTGAGTGCACACATATATGTATTGTATATAAATATCTTATCAACTGAAATTATATCAATGATTTAGAAGAATGTGGTAAGATCTAAATGCACTCACTGGCATAAATTGACTGTTAGTATTATTTTAACCCCTTCGTCAATTTAAAAACAATATTGATTAAAAAATTTTTTTAAATATTTTGCTTGAATTCGCATTAAACCCTCTTATTGACATTTTAAAAACTTTGACTTGAGAAATTACATAATGCGAATTTAAATTTACTCAATATTTCTAACAAATTAGCATAATTACAGATGTAAACAAAATAATTAGTCAATATTTTAACTTACTGAAATGCTTGGCAATGGCAACAGACAGGAATTTATAAGGTGTCCTTTCTTTGGAAATTCTAAATATCATATGAAAATTTTAGTGTCTTTTGGGAGTGACGGGGATGGGAGAGAGAGTTCGCTAAGACTTGACCGGTACCACAGACTACAGGCGCCAGATTTATGGTCACCAGAATATTTTTACAATATTAAAATAATTTATTGCGTGTTTTCGGCAAATCAGGGGTGCGGTTGCGGCAAATCAAAAAGGATCCGATAAAGCTATGCCTTGCAGTCTAGCTGGGAACCAGGTTTGAACTTACCAGTCCCAAAAAACAGAGACATTTTTTTACTGTGTTCATTCGTAAGGTTTCTTCGTTTTCTATTACTTTCTTTGTTTTTCTTTCTTTCTTCACAAATTTAGTTTGATTGCTAACGAAGATATTTTTTCTTCTCCAAATTTTCATTTTTGCACGGTCACGGATCTGCCCGTACTTGTGTCCGGCAGTCCGCATGGCCATGAGAAACACACACAAGGGGGGCCGAGTCAGGCGGACCCCCTTGCAGTGCCGGGCCCTCGGACCAGGTCCGATTGGACCGATGGCTCAGTCCGCCCCTGACAGTCAGAGCAAACAGTTCATCTTTGTTTTGAAACTTTTTAGGTCCCAATGTTACAAGATCAATGAGCAACTACCCCGAGCATGTCCATGGCCAAATATCTTTGTACACAGCAATCTCTGTATTTGCCTGTTCTATATCTTTATTTCCAGTAATTTCATCTGTTCCTTCTTCATATTAACACCTGCCCTTACCGATTGCTCCGGAGCTCTCTTCCTTTGGTGCATCATTGTCACCTTCAATTTCTTTAACAAGTTAATTCCCGCAGGAATATCCTCTTCAACCTTTTTATTCTATTTTATTTGTCTCCACCATTTTTTCCATGTTCCTCCTCTCCTAGTTCTGATGTACATTCAGCATCCTCCTCTTTTCATTTTGCTTTAGGTACATATTTCTTCTGTAGGAAAAGCTGTAAAGATGCAGATCATTTTCTTCTCGTGTTCTCTGGTAGCTTTCAACTCGCGGTAAACCGCACCAGTCAGTTTTTGCCGTTTACTCATTCTCATCGATGAAAAAATAGAAAAAGAAACAAATAGGAAAAGAGCATACTCAACAGTAAAGGGAATTTTTATTTATTGTACTAAGATACAATTTGGCACAAGGCTGAAAGTAGGGTTGTAAAAAAAAGGTTGATAATTTTTTAACTATCCCAAACTTAGCTAGGCACATTCGTGACCCATTCGCATCTTAATGGCAGAGGGAAGTGTCGGAGTTAACTCCTCCTTTAGTTCGTTAACCCTTTCACCAGGGGTCTCTCTTCCCTGGCTATAAATAGTCGCTGACCCTTCGCCTCTTCCTCTCTTTTTCCTCGGGCTTTTCAGCCTTACGACCTCGCAGATGTGAACGCTCACAGAGATAGCGTTTCCCAAATGCTGGAAACACGCTAAGCACAATACACGTACGTACGAACACTCACCACACACACACACACATATAATATTCACACACACACTCTGTCCATTATAACTGTCCATGTAACTTGTTATTAATATATATATTTGTTTACATATATTTATCGGTCTTGTGTTTGTTTTTCTTTGCCTTCTTTGGACTTAATTAAAGTCCAACTTTCTCATGTAGTTGGACCGGCTAGCAGGAAAATCTTAAACCCACATGTGTTCTTCTACTTCTATCAACAACATCATAGCCACGGTCCACTACAGAAGTGTTGCTTAAAAATAGAAGTACATACAGGAGTTTATACAGCCAATGATTAAATCTTTTCTTAAATTCAATTTTTAAAATTTACTATTCTTTTCTTTTTTTCTTGTACATTTTTCTTATTCTTTTTATTTCATTCTCATATCCAATATAACAATTTAAAATGTAATCCATAGTAATGGTGGTAATAAAAAAACTGAACATTGAACATTTGTATTAAAAAATCATTAAAATTTTATAAGAAATGTTCACCACTGATACTTGCATTAAACATTAACTTATTTTCCAAAGAACTGACTGACAATTTTTAGGCAAAGTAATTAACCCCTCATAATTTTGCCGGCGTATACTTTTAAGTTAACCTTACGGCGTTATGAAAGATGGTAATGAAACTAAATGTAATAGTAATAAGAACAGAAATATTTAATAACAATATTTTATTTCCATCAGTTCAGTTGGTTATTTTTTTTTTTAAATAAAGTTTTTAAAAAAATAAACATTAAAAGTCAATATTAAATAATTACACTTCTGACATAACTTTGTTTTTTAGAGAAACAAATCTTTCTACTACTCGATGTAAAAAAAATAATTTGGATCAATTGATGAATCTTCCTCACCCCCACCCCCACCCCCCCCCCAAAAGACGTGCTTGGGGGGATTCTACAGTTGATTTGTAATGGAGATTCTACGGTCGAACCTAAATGAATATTTTAAAATATTTTTAAAATCATTCAGGAAAACTTTAAAGCGAAATATTTGAAAATTTTACATCTAAATAATCTTAAGTTCTTAACTTACCTTTTTATATTACAAATTTAAGATTCTAAGTTTGTAATACTAATATAAAAAATTAATCTTGTATTATACACTAGATTTGATTTTTCTGAAAATGTTTAGTTTAAAAAATCTCAAAAAAATTTAAAATTTCATGTAGAATGTTTTTATTTTCACATAATTCTAAAATAGAGATTTTATGGAAAATCTATTAAAAAAACTCTGAAGAGCGCGATATTTATACAGTTTTAGTGTAATAACTTTCGAAATGTCAACTTTAAATCGCGTATATTTCTGGTTCTACTTTACTACGAATGTTTTTCTTTATTCAAAAAAATCTCAAATCTTTTTCTACTAAAAGAACCAATTGAAAAGAAAAAAATAACATTCATTTTTTTTAACAAGTCTCAAAGATCTACAGTTGATCAGTCTGAGAGGAGAATCCCCATAGACTGGCTGTACAGCCAGTCTGTAGGGATTCTTCAACTGATCCAATGTTTTATATCAACATTTCCCTATAAAAAAGCAAATAATTGGTTATTAAAATACGCACTCCCGAATTTTTCAGCTTTTTAAAAGAATGTCGCCTTCAAATTAGCAGCAGGAGTCAGCCTCGTACGCTCTTTTGATCTGCTTTAAACTTGTTGTTTATCATCTGAATTCTTAAATAATTTTCTTTTACAATAAATTTATTAATTTGAGCTTTTTATTGAGCAGGGACCAGCAAAATAGCCTCTTCCTAATTTTTAAATTTAAATGAAAGCTGTTTTGTTCTTAAAACGTTTGAATAAAATAAAATAAAAAGAATTTTATTACGTTTTTTGAAGTTAACTAACAGGTTTTTACCAAGGATAATTGATCAGTCCAATGCTATGTATAGGAGCTCTGAGTGTATATGGTGGTCTGTTGCAGGATTGGCACCACAGGCTCATATATATCATGGGTAACCTACATCATTGGGGTGATAAAACAATAAAACCCAAATATTTCTTAAAACCCATGTGTGTTATATCATTTACTATCAAAATCAACTACAAGGTAAGCAAAAAAGTTCTGTCCGTTTTTTGATTAGTCATTGAATTAAGTTGAAATATATACGAAATGCGTGTACTGTAGCAATTGTTTTCAAATTCGGACAGCCGGAAGTAGGAACATCAGACGTTATAAAAAAACACACGCACCGTGCTCGGCCATCAGTTAAGCCGGACAGCTGTGAGAAGGATGGAAGTGTCTAGAGATCTTGTTCGGGGCTGTTTGCTTTTACAACTTCAAAGTGGGCTTGTCAGCAGCTGCATCAAGTCGCCGCATATGTCAAGCGTTTGAGGATAGTGCTGTGGATGAATGTACTGCAAGGTGTTGGTTTCGAAAATTCAAGTCGAATTGAAACGTGTGAAACAAGCATTGCGCCAGAAGGAGCCAGCACTGGTGAATCGCAAAGGTGTGCTTTTCCTCCATGACAACGCCAGGTCGCATGTCGCGCCAGTGGTCAGGGATACCATACAGCAACTTGGGTGGGAGACTTTGTGCCATCCACCTTATTCACCTGACCTTGCACCATCCGATTACCACCTCTCCCACTCCCTGGATAATCATCTTCGTGGGAAATCCTTCACCAATGAAGCAGACTTGCGCAAAGCCCTCACGGACTTATGTGCGTCAACCCCCCCCTCCCTGAGTTCTACCGCAAGGGCATTGAACAGCTGGAGACACGTTGGCAGAAGGTGCTGGATGCCGATGGTGATTACTTCGAAGACTAAATATAAGTTACACATACTGTGAAGCGTTTTCTTTTTTTCCTTTAAAAACGGACAGAATTTTTTTGGTTACCTTGTATAATCCTTATTTAGATTCAATGATTTTGCTCTTAAATCGAATCAGTATCCCGTGATATGTAAAAAAAAAAAAAAAATAACGGAAATTTCAATTAATCAAATTATTAATTAAACATATTAATAATAATGTAATTGTAAATATTTTCAAATTTCATGGAAAATAAGAGAAAAATATAAATTATAATCTAACAAAAACATTTGAAAAAATGAAAATGCGATATTTTATTTTTAGTTTTAATTTTCCACCCAAAAGTTTGGGAAAGAGCGCAACTTAAAAAATAACAATTTAAGATTTTTAAGATTATAATTATGGAGGAATAACTCCATAATTATAATCTTAAAAATCTTAAGACTTCAAAGAAGATAACTTTCCTTTCTTATTTCTTCAAGCAACTTTACTTTAGTTTGAATGAAAAATCGTTCATAATTTTTTAAAATATATTAAAATCTCAGAAAATATGCTATCCTACATTGGGAAGTTTTTTTTAATCATACATTTTTAGATAGATTAAATAAATGTTTATTTAATTACAAATATTTCATCTTAGGCAGAGAAGAGTTTGAAGGCTTTCAAAATTCACTGTAAAATTTTTAACTGAATAAAATGTAGGTAAATTGCATCAGAGGAAATTTGTTTTTGGATCAAACCAAAGAAAAAAACATTGTTTTTAAAACTCCACTAGAAACAAATACGGTATAAAAATTCTTTTTTTGAGTTTTTTTAAAACAAAATTAAAATTTTTAAATAACTTTTTCAGGGTGTTTACATCGTAAATTTAATTCATTTTATGTGTGGTCTTCTTGTTTTTGACCTTTCTAGAAATGTAAAAAATTAGCGATTGGAATTTTTTTTATTCAAATGACCAAATGTTGAAACCCTCCTGTGCTAAAAAATATTTTCTCAAGGTTTTTTTTTTTTAATCAAAGAAGCTATTCATTAAAAATAATTAATTAATGAATAAAATACCAAAAATTTCATTAAAATTTCAACATGTTCACAATTAATTTTGAAATCATTGAAAAATAAATATCTTCAGACATTTTATTTTTATTAAAAATAATTTAAAAACGATCCAAAAATTGTTTAGGTCGATTATCCCATTACAAAACATGAGAGGCGGCAAATATTGGTTGTACAAAATATACAATATAGTGTGGATGTCTCTTGGAATGTCCCAGTGTGGTCTTGTAGTCTCAGCAAGAGGTTGCTCACAGCAGGGCCAGGTCAAAGTAAATGGCATCTCAGACAATTGACCGAGCTTATTAAAAGCTGAGGTCGCCAACAGGGTAGCATGTCATGTGTTTGTGATCTTCCAAACAAAAAGGAATGAACGTGAAAAAAAATTGAATTAAAAAAATAAATAAAATATTATATTTCTTTTCTGAAACACCATAACATAAAAATGAATGATCGCGTCTTCAATTATTTTCACCGACAAAATGCCGCCCCCATAAAGTGCTGTTCAGGGCCCAGGGCTCAGAGCCCACCTTTGGTCCCCCACTGCAAGGATATGTTTTACTTTTCAGTATCTGTCTATATTTCTGAGATGGGGTATTATGTACACTATTTACATTATTCAGACTATTGTCCTCATCTTAGTCACCATATTTATTACAACGTTTCGGCTGTTGTACGCTCCGACCTTTTTCAGGTGGTTGGAATGTCAAACTGAACCCTTTATTTTGCTCACT
>OZ010574.1:76592069-76660608 GCA_963932145.1 Acanthosepion lycidas
AGAGGGATGGGTGAAGTCAGGTCTATTTGCCTAAGACAAACTCCATATGGATGAATCCCCCTTTCAACCCAGTTATGTAGCGAGAACTAATAAGTTACTCAGTTACACAGTGAACCTATCAACACACCTGGTGATTGGACTGATAATAATTATGCTAATAGATCTTCAAATCACCTGCAAATTGGAAATGTTAATTTAAAAGAATATATTCTGTAGAATGCTGTACAACAGTTTTCTGGTTATACTATTGGACAGGAAATTGATTCATTACCCAAATACATGAAGAAGTAATTTGTCTCATTTGAAGTGGTTTTATCAATTCTAATAAAAGTTAAATAGAGTGGATGAGCTTCTCCTAGGAGTCAACAACCAAAAATGTATATATGTAGGTTTACAGAAAATCTACCAACAAGAATGACCTTAACAATTTCTATTCTCACCACTGTAACAGGATAATATATGGAATCATTATAGGATTCTATTTAAGAGCACTAAGAATCTGTAGCAACCATTATTTACCTGAATTATTAATTAAAGAATCTCAAACAATTAAAATCCCATAGGTAATAATTTTTATTTCATGAGAGCTCTAAAAAACAGCGGCTCTCAATCTTCAAGACCTACAAACAAATCATGAATAAAATGTTAAAAATATTCCAGGATAAAAACAAGAGATATTGCTATCTTCTTTAGAGAGTGGGGGAAATGGCAGAGAATGACATACGCCCCCACCCCAGTATTTTATATTCTTTAATTAATAGTAATTTTGCTCTGTTTTTTGACATAGAGCTCTCCCTGGATCTATATCTTCCTGGAAATCCCATACAGATTACCATATTGTATTATGACTATTTATATATATATATATGTGTGTGTGTGTGTGTGTGTGTGTGTGTGTGTGTGTGTGTGTGTGGGAAAAGTGTATGTATATAAATATATATATATATATATATATATATATATATATATATATATATATATATATATATGCAATTTATTATATATGTTATTTATATATTATATATGAACAGTACTTATTGAAAAGCGCTCAATATCAGTGATAAAGCTAACATATTTAGTTGGATTGATATGTGCGGTACTTATCAATCCATATATATATATATATATATATATATATATATATATATATATATATATATATATATATATATATATATATATATATAAGGTATAGAGTTAGGTAAATGATATAACTAGATATTAACAACTATATACATATGTGCTGGCGTGGATATGCTGGTAAGCAAATAGATAATTACCAAATTTAGTCAAGAGGTATAGACATAGTAGTGCTCAATGTGATTAGACAGAGCTTAGAAATATATGTTGATAAATACACATATACCTATGTTTGATGTGCAACCCGAGTTTTGTTGGTTACCCAAGTCATTAGGCATGAGATATAGCTTATTGTTTACAAACAATAAGCAATATCTTGTGCCTGATGACCTGGGTAACCAACAAAACTCAAGTCGCACATTAAATGTAGGTATATGTGTATCATTAACACACACGCAGCACACACACACACACACACACACACACACACACACACACACACATATATATATATATATATATATAATAAAAAAGCTTAAACAATAATATTCCATGGTTATAATTCATTACATTGGAATCGTAATTACGATCCAATTCATCAGATCTACAAATTCAAAAAGAAATCAGAAAAAATAACTCCGGGAATAAAAAATAAAATTTAGTGAGAGTGTATGTATGAGAGTGGGGGAAGAATGTGAGAGGTAAATGAAAGCTTTAGAGAGGGGTAACAGACAACAGAAGAACAGGAAGGCCTAAAAGTGAAGGTAGGGATTAAAATTTAACAGAGAGAAATTTTAAAGAAATGTTAAAAGACGGTTTAAATGAGTGAGATACAGATAAATATGACTTATTTTCCGATACATAATTCATTACTGAATCGCTGACCTAAATTAAATTAAAAACCGACATGGAAATGGTTGTATACATTTGTGGTGACACTACGCACAATAAAAGACGATATAATCTAAACTTAAAAATCAGAAGATGAGAGAGAGAGAGAGAGAGAGAGAGAGAGAGAGAGAGAGAGAGAGAGAGAAAAGAAAAGAAAAAAAGCGGGAAGATGGAGGGGGCCAATTAAAACCGAAGTGCATTTATAAAAGAACCCCTGTGCAATCAAAAAAATTTGACAAAAGTAATATCAACTACAGGTTACAAATTTAATATAAACATATAAAATAACAAATATTTAATCTAGCAAGGACATACTATTTCTATGCCCCAAAACACATACGTATATACACATATACGCAACAACATATTTATATTTACACGTACATGCATACATAGGAGTATTCTTAAGAAAATAACATCATGTGTCCTGGATAAATATCCTGTCAACCTTTGGAAAGTCTCGGCTGAGATGATTAAATGGTTCCAAGAGATCCTCAATAAAAGAAGAGCCACTTTCATCCAATTTGACATCTTGGATATTTACCCTTCTATTTTGGAGGAACTATTAATTAACAGCCTTAGTTTCACTAAAGGATATACCCAAATAACGGAAAATCATCTGGACATTATTTTAGCGTCAAGAAGATCAATACTTACATACAATGATGGTACTTGGGTGAAGAACAATGAAAGTTTCAATGTACCTGTGGGAGCTTCCGACTCTGCCCAAATTGCAGATTTAGTGGGCATATATATTTTAGACACCTTGAGTAGAGTAGTTAGCCCTAACCAAGTTGGAATTTATAAAGATGACGGCCTAATCATTGTCCCTAATAGCAATGGTCCATTGACTTCCAGCTTACATTAGGGCCTTCAAATATCTAGGCCTTAAGATTGAAATATCTTCCAAACTTAAAATAGTCAACTTTTTATATATGACCATCAACCTCCCTAATGAGACTTTTAAGCCCTTCCACAAAGTTGACCAGACACCCCTATACATCAATGTCCACTCTAACCACCCTAAATCTGTAATAGATCACATCCCCAAAACTGTTAATACGAGAATAAATAGGCTATCTTCTAGGCAAAAAATCTTCAACGATAATAAATTTATATACAACCAGGCCCTCAAAAATAGTGGTTTTAGACGGGAATTAAACTATAACGAAGAATTAGAAAATCATAATAATAATAGACCTAAAAACAGAAAGAGGAACGTAATATGATTTAACTCACCGTATTGCAGGCTTTCTAACATTGATATAGGAAGTTTCTTCCTAAGATTAATAGATAAACATTTTCATAGTAAACATCCACTACATAAAATTTTCAATAAGAAGACACTGAAAATCAGTTATTCATGTGTAAGGAATATGGAGAAAATTATATCTTCCCACAATTGTAAAATACTTAAAAACTACCATAGTAATGAAACTCGATCTAGTAGCCCCACTTGCAATTGTAGGAGTAGAGCTAATTGTCCAATCAGGGGGAAAGGGTATGTATGAGAATGTAGTATAAGAGGCAACAATCTTCCCCAAAGAAAATATCAACCAGAAAAAAAGATATATAGGTATATCTGCTGGTGATTGGAAGCAGCGTCTATACAACCATAGGCACTCTTTTAAATGTCGATACCTCAAAAATCAAACTTCCTTATCCAAACACTACTGGGATCTGGTGGATAAGGGACTAACTCTGCATTTCGAATGGAGATTCTTATCAAGAGCTAGAACCCCTAATAACTTCCACAATCGGTGGATCTATGCATTGCGGAAAATCTTTATTATTAAAGATAAAAATCAAGATGAGTTGCTAAATCTTCGTAGTGAGATCATTTCCAAATGTAGACATAAAAAACGATTTAAAACATAAACACGATTTTATAACGTGTTCTTACCTCTAACAGGTAATCTTGAATCACTAACATCGGACATAACATTTAAATGGAATGACTCTTATGATTATCTATAAGTATCATTGTGTATGTTTAGGGGATGCTCTATATATTTTTTGATCATCTAGTTTGGGTTAGCAAACTTTATTCAGGTGTTGATATATGTGTATGTGGGTATGTAGGTAAAAGTTTTCCTAAATAACTGATATGCAAAATCTGATAGTTTTCTGATATTTATATACATAGGTATATATGTAAACTTAAGAGATAAATACGCGTTAATCACTCCGTGGGTTTTTAATATTGTTAACGTTTTCTTCCTCAGTGTTGTTTAAGTACAAATTAATTTAATTCCACCCATCTATTTTTATATGTTAAATGTATATATGGATGGATATGGTTTTTTTTTAATTTTTAAATTTTTTTACCTTTTACCTTTCAATTTATATATATATATATATATGTATATATGTATATGTATGTATGTATGTGTATATTTATATATATATATATATATGTATGTATGTTTATATGTATGTGTGTGTATGTTTAGGTATGTATATATACATATGTATATAGGTGTATATATGTGTATGGGTATATGCATGTATATATGTATGTATGTGTATATGTATAGTTAGATGGATAGATACGTTGTATATTTGTTTAGATGAGTGTGTGTATGTAAATGTATGGAGATGTGTAAGGTTTTATGTATATATGTTTATGTGCATGTATGTGTATGTTCGTATGTATTTGTGTGGAGATGTATATATACGCAGGAGTGGATGTGTATGTATATATATATATATATATATACATATATATATATATATATATATATATATATATATATATATGTATGTATGTATTTATGTGTGTACACGCGTATATTTATGTATGCATGTACGTATAAATATAAATATGTTGCTGTGTATGTGTGTATATACGTATGTGTTTTGGGGCATAGAAATAGTAAGTCCTTGCTAGATTAAATATTTGTTATTTTATATGTTTATATTAAATTTGTAACCTGTAGTTGATATTACTTTTGTCAATTTTTTTTGATTGCACAGGGGTTCTTTTATAAATGCACTTCGGTTTTAATTGGCCCCCTCCATCTTCCCGCTTTTTTTCTTTTCTTCTCTCTCTCTCTCTCTCTCTCTCTCTCTCTCTCTCATCTTCTGATTTTTAAGTTTAGATTATATCGTCTTTTATTGTGCGTAGTGTCACCACAAATGTATACAACCATTTCCATGTCGGTTTTTAATTTAATTTAGGTCAGCGATTCAGTAATGAATTATGTATCGGAAAATAAGTCATATTTATCTGTATCTCACTCATTTAAACCGTCTTTTAACATTTCTTTAAAATTTCTCTCTGTTAAATTTTAATCCCTACCTTCACTTTTAGGCCTTCCTGTTCTTCTGTTGTCTGTTACCCCTCTCTAAAGCTTTCATTTACCTCTCACATTCTTCCCCCACTCTCATACATACACTCTCACTAAATTTTATTTTTTATTCCCGGAGTTATTTTTTCTGATTTCTTTTTGAATTTGTAGACCTGATGAATTGGATTGTAATTACGATTCCAAGGTAATAAATTATAACCATGGAATATTAGTGTTTAAGCCTTTTTATTATATTCTTACTCTGTTTTGGACATTGAGTTCTACCTGGATTCTATCCTCTTGGAAATTTATATATATATATGTATGTGTATGTATGTATATATATTTATATATATTTTATATATATATGTGTGTGTGTGTATTAACCATTAATATTATCTATCTATCTATCTATCTATCTATCTATCTATCTATCTATCTATACATATATATATATATATATATATTGTGTCAGGTTCTGATCCATTTTTTATCTGTATTTCTGTATTTGTTTCCAATTCATATATATATTTATGCATGTGCTTCTTATAATATGGAGACTTAATAAGCCGGTTAATGAAATTTGAGGAATTAAAAAAAAAAAAAAAAAAATTGTAACAATATTGACATCATTAATCTTATTGAAAATATTATCATTTTGTTGTCCTTTATTCCTCAAATTTCACTAACCAGTCTATTAAATCTACACGCACGCACACACGCACGCACGCACACGCACAGATATTGGTACGATGGATAAATTGTCATCTAAATTAAGCAAAAATTAAAATAACGCTGACATCTCATTTTAACAAATATATTTACCAAAATTACAGAAAAATATCTTCAAATAGTAAAGAGTAAATTTATTCAATAAAATTGCAATTGGTTTCAACCACAGCCTCCACCTGACTTTGGAATCTCTTGCAATTCTTCTGGATGGTCTCCTTGTTTAAGTTGGTGAATGCTGTCATAATCCTTGCATTCAATTCATCTTTGTTTTGTTGGTCTCTCGCTCAACTGTGCTCCACGCATAATAATCAAGGGTGTTACAGTCTGGGGAGTTAGGTGGCCAGATATACAGGGTGATGTGGCTGCAGAAATTATCTGACAGCCATGACTGGGTTCTCCTGCTTATTATATTTAAGACCTTTCGTTTTTGTTTCTCCTTACACTCTGCTTTGCTTTGTAGATATATGTGATATATTATTCTCTGCATTGAACATGTGTATATAGTTTTGTGTATGACTTAGTGAGATAAAAGTCTCTCTGAGAATAAAGCATGTTTATCATTCTTTTTCTTTTCAGACATCCTGTTCCATCCCATCAATGAATGTGTTATTATATCATGGATATAATAATGCTCATAACAGAAGAAGCATAAAAGAGAGAATAAATCTTTCTTCCAATAGCACCTGTTACAAGAACATAAGGAAGTATTAATGGATCAGCTTTTTTAATTATATTTGCTATATTTGGTCATATACTATGAAAAATTGACAATCTATCCATTTTTTTAATATTCTGTCAGTATTGAAGTTGTGGAGAGCTATGATCGTCCACATCCTGAAGTTATGTTACTAGGTTAAATGAGGCATTTTGATCTGTTTGATGGGATTAACAGGACCACTTTGGTGGGTCTTCTATTCTATCTCCAATAGAAGCTAAAGAATTTTGAATTAACTTTCTGGACATGTATCTGGTACCTCTACTAGTGTTGCATATGTTATTGTAGAAAATTCTAGCCAGATACTTCTGGTGAGGATGATTACAAACCCATGGACAGCTACTGTGATGTTCACAGTAGGTAATAATGCCTTTTATCTTATATTCCAGGTACACATGTGACACCATAGATCAAGGGATGTTGCCAATCTACTGCTGTGTTTAAATTCATAAAGTTTAGGTGCCATAGTGGAGAGTACATCTGAACAATTACCATGAAAGTATCTATAGAAAAGGCACAGGGAAGCAGTATGGCAGTAATGTTTTGACCTGCACACTCTCTACTGTTTTAAGCTGTATCAACTTCAATTTGCTAATCTTCCAGCAACTCTGAATTTAGCTCCTTGATTTTTACAAAAAATAGGTGGATAAAAAGAAAACAAAAAACTTAACATTACAGTTAACCTCTTTCTCTTGAAAGCCAACATTATTTATGTGAAGAAAGCTTGTAAAGAGTGGCAATATATGATTATTTTAAATAGTTAAGATAAATCAGAAGCAGCCAATGTTCCTTCACATCCTTCAATAAAAGTATACACAATGTTATTTCTTTTTCTTAATGACAGAACACACGATTCCTTCATCTGAATACATCATCATTGAAATAAGAGTATTTGATCATGATTGACAAATGAAGGAAAGTTGGCAGAAAGTGGCTTCATAACTTTCCTCTGAAATTCTTCATCTGTAAATGTCTGAGATGGCCTAGTCTCCAAGACATGATTACTGTGTCATGCCATGATGGTTGCTATTGAAACAGTAGCTTTTTACTGTGAAACAATTGTTCAACTTATTTATTGAAAGGAAAAATGCAGAAGCAAAAGGAAAATAGAAAAAAATTGAGAAAATATAAAAAGCTTTCTCTTTCCTCTTTTTCTTTATTTTTTACTTTCTTTTTTTCATATAAAAGAGAAAATAAAAAAAAAGAAAGAAAAAGAAGGAAGAGAAAACTAAGGAGAAAAATACAGGGGAAAATAAAGTAAAACTAAAGAAAGAGAAATAGAAGAAAAAGGAAGAATCAAAAATGAAATAAAAATATTGACTGAACCAGTAAAAATAAAAAAGAAGAAAATGAAAAAAAGAGGATGACGAGAACAAGTGAAGGAAACTAAAATTGAATAGAAAATGAAGTAAAATGAAAAAGAGAGCAGAAAAAAAAAACAAAATAGACAGTAGGGGAGAAAACAAATATGAAGAAAGAAAAGGAGAAAAAAAATTAAGAAAAGGAAATGAAATAAAGATAATGAGAGAAGTGAATGCTTTTTAAGAAAAAACAGAAAAGAAATAGAATTTTTTTTTGTTTTTTGTTCAGTACAATACCTTATCTGAAACCCAAAGCAAGGCAAAATAAGGTAAATATAAACATTCCACTTTCACAAATTCTCATGTTAAATGATACTGAATGTAATATAATAATAACACCAAGTAGAAGCTTATGAAGCTTTATTAGACTAGGTCAGCTTTAGCGCTAGAGAGAGATGGAGTGTGCTCATTGTATTACCACATTCTCCCCCAGTACTTATTTTATTCAGATGGAAGAAAATCCTTCAAATGACAAAGAATCTTGTGGGCCCTTTGCAATCATCAGGGTGGCTTGACCATATCAGGTCTTTCTTATGTTTCTTCCTCAGATTCTGATAAGGTCTCAGAATTGTCTTGTCTATCGGATTCTGAGTTTGGCTGCTTCCTAATATGAGGCTGCATCTGAGAAATACTTGTAAATGTTAGCTGATACATACATAGCAAGATTCCTCCAAGGATTTTCTTTTGCCAATGACAGTACACTCTTCCCCAGAGTCTATAATCGTATTGTAGTATCTGTTCTGCTGCCATGACCAGCGAAGACAAGCATTGTACTCAATCCCGCACAAGTGGGGGGTTGGGTAAAAATTGAAAAATATTTTGACTAATGACACAAGTGTACATGCTCGAGTTCCCCATGTTAAATAACAAACCTTGTGTCACATCTCACTCCAGTGTGGGCATAGGTAAATACCCAAGTGTCCTGCAGCCCAGAAAGTAGAGTATCTGTTTCAGCAGGCAGCCATCTCAGAGCTCTAGCCATCAGTAGCAATTCTAGCTAACCAGTCATCATCATCTCCAGCTTGCCATTGGCTGTCATTCCGGCCATCTCCAGTAAGTCTCCACTACCTGCCGCCCCAGTCATCCTGGCCAACGATATGCAATAAACTATCCTTTTCAGGATAGACACTCTTCAATAACTGCAAAACTGTCTTTTTTAAGACAATGCTCTCCAGTGACCACAAAACTGTCCATCTCAGTACAATGCTCTCCTGCGACTACCAAGACTGTCCTTCTCAGGACAGTGTTCTTCGCACCCTCTACATGAGCTTGCAGAGTTATCTTTTGTCTAGTGCATTGTTTTTTGTTTATGTATTTTTCTTTAACAAAAATACAGTTGGCAATATATTGTTTTACACAAATTTTCGTTTTGTTTGTTGATGTTTTCCGTTATTTAATATCTGTTAGCAGGCCAATATATCACCTGCAACAAAGGCATTTTTAGTCTTTAATTTGGTCTGTTAGCTTTGATATGTCTCTCAAAATGAAGTGTGGAGTCCCAAAGAATAGTGCATTCATCATTAATAATAATAATAATAATAATAATAATAATAATAATAATAATAATTATTATTATTATTATTACTGAAAATGAACATGTAGTATCATATGCAAATGAGATAGGACAAGAATAAATAGAAAGCAACTGGTGAAGAATATGGAGGCCAAGAATGGCCAAAAGAACAAGGCAAGTGATACCGCTGAGGCTGGGGATTCGCCCTGTTGTTGAAAGTTCCCACCTAAATGCACTATCGATATTACGGAGTTCTTGGAGCGTACCAAGAGCTATGCACACCTTGTGGTAGAAGGTGGGCTCTTGGAGGATCTAATCCAACTAAAGAATATCGATAAAAGAATATCGATAAAAGAATATCGTCGGTCTTTGTGGTTAAAATACTAGAGTCTCTGTGGTTTAAGCCAATTCGAATCATTAAGGGTAAAGGCTTTTACATGTGGGATGCATTGTTACCCACTGTCGAATACTGCGTAAGAGCAACAAGTTGGGAACTAATCACGAAACAAAGTATGAAGACAGGAGAAGGACCCTGTAGCAATATAAAAGGTCCCTCTGCAGGTTATCAGGGAACACCTGGGAACAGCTTTATTGCCCCAGTATGGAGAAATTCTGGGTGCTTCCTGCGATAGCCTGACTGGGGGATGGAGTTTCGAGATCATGTTGGATCATAAAGCCTTCATCTCCATCCCCAACTGTTTGGATGTTGCTGGCCTGAAGCTGCCAGTTTGTTGGAAGTACGGAGAGATTGGTCACCTCTCCTCTTCCTGTCCAGAGAAGAAGACCTCAGTTGATCAAACTCCCCCTTTGAAATCCGCCTCGACTGTAATGGGCATGCCAGCTTCCGAGACCGGAGTAGTCAAAGCCCTGGTTGGGCCTACACCAAAGCCCCCATTCCCCCGAAGAGCTTTCTCCCACTGCAAATGCAGTTGTGAAGGAGGAAGAGGGGGAATGGCAGGTTTATGGCAGGGCCAGAGTGAAGCATCAGACAGCGGGTCCTCAGTCCCCTGAAGCCCCTGGGGCAAAAGGCACTTACAGTCCCATTCCCTCTGTCAACAATAAGGGTGACGCCCCGGACTCATTACCGACCCTTAAAGATCTCAAAAAATTACGACCCTGTATACGAGAAGACTGAAAAATCAAACATTTGAAAGCGAAATTAGACCTCCAGCGCAAAACAAAATCCTCCCCCATTAAGAAAGCACCTCACCCCGAATCCACTTATCCAACATTCAGCACAGTCTCCCCAGCCCTCTACATCCAGTCAGCCCAAGTCCATCTCTACAAAGAAGGCCACTCCCTCCGCAACCTTTGACCCACCACTTTCTTCCCATCCCTCAATCCCTCTTTGTAGAGAGAAGTTCTCCCCTGCATCTCCATTCACATCTTTTTTCCCATCCTTCAATCCCTCTCAGTAGAGACCCCAGCCTTTTTAGGCAAACTTATACACCATGCCACACCCCAGTTCTTCACTCATTGAAACCCAAGAAATGCGTATCCTCAAAACAAAAGGCTCAGAAGACCCACACATGACTAAACCGGTCACAGGAAAAAAAAGCCCATTTTTAACTCAGGTGAAGACGTGTGTAAAATATCCCCTATCCAAACAGAAAAAGCTCGTGACTACGGGAACAGAATAAAAGAGCTAAAATATCTGTTATCCATAAAAAAATTTGCCGACAAAGATATAGAGGAACCCAAAAACTTTCCAAATGCAGAAAGGTTTCTAACCGTTATAAGAACTAGGACGGGGGAGAAACAGGCTTGGGCTATGTTGGACGAAGCAATAGCCTCTTTCAAAATGTCCCCGCCTATCGCATTTGTCCAAAATGATAAATTGAAAAAAATGAAGCAATTTTGTGCTGGGAGGGTCCCGGTTTTTGTTCACCCCTCCCTCTATAGATAACTAAAATTGACGATTTCTTTGGGATATAGGCGGCCTCTCCCAAGACGGCTCCATCAAGACTGAGATGGGCTAGGTGGTCGGTATCCTTATCCCGTCAATGTTCAATTCAGGAAAGCAACCCTAATTGGTGAGATAAATGCCTCTCTAGTCAGCTAGTATAAATGTCCGAGGCCTGAGGTCGGAGTCTCGTGACTTTCAGCGCCTCGGGATGAATGTTTGTTGCGTGCAAGAGACCCGGTTTTCTTCTCATGACCGTGAGGACATACTGTCCAAGGGTTTTTCCTTTTATTCAGCATATCATTCGAGAGGTGTCTCTTGGCTGGTGAGCAAGTCTTTGAAGGCTGCGTGTCTTCGCAGATCCGGTAGGCAGACTTTGCGAGCTGGGTATTACCATAAAGGATAAGGCCCTGCGTTTCATTGGGATTTATGCACCCAATCTACATTCTGGGCGGCCTGCTTTGTTTCGGCAGATCGAGCCGTTCTTGATGACATCTCATCGGGTAGTTTTAGCGGGGGATTGGAATGCCGTCCTTGACCCCGATATAGATCGTATAGGGCAAAATCCGGGTACTAAGAACTGGCACGTGAAACCATTTCGGGACTTTGTCGACAGGTTTGATCTTTTCGATAAGTACCAGAATGAGCACCCTCGGGAGGTAGCTTGGACTTGGACAAATAGTGGCAACTCGACTCCTGGGACGCTTGCTAGTTACCTCGACCGAGTCTTAGTTAGGAGAGTCAATGTAGGGCTGTTAGGGTGTCCAAATTTCTATTATATAGTTTATTCGGATCATAGGCTTGTCCGGGTCCGTGTAAACTTAGATAAGCCTAAGGTTAGGTTGGCTGGCTACTGGAAATTAAACTGTTCATTATTTGGTGAGCGGGATTTCAGGGACCAGCTGCTACTAATGATACAGAGGGAATTGACAGGGGCGGTTGTAGGGAACGCCTGGTGGGATAAATCAAAATCCAAAATTAGAACGTTTTCTGTTGATTTTAGTCGTTGACTCAATCTAGATAGATTAGCGGCGCAAACGGCTTTAGAACAAAAAGTTGATCGGGTAGTTAAATCCCGTGATAGTGGGGAAGTAGCCTTAGCCAAGGCAGAGTTGTCCTCCTTGCTTATTAAAAATGATCAAGCTCTGGTAGTTAGGGCTAGGTTAAAAAGAATGTCCTCTGAGGCGACAAATATGGCCGCTGAATTGCGCGCAGAGGAGAAACGGAGCGCGTCTCGACGACATATCGCGTGCGTCACATTGCCGGATAGACGGACCTTGACTACAAGCGCGGGCATATGTGAGGTCTTTTGGGATTACTGTCCCAGTCTGAGCCCTGCTCAGTTCGACGCCTATTTAACCGACTTTCCCTGCTTTGGAGCAGCTGAAGCGGCTCGGTGCGAGGGCCCCATCACAAAATCGGAAATCTGGGAAGCGCTGTGCTGCAGGGAAAGTTCTTTGTCCTTGAGGCCAGTTCTGTTTGTAGCAATGTGGTACCGCAGATTACGAAGGCTGAACATTATGTGTTCTTTTGCTTACTAGGTATTATGAGAGACGTGATTTGGACGACGCGTCAGAAGGAATTCTATGATGGCGAGAAGTTCACTCCCCAATTGATCTTGTACTTTAAGCATCAGCTTAAAGTCAAGATTAGGATGGAAAAACGGCGGCGCACCTCATCAAAATTTGGCAAAAGGTGGGTGAGTCTTGCGCGTTTGTGCCGGGGCTGACCTAGAGTGGCATTTTGATGCCGGTTAGGCATCAGAATATTGTTTTCCTGGGTTGAACTTGGACAACCCATCCCTGGATTTTAGGCTAGTGTAGGTTTCTTGTTCTTTAGTTTTTTCCAGTAATCTTAGCTAGGGAGTGTTTGCTCATTGGCCCCTTTTATTTCTGTCCCGTTTTTCCTTTTAGTTTAACTCCCCATCCCCTCCCTCGTTAGGTGGTCAGTGATGTCAGTTCTCTGCTGGATGCGAGACACCTTTCGTTTCGCGTGTGTGTTTTTTTCGTATTTGTGTCAGAGTGAGTGCCTGTTCGTGTGAGTGCTTCGGATGGATGATTGTTTCTACATTATTATTATTATTATTATTATTATTATTATTATTATTATTTATAGTCCTGCATCGATTTCCTTCAGTTAACTGCCATATTTAAAATTAAAGTTTGTGGGTTTTTTATTACTAACATAATTTTGCTTAGTTTTTGTAAATAGTTTATTTTTATATTGTATATACACATTGGGGATTTTTTAACTTATTTTTCCCCTCCCCCCGCAGACGACGATTTGTACATATGCGGTCTATTTAGGATTTCATTGAGACAATGAGGTATTTTGGTGAATGTAGTAAGAAAGGTAAGTGAAAATTTGTTGTTTTGGTGGTAGGATTATTGTTTGTGTGTTTGGGTCAGTGGTTGTGGCTAGCTAAGTTTTAAATTAAGACAGATGATGGCCATCTTTCCCCCATCGCCTTTGTGCCACATTTTCTGTGTATTTATACAGAAATAAATATTATTACTCAGCGAACCAGTTTGCTAAACGTAATGCGGAGGAATGTTCTAAGACTGCTACTACAGAGTGATATACCCAATATAACAATGACATCGCCGATAAGATCCTTAAATGCGCTGGAAGACCCAGAATACATAGAAACATAAACAAGAACTTTTTGCGGCATTTGCAAGACTAAAAAAAAATTAAGAGACATCAAAACCGAAGGAGAGAACGAGATAAAGGATTTATTTCTTGCTACTACTGGGTGAAGAAGCGGTGAAGAAATTTTCGACAATGTTACCCAAGAGAATTAGAAGAAACGACACCCAAGCATAAGCACCCAATGAGTCCATTATGCAGTACTTACATAGACTTAAAGAACATGCCAAGTATTTTGAATTTGAAAAGTTGGGAACTTGAGAGATGACTTTAGAAGATGAATTAATTCTTCTGAGAATAATTGAAGGTTTGCAAGACCAAAACCACAAACGGAAAATACTGGAAGGTTTATAAAGTAGTAGCATGAGTTTGGAAGCTAGCGACAAGTTTTTACAACAGTTAGAATTAATTAGAGAATTTAATCAACCAAAGAGGAATTCGAGGCATACAGGACAAGCACCATCAAGTCCCTAATTAAATGCAGACACCGTGGAAAAAATTACAAGAGAGACAAATACAAATGTCCTGTTTTAGGAAAAGTATGCTCGAATTGAAAAAAAAGGAGCTAATTTTCAGAACGTATGCAAATATGAAAACTAAATTGAAAGAGTACAAAAGGTACAACCCCCCCCCAAAAGAAGAGGCTGAAATATTTACAGTGAATATGCAAAAAAGAAGGAGAGAAAAATAAGGATAAATGGCCAAATGTTTAACATGCAAGTTCATACAGGCAGTGAAGTCATGTGAATACCAAAAAATTTCTGGATCAAAGTGGGACGACCTAAATTAAAAAAAAGCAACCAATTAAAGCAATTGGATGGAACGACTATAGAAATAATAGGTACATTTCAAGGCAATTTTGAAACTGATAAGCATTTTGAAGTAATTCCCATTACAGCTGTAGAATGCAAAAAAGATCATGGATTACTAGGAATTGATGTATTAAAAGTAGACACAGCAACGTTAATCAATTCCATGGAAGCACAAGAAAATGAAATTGGATTATTGAAAGGCTATAAAGCAAGTATTCGACTAAAAGGAAATTATCACCCAAAATATATCGAGTCAGGAAGAGTTCCAATACATATCCTTACCTTTGGTAGTGACCAAATTAAACAAAATGATACAATAAGACATACTAGAAAGAGTGACTCAAGGTGATAGCAATTAGGCATCACCAATAGTATTAATAAAGAAATCTGACAGAGACTTAAGGATTTGTGGTGATTACAAAATAGGGGTAAATTATCAAATATGTACGAACTATTTTCCTTTGCTAAATATCGAAACTGCGAGCCACGAGTTTACAAAAATGGAACACTTTGCAAAAATTAGTCTCAAGGCAACGTACAACCAAATAGAAATTAACGAGAAATTCAAGGAAGTCACCATGATAAACACCCCTATAGGCTTACCAAGATGGACTCGTCTACCGTTTGGGGTAAAGACTTCGAGTCATATTTTTCAGAAAGCAGTTGAAAGAGTCTTATTAGGAAAAATAAGAAATATGATAACTTACCAGGATGATATATGTGTAGGGGCAAGAACTAAAGGAGAATTGATATATAAAACAGCAAATTCTAGTGAGATTGAAAAAGGCAGGCACGACTGTAAACAAAGACAAATCTAATTTTTACTGCATAGGATATCAAATATCGAAAGAATGCATATCACCTGACGATAGATTAACAAAGAAAATAACAGAAATAGCTCCTCCAACAAATAAAAAGGAAATAGAATCCTTTGGGGTCTCTAATAAAGTTTCATACCAAGATACAGCGACGTAATAGAGCCATTTGCAAAATTACGCAAGAAAAATAATGAATTTAAAACTGGACACAAAAGCAAACAAGCGCTTTTTAAACATTAAAGAAGATACTGATGAACAAACCAATAATAAAAGTTTTTGATCCACAAAAAGAAGTAACGTAACCACAAACGCAAGTGAAAAGGCGATTGTTGCTACTATGTCGCAAGAAAACACCCAATCATGTAAATATTGTAGAATCAGATTCCTACATTTTTTTTAAATCTTAAATTTTGTGCAAGTTAAACGCGTAGAGGCTCCCAACCAAATATAACAACTGATGTATTTTGATTGGTTGTAAAATATTAATTAGGTGTCGTCAACTACGTCCGAAGGTACCGACCCAAATTTTGACTTCTAGTTGACGCCATAAAATGTAAACATGTTCACGAGCCTCACCACGTGACCAAGAGAACTAATAAAAATGAAACTTCGACGCGACTTGGTCAGTGGGCACTTAGAATATTGAACCAATTCACTTGACTTCATTGGAAATCAACACAGAAAAGGAGCCAAACTTTATCTACAATACAACAACAAACCTTGTCAACCATTTCCAGGCTTAACACTCACTCCCACAAAATATTCTATTCCACAGGAAGAATCCCTGGTTAATGAGCGATAACTCTAACAATCAGTGAGTCAAAAACAATACTTTTCTATTTAATACAAAAACAAAAACAACTGTTTAATTTTCCTATAAAAACAAATATAGCTAACTACACCTTCTCATTTTCACACATACAGTGTTCTTTCACTAACACACACCAAAGAACTCTATTGTGTTTATCAACTTTTGCACTGTATATTATGTATTTGTTGTGTTTAAAAAAATATTTATTGTTGAACAAATTCATAATTTCTTCTACTTGAATATCTCTTGTTGTTGTCTTTGTTACATTTGATATTGTAAAAATTGTAGAGGGTCAGTTTTTATTTCTATTTGTAACCAATACAAATTGGCTGACCCACTATAATATCAAGAAGGTTAAAATCAGTCGAGATTAACTACTTGAATATTGAAAAGGAAGCACTCGCTTATTGTATTGAGCATGGGTAGGGCACAAAAGTTTTTATAAGAAAAAAATTATTATTAAAATCAGACTACAAACCATTGTAATTCATATTTAACCCAAGAAAAGAATTGCCAAAAGTAACATCATCAAGGATTTTAAGATGGGTGATAAAGATCATGGCATTCGATTTTGACACTATCCCTCACATAGCTGCTTTATCAAGATTACAGCTCAAGAATGAAACAGAAGAAAAACAGGAAAATGCTGAAAACAAAATAATACACTGGGTAGAAACGGACGTTCTTCCTCTAAATAAATTCAAAATAGAAACAAAGCAAGATCCAATATTAAGCAGAATAGATAGTAGAGAGAATAAAAAATAATGTATGAAGCAATTATTCAATGGCAGTGAACCTTTAAAGAAACAAAGCACAAACTGTCCATAGAAAATAGCATATGTAATGAGGATACAATAGTAGCTCCACAAATACTGAGAAGGGACATATTAAAAGGAGACAATGATGATGTGCATTGTGGCATAATAGTAATGCAAAAAAGACTAAAGTTACAAGCTTGGTGGCCAGTGTATTTGAAAGATGTAGAGGATTATGTTAAAAAATGCCCAAAATGTGCAGAAATAAAAAATTTCAAGCAAAGAAAAATTCACTCATGGCCCAAGGAAGCAGAGCCCTGGGTTTGGGTTCACATGGATCACACACATAACAAAGATAGGGGATTGTTCTTAGCATTAGTGGACACGTATTCAGGATGGCCAGAGGTTATTAGAGTAAAAGACAGAAAAGCCACCATAAAGCAAATACTAAGAACTATATTCTCAGGGAATTTAGTACACCAGACATTAGTCACCGACAATGCACCCAAATTTTGTGATGAGAATTTATGTGTATAGTTAAAACAGATTGGAGGCATCCCATACAAGACACCACCATATCACCCACAATCTAATGGCATTATGGAAAGAATGGTACAAACGGTGAAAATGGGGTTAAAAGAATTCTCCCCACTTAATGAAAGCCCAGAAGTGTATTTACTGCTCCTCAGTTACAGATCTGTTCCACATGCAGGAAGGAAACTGAGCCATTCAGCGTTAATGGGTAGGCAAATCAGAGCCCTTATAACTATGTCCTTTTCAATGAAAGAAAAGGTATGGTATAGAAAAATAAAGAGGCTGATCCAGAAGAAGCAAATATCCTGATACAAGAAGGGCACAACACAGCTATACTAGACAAAAAGGGACAAAATATATTAGCACATGAGGATCAATTCAGGAGCAGAAACGAGCTGGATGACATGGAAATGGAAAATCAAGAAGAGACAGAAAATCACAGAAGTGGAACAGAGCAGGAAATGAAAGAAAGTGAAAATGAAAAGAAGGAACATAGTGAAGGAGAAAATTAAGAAAGACCAAGATCACCATTAAAGGCAAGAAAGACAAGAGCACAGTACAAGAATAAACAGGAGTAGTAAAAGAAAAAAACAAAGGTATACAACCTCTTCAATTCAGGGAGGTATAGTATCATATGCAAATGAGACAAGACAAGCATAAATAGAAAGCAACTGGTAAACAAGACTACATTACTCAGCGAACCTATTTGCTAAACATAATGCAGAGAACTGTTCTACTACAGAGTAATATATCCAACATAACAGAACACTTATTTAAAATTATGAAATGATTTGGCTGAGCAACAACGGATGAAAGATATTGCCAATATCTTTATTTTTTTATTTCATTTGATCCCTCTTTGAATTCAGTAAAAATCTTTCAGCATTAAACAATAGATTTTAAAATCATTTAAAATTAATCAACTTGGAATGATTTGTACCTTTTGGATTTGGAGGCTGACAAGAAGGGGAATTACCAAATCATTTAGTTTTTCTGAAACACTGATAAGATTTAGTAGGTGGCAGACAGTTCATATCAAATGAAATTTGCCACTAAAATTACAATTCTGGAATATTCTCTGGAAAGAATCTGAATAAAACGTTATTCATTTTCCATTTTTACACTTTCTTTCCTTAAACTTTTCTATTTTTATGAGATTGTATTTTTTTTATTTGAAATCATAGTGGTTAAAAGTTTTAATTAGTCCTATACAGATGTCATTGAAAATGAGTATAAAGACATGCAGTTTAATTATAAAGTTCAAAGAGAATCTTGTGTGGAGAGTGAGTAAAACTCCATTTTTGACACCATTCTCCTATTTACAATGTACTTTCCCCCATTCCCAATGCAAAATAGTCAGTTACTTGATTTCATAAACAAATATTATCAAAGTATTTCTTTCCTATGAGATATCTGGATAAATTAAGGATAGAAAGAGACACAAAGATAATTAAAAGAGGAAAATAAGATTTTACATGAGTTATCTATTTATTTAGATATGAGAAAATTAATGATCATATTGAGTATGAAGAAAGAACTGATGTCAAGATGTACAAGAATACAATAACGATATTTTTGTCTAGAGAAGTCCTATTCTGACAGTAATACTTATATTAATTCATATAACTTCAAAGTTTGAAGGCCTATGCAAAAAGTTTCAGTAACTTCTGTAGATTATGATACAGTTTGCAGTGAGGTTCTATCAGTTGATACCCACTGTTTGTAGATAAAAATCATCTATTAAATTTTTGTTTAGAATTTCTTCTATATATAAAACAAAATCCTCCATCAAATAGCTACAAGTTGAGCAGCCATCCAAGTAGCAGTTAGATGTTGCTTCATTGCATGTAATAGCATCTATCCATTGGTGTCCCATCTGTTAAATAATATTATTCATCTTGTGTCAGTGTACCAAGATGAGCCCCCACAATCATCATTCATATTTTGATGTATTATACAAATGCATACACAACATGTTCCAGTACCACCTGCTAGGATACATTCTTTTGGTCTGAGCTCAGCAAATCTTTAATAACTAATTCTGTTTGGATTTTTTTATTTATTAGGTTGGTGCAAAAATGACGTAATAATGTCGTTTTTTGACGTATTTTTTAACGTCAAAAAACGACATTATTACGTCATTATTTTTGCACCAACCTAATAAATAATTGGTATGATTCTTTCAGGTTACAGAGTACAAGATACTTTTATTCCTGAATTTTTCTACCATTCTTTAAGATTGTCTTATAGTCATTTTTTCCAGGCATCACTCTGCTGATTTCTTCACTCATATAAAACAGCACAACTTCATCAATTATCTTTGTGGGAATCTACATTTTTATATATTTGGTAGAGATAATATTCCTTGTTCATTACAAGTTTTTTGGCTTGTCTTGCCATGTTGTGTTGTTAAATTCCATTTGAGTTCTTTGAATACTCCAGCTTTTTAGAAGTATTGTCAAAATTTGTACTTTTTTGGATCTCTGAAAACTTTTCTTTTAATTGTGTAATAATTTCACTTTCATCAGATCTTTTGTTCTCTTCTACATTGGTAAATTCTTGATGAGAAATTTTAATCAAAATCAATTTACATTTCTTTCATACTGCTCCTTTTAATTTTTGCTACATTTTACTCCTCATACTTGGTTTGTTTATCAAATTTTTGACACTTGATTGATGATTTACCAATCATTGACAGTGACTCATTAAGAAGTTGCAATTCATTTACAGTATCTACAAAAATGCTAGAAGACTAGTCTTCAGCTGATGTTGAAGTACTTTCAGAAAACTTAGGTGATGCTGTTAATTTTATTCAAAAATGGGTTTGCTTGTTAATCTCTTTGTAAATGTTAAGACTTTTTTAAATATTCATTTCAATATATCACTTTACAAGACAAAACTTAATTTGTTAAATATATATAAAAATACTGAAAATTTGATTATTTTGTGCATTTAACATTTGTTAGCTATTAACATTTGTTGCATATTTTCATATTATTTTATCTTAGCATTAATCCATGACATTTTTTTAAATGACTATTTTTATTATGTTACTTTTTCATATAAAAATATATTTGTTGTATAATAAAAATGTAAACAAAACCAAAAATAAGCTGGTTTATTTTCCACCAAATTGGTCAACATTTAACCACAAATAATATTAGGTTGGTGCAAAAATAATGACGTAATAATGTCGTTTTTTGACGTTAAAAAATACGTCAAAAAACGACATTATTACGTCATTATTTTTGCACCAACCTAATACAAATTCAGTTGATTTTTTAACCATAGTTCTTATATGAATATTAATTAACATTCAAAGAACTTTCTAAAGATATACAATTTAACCATATTGGGAGATATGAAAATGTTAGTATATAGTGGTAAATACTAAAATCCACCATTTTGAATTTGGCCCAACTCTGTAAAACCCTTGTAACTTAGGCCACAGTCAAAAGTCCGCCACAAAATTTTGTGCTTATCTTCAAATAAAGCAGACAAGTTCCAATTCCACTTGTGTTTTTTATATCTATTTACATGCAAATAGCCTTGTGAAAAGGTATAAATCCACCTTGTCTCCTTATATTGTTGATAAAGCAGACAAATTTGTTGTCAAAAAAATAAATTAAAGATATTTTTTTTGAGAAATTAAAGGTCAAAATTTAAGGTCACACTTAAATTATCTTATTTGACCTTTAAACAAAAAAATAAATAGATCACCTTTTAGATCTATCCAAGTACTTTAAAATGATATATAATGTTTTGTAGATTTTTGTATAAATTTTTATAGTTTTGTGGGTGAAAAAATAACTGAGATATTGACATTTAAACTTTGTGACTATTTTCCAAAATTCACCTTTTTGGCAAGGGTCAAAGGGTCTTATCTCGGAAACCCTTTGACCTAGAGATGTAAAATAGGTACCATTCAATTTCTATTATGAAGCTGTATAAGTCTACCCAATTAGAATCAATTCTGTTTTGCTGATGATCAGAGCCTTGTTGATTTGAGACAGAATGACTCAAATAACTGCTTGGTATAGTCTGACATAAGGCCATAATAGTAAGGTACCCATTGATGTTCAATCTACCTTACCTGCCTAAGAAGTAACTGCAAGAATACATTACCAATGTTAACAAGGGTTTATTAACCCATCTTAACATTGGAAATATCTTCATAAAGATTATGCCCTTGAAGTCTTTTCCTTGTTTAATTTTTGCACTAGGAAATTTCAATTCATCATTTTTGTATAAATTTCTGTTTATGTGTTTCAAGTGACATGAACAACTTTTGTTTCTGGAATCACTGCTTGGATTTCTTTCTCTTTATAAAATTAAGTTACAGCTTCATTAACAGTTTATCTAATATATATTGCAGGTTAATTTTTGGTAGGTTTCCTTCAACTTGACAAATAATTTAAAAAAAAAGACAACTAGAAAAAGTAAATTAAAATTAATTGTTGTGGTTGAAATAGGAATTTCCAATTGGTGCCAGTAGTCATTGATCAAGCCTAGATAAAACCACATTTCAAATACTGATTTGATATTATATATTTTTATAATATAAAAATATATAATATGATATATTTTTTGTATATAAAAATACGTTGGGTGTACTTCAGGGTTGAAATAGTTGGTTGACTTCAATCTAGCAACAGAAGCCCAGGTGAAAGCCAAGATTTTTAAATGCTAATTTATAGGCCTTTCCCACTTGGAAGATTGATGTAATATTCCTATGTGATTTTACCCCATTTGAACTTATGTTGTACTAAGCCAAGCTGACTAAATATATCCAAATAAGAGAAATATTTAATCACTACTTATTGCTCGCTGGATGCTCAATAAGAATGGTATTGTGCCATAGCTTAAAAATATCTCAAGAATATCTTAGAAATTATCAAATATTGAGAGAAACTGAGAAAATGTTATTTAGTACAATAAAAGAACAGGATTAAAAGAGACAGAAGATGACAATTAAAATCAGGAAATTATTTGTGATTCAAATGAGATTTTTAGTACTTCATTAATGGCTGAATATATGTATACTGAATATGTTATTTTATTAGAATGCATTGTGGAAATATTTTTGGGTGGAGACAGATCATCCCCCCACCCAACACATTTTCAGTATCTCATGAATACTTTTTAATTTGGAGGAGGTGATTACAAATGGAGATGTTATTTTAGTAAAAGATTTATACAATATCAAGTGTGAACATACTGAAAATTTGTCCCAAATCTTGCCAAAGATATTTCAATAAAGGTCAAAAAAAATTTTTAGAATTGTATTTTGTATAATTTAACACAACCATTATTTTCTTTCAGAATCAATAGAAAAAACATCTGCACATGATATTTATTTTACAAAAAAATTATTTGTAATTTTTCAGTGTGATTTTGAAATTCATCCCATTGATGTTCATTAAATTTTTGGCAAATATTTTAAATCAAGGTAGCAATGTTTTTCTTTCATTTTGTAAAAAAAATCATCTATTTTGGTAGTACCTAATGTTTTGAATTTGTCTGGTACATGCTACAGTATGTTTAGCAGGAGCTGGACTATCAACTTGACGTGTGTTGTGCCACAGGCAGTTCACATATTGAATATTTGTGAAGCTTTGTGAAACCTGCTATAAAATCTACATCCTTTTTTAATATCTTGTTCAAATTTTGATAAATAAATCTTTTATTGTTCAACATAAAGCCTATTTAATTTCATTTGCCTGGGACTCAGATATTCACATTTTAAATTATGTCAATTTTTGGGGGACACCCAGATATTTGAGAAGATATTTTAGTAGGCCATAACATAGCATAAGATAATATTATGCAGCATGTATCAAATTTTAACATTCTCATTTCTTCTCCAGACATATATTGATCATTAACATGGCAACTTTTAATCTAACACAAGAAATGAAAAGGTGTGATAAGCTTGTGACACAGACTGACAACTACAGTGATGGAAATATGAAAGTGACCAGGTCCTTCACGACTCTTAAATTTACTAAATGACTGAAAAATATTTCTAGGGCAAATACTGGATTTTTAAGAGATTTTGAATTTGTTCTTTAAATTTTTCATCAATAATAGGAGTTCGATGAGTGGTGATTGAACTTGCCAATGTTTTAAAACACCTAAAAACTTTAATTACCTACAGAAATCAGTTTTCTTTTAATATGGATTAGCTTTTGGCTATTATCTTTCAAATTAAACCAAAATTTAACTTCAAAGACGACATTGAAACTATTTAAAATGTGTTTTTCATTTTTCCTTTTTAGAAAGTCTGTGGAAATGCCTAAGATAAAACAACAAAAGTGATTAAAACTTCATCACTGACACTGAATGTTGCATGTTCTGAAATCTTTCATTATGCAAAAAGTGATTTTTTATAAACATGATTTGTTTCTCCTCTAGCTTTGAATAACTCATTACGACTCTTAAAAATATTTTTTTAAATTATATAAAAGTGGCACTCACATTATATTACTCAAGTTATATGTACCACAGATTTTTTGTACTTTTTCCAATAATCCTTTCCACATAGGGTAGGCAAACCAAAGTTGTTTTCTAAGTGTTGTATCTTCTTGTAGCCTTCTGCCCCTGTTTGTCAGAGCTGCTGTCATGTACTCCAGGTAGTTGTTATGTTGTAAGGTACTGCTTATACTGATCATTTCCTGTTCATATGTCTCTGGGTTGCTACTTATAATTTTTGCTTGATGTTGTAAGCAGCAGATGATCCCTTTCTTTACACTGTATGGGTGGTGGGAGTTGAAGTTGAGGTATTGCCTGGTGAATGTTGGCATGCAGTATATGGATACCCATGCTCTATTTGAGATATTAATACATCAAGGAATGCTAGTTTGTTGCTGTTTTCTCTCTCCAGAATGAACTGTATCAATGATCTTATTGAGTTCACATGGTCCAGTAGTAGGTGGGTTTCTTCCTGGTGTGGCAGAGTATGAAGATGACATCTATGTATCTCAGCCATAGGGTTGGCTCTAGTGATGTAGATTCTAATGACATTCCTTTGAAGTATTTCATGTATATGTTTGCCATTGCTGGTGATAATTGTGAGCCATTGACAAGCCTTATTCCTGTCAATATATACCTGATCCAATTCCAAAGTGTGTTGTTTGTGTACAGAAAGTCAGCATCATCAGATTTTCTATTTGTATACTGGCCTATTTTCCTAGGGAGGGGTCTGAGGCCAGTCTGTCCTTGACTACTGAAAGTGCCTCCTTCATGTACCTTAGTGAACAAACACCACATCCAGGCTCAACATCTGGTTGGATTAGATGAGAGCATCTTTGATTATTTTTACTACGTGGGTGGAGTTTTGGACATATGAAAGTGACTTTCCTATTAAGAGGTCAATTATATTTACAAGGAAGCAACTCAGATGGTGGCACATATAGCCATAGCAGCTAACAATTAGCCTGAGCGGAATAGCGACTTTGTGAATTTTGGGGAGACCATATATGTGAGTTAGCTTAGTGTAACACAGCAATAACTGCCTGTATGTTTAGGTGGGGAGTGATCCCTGTCTTTGATTAGGATCTGCAACAGTTTTCATTCTGTTTTCATTATAAGATCTCTCTTTACTCTACTATAGCTACCATTTCTAATGAGGTCCTCCAGTCTTTCTATATATGCCATTTTGTCCATCACTACAGTTGTATTGTCTTAGTAGTATGATGATGTTTTAATTCCTTTGTAAGGTTCTCATTGCCAGCCTCTCCAGTTTCAAGATGTTTGATTTGGGCAGCTTGGCTTTCTCCAGTATCTGTCTCACTTTCCCTCTTAGCTCATCCACCCGAGCCTAAGGGATGTTCAAGGCTATTTCCTCGATTTCGGCAATGATGTCCAAGTATGGTATTTGCTTGATGTTTGTGGTGAAGTTAACACCTTTGTTCAATAATGATTTCTCAGAGGCACTCAGCTGGTGTTGACTGATGTTGATTACTGCTTTCACTGGGTAGTGATGGACCTTGTGCGTCACATTCTGATCTTTCAATCTGTTTAATTTTTGTACTTGGCAGGACTTGACTGCATAAAATTCATGTCTGAAGGATTTATCCAGGTGATGCTGGACCCTCTTTTGGTCTTCATCAGTAATTCTGTTGAAGAAGGTTGGGAGATATCAGACTGCAGTTTCTGTTTTATCCAATAGTTGTACTGGATTTTTTCTCAGAAAAGGGCATGTCCTGCTTTTTCTGTGACCAGATGGGCTCTTCTTAAATTGACTGGAAGTCTTGGTGCCAAGCCTAAAGGGATAAGTCATAAGTCTCTGCATCAGTGTAGATGGTTCAATATTTGTGCCAGCTTCTGGTAGAACTTTTCTAATTGCCTCCATATATCAGGTCCGTACTGATCCTTCAATATCTGTCTGTATTTCTGAGATGAAGTTGACTTGACCCAAAGAGTTGTGAGTTCAATACCTGGCTACTGCAGTGGTGAGCAAAAACTTGGAAAGTTGATTTAAAGAGAGATAACTGAAGCATCTGGAAGAGGCATGGTATGTGGACCAATCTACCCCAGTGGATGAAATTAAGAGTTCAGTTTGAAAATCCAATCACCTGAAGAAGGCTGGTGAGTACAACAGCCGAAACATCGTGAATATGGCAAAAAAGATGAGGACAACAGTCTGAAGAATGCAAATAGTGTAAATAATTATATTACCTCATCTCAGAAATATAGACAGATATGTAATTATTATTTGTTTGAAATCAGATTAATTAAACTTTAAATCAGCTAATATTCTTCAAATAAAGTTTCGTGGAGAGAGTATATTTTATTTTTTGAAAGATTGTTAACCTTGGCTGAACTTTGTACTTGCCTTTTTTTTCATCTCTCTTGTGGATCAAGGTTTGTCTTCAATTAATACTCAGTTTTCTCAGCTATCCCAGTGGAATGAAATGTATGAATTCATTCAGAATTCAGACTCACTTTTGAATGCAGAGTGAAAGACTGAATTAGCAGTGCAAACAATTTCACAAAAAAATGTGTGACATTGAACTAGAAGAATTGCACCACAAGATCAACAGATTTGCCTCAATTCTACAACGTAAATTGGAAATCAGGAACAGAAAAAGTGTGCTAAGTATTGCCCGTGACTTTTTAGAATCTTTTACTTTACACCGTGACTTTTTTGGAATCTTTTACTTTACACCTATCTGAACTGGTACATTACATTGTGTGTATTGTTTACTACACCAGTGACTGTTGAAAGTGCCAAAAGAAATTTCAGCAAACTAAAATTTATAAAAAAATTATCTGCAGTCTAGAATGAGAGATGAAAAGTTATCCGGCTTATCAAATAATTTTCATTGAAAATGAATATGCTCAATCCAAAGGCTGTGGTGAAGTAATGAATACATTTGCACATGTGAAGTCTCAAAAAAGTAGTAATGTCCCAAAATTTGCTAAAAACAGCATACCATGATAACATTTCATTGTCTAAATGTTTATGTCATTATTAAGAGGAAAGACCAAAGTATTTTTTGAGTATTTTTTTTAATTTTAATTCTTTCTAGCATATCAGATATTTTAGCTAAAAATCTTGTTTTTTTTTTTTGAATCATCAAAATTGACATGGAATCAATCATATCATCCATTATTGACAGTTTTATAAACAAAAGTGAAATTTCCCCTTTAAAAATCTTGTAAAATTCAATTATACTTTTTCAAAAGTTATTTTAGGAAAATTAGAAAATTTAAAGTATACTTAATGTAATTTGAAAGAAACATTACTCACTTTTTTAACAGAAATTTTTTTAAGAGAGACATGCCTAACCGTGATGATTGGTTTTGGGAGGTGTGAATTGATGTACAGTGTAACCCGGATATAAGAGACCCTGATATAAGAGAAACACTGATAAAAGAGATTTTCTCTGGTCCCAAATTAGAGCCATACTTACCTAAACAAAATATACCAAACCCGGATATAAGAGACTTCTTCTCCGGTCCCGACAACTCTCTTATATCCGGGTTACACTGTACTGTACATCAATGTATCGATAACTTACGTCAAGGGAATTTATTGGATGGTCGGACAGAAGTGACAAAATTTGTGCTAATTTTAAGCGAACCCGGTTAGTAGAGTTATATAAAAAAAAATAAACTTTCAAAAATTTTTTTACCTTACATTTGAGTGAGAATTCTGGAATAAAAATGACATTTAAACTACGAAAAAATACATTTAGAATTCAAATTTTATAACAGACAAAAAAGTAACATAATTGTTACGTACACGACCGTACACCTATTATAAAATTTATGGTATTTTTTAATAGTTTTATTTCAGTTATGAAATTTTTTTCCTAACTGAGATAATATAAAATTAAATAAAATAACATTACATTTCAATTTCATAAATGAAACAGGTAACTCATTTATGAAATGAGATTTTATTTATTTAAGAAAAATTTAAAAAATGCGACGTTAATGGTCACTCAGAGAATTTGACACGGGCTAAAACAGTACGAAAGTATAATAATAATGAATGATACCTCGCAATCAGGGGATATAACTCTAGCAGACGTGACATTTTTTCAGAAATGTGCTTCCATAGTTTTGTCGGAGACGATTTTAATACATTTTTTGGCTTAATAAATATTATTTTAAAAATAGTAACAGATTGTAGTAAGCTTTCTAATTTATGATCTGTAAAAATAGACTCTTTTAATAAGAGCATTTCCAGAGTCATTCAGTTTCAAACTTAATTTAAAACATTATTCAAGCTGTTCACATTTTTCATTTAAAATTGAAAAAACAAGAAAACAATTCTTGTAAAAATTCTTTTAAAAATTCATTGTTCTTCGAAAAAAAATTTAGCTTCAGACAAAAACGTCCTTCTTAATATATATTATTCATAAAATCCATTAAAAGCTTTTTTAATTAAATAATGTTAGTTTTATTGAGTATGTATTTTACAATTCAGAGTTAAAGTCTGAGTATTTTCATATAATTCTTTACAAAAAAATTGATGATTTATATTCTTCAAGTTATTCTGCATTTAAAGAAATTACAGAGACTCAGTTTGTTTGAGTTTTCAAGTTTTCATAAAATTAAGTTAATGAAGATGTAAAATTATTTTTACTCTGACTTTCTAAAAACAAACATTTCTAAAAATTGCATTCATTTTTTAATAAGTTCTGAATGTTTCATTAAAATCCGACAATTATTTGATTTTTGCAAGAATTTCCACAATGCTAAAAATATTACGTCGAACTCTGATCTAAAAAAAACAATATTTTCAACCAAAATTTCAAACGTGCTAAAAAGGAATAAAAATTTTTTTAAAAATAATTAAAAAATACTTTGGTCTCTCCTCTTCATAACATGAATTTCTTTCGCGACAAGACTTTGTATTAAGTTTGGGGCCTTTTTCATTTAGGGTACGCCACTTTTTTTTAGTGAAAAAGTGGGCATTCCTACAAAAAGGCATTATAAAAAAACTCACTATTTCTTATCCATAATATTGAATGTGTTAAAATTATTCAGCTTTTTAACAAGAAAAATCTCAAGTTGATGTTAAAAATTGCCGCAAAACACTATTGATTTAATAAATCAATAGTGTTTTTAAAAATTTATATTATTATTATGACATGTCTCTAATTTGTATTTTTAGATACATTGTACTTTTATTTGCAATTTTTCTAGTTGAATTGTTCCATTATATTGAATATGATCCATTATTGTACAAAATTAGGTTACAATAAAATTTGTATTTTTTATATGAATATTACCATATATAAATTGAGATGTAGTAGAGTGAGGTGGGGGGGGGCACCATATCATAGATTCGGGGACGGGAGTGGTGGGGGGGTACCACGAGACCTTTGCAGCGGCCCTGAATATAATTAAATTCAATAAATATTTAGATTTCGTAAATTTAACCGTAATCCGGCTGCTAAATCACACATTTTTAAAAGTCAATTTGTTCAAGGTATTTCTCTAATCATAAAAAAATAAAAATATATATTTATGACAAAATTAATTATGCTATTTAAGCTCTACTTTTTTTTTCATGGTACACCGCTTACGTAGGCTAAGACGATCACGTGATGTAGGTTTGCGGGCAATTTGAATTAGGATGTGGAGACGGATATGTCAACTTGTGTGGTCAAGTGTCGGTGGCCATAGACGATACTGAGCAGGGAACATGGTGGCAGTGGTACATTAAGTCAGTGACGACTGAACAACGAAAAGGAAAATATAACAGTACAAGAGAAACAGATCAGTGTTAAATTTTCGTGTTCTTGTTTTGATATTGTAAAAATTCCAATCACGTGGGTCTAGGAAAAGATGGTGGATCCGGCTGGAAACGAACTACTTGCTCAGCGGCGAGTAGCAGGCATAAGACCACCCCAGCGCCTGTATTTGAGTGACACTTTAGCCGAAAATTGGAAACTGTTCAAGTAGAATGGCATATCACGTATTTGCACGGCTAACAACGATAGTACCAAACAGCGTTCGTTACTTCTTTACACTTTAGGGAATGACGCGTTTTTATAACGGTTTTCATTTTCCCACACCCAACGAATAAATTCTCGAAGCGGTCGACAGGCATATGCTTCTTGATTCCTTGAGGGACATAGGGCCGCAACAACACCTCTCTCTAACGGACGCGATCCTCTTCAGCTCGGCCCATGTCGTGCCGGCTGCTTTCACCTCTGCGTCAACACTTCTGCACCAAGTCTGTTTTGGTCGATCAACTTTTTGATTCCCTTGTGTAGTTCGACAGGCATGCAGTTGGCGAAACTAATGTCACGTACGAACCTTTTATGTTCCACACGAGGAAACAAGAGGCTGAGAGCGTAGAAGCTTTTGTAACTGTATAGAATTAGATTTCTACATTCTCTGTTATAAAACTGTTAAAAGAGGATCGCAGCTAAGTATTCTCAGTTTGTGCTGAACCCGTTAAATTGGCTCCAGAGTTCAGTACGAAACAATGCTTTCTGATTGGTCCATAAATAATGTCATCTACGCCTACGGTTGACCTAGAGTTGGCCTATTCAGAGTTCAACGTGCCAAAAAAAAAAAAAAAAAAAAATGGAAACGTTCTCAAGCCCCCACATAATCAAGAAAACTCATAAATATGAAACTTCGACGCGACTTAGTGAGTTCTTAAAATAATCAACTCGTCACACGAATCCATGAAACCCAACTTCCTCGCTAAAAGTTAATTTTTATTAACATCAACCCGGCTTGTAGAATTCAATTTTCTTTCAACAACAACTCATCTAGTGACCAATTCAACCAAGATGAGATTCAGAAACCAACTCACTCAATATCTTAACAACATAAAGGAAATCGTAACTATATCAGTCGAAGCGAGACAACTCTTCAGTACGTCAAGCAATCTATTTCATTCAATTTCACCTTCAACATAAACTGTTTAATTCCTTACTAGATCTACAGCACCTTTTATATTACCCTTGATCACACAACCAAGAACTGTAAAGTGTTTTAAAAACTTTATTATATTCTGTGTACTTGTTGTTATATAAAAATATTTTCTATTAAAATAAATATCTGCCTATTTGATTATTTCTATTCTTGTTGTTGTCTTTGTTGCATTTGATTTAGTAAAAATAGTAGCGGGTCAGTTTAATTTGTATTTGTCATCGATACAGATTGGCTAACTCACTACAACTGCTTTGCGGACTCTAATAAAAACATGTAACTTTTGCGATAATTGCGTGCCTTCGATACTGCGTAACCAAATTGTTTTGGGTATACGGAACCCCCAAACACAAGTAGAAGTACTAAGATTGAGAGAAAGAGTGAGTTGCGGAGGTGCATTGACAACTTCAAACTAATGGAGAACTCTACTCATCAGTCTCGAGTTTTAAGAACGGAACAAGTTCTCAAGGTCGCTACGAAGACGCAGAAGACCCCGTGCAGAAAAGAATGCTGTTTCTGTACTTCTTGCCATGAACCAGGGAAGGAACAATATCCAGCTTATGGAAAAACGTGTCTGAAGTGCCGAGGCAAGAATTACTTCGCGACACAAAGCAAGTCGGTGAAGAAACGGATTCAAACAGTGCACACACACACACACGCACACGCACACACACACACACACACACACACACACACACACACACACAGAGCAACAAAATGAAGATAGTAGCAGTAATCACTCAAACTTTGCGCACATGGATATGGTCGCGACTGAGAGGGAAAGCTGGCAGTTTCGCACATGGGGCAATTCGAGCTAAAATGGTGGTAAACGAGGAAATAATTGTATTTCAGCTTGATAGCGGAGCGTCAGTGAATTTGTTAAGTGCCAAACACGTTCATGAGAAGTCTGGGGCCCTCTGACAAGACCCTGGCTATGTGGAATGGGACAGAAATGAAAGCATTGATCGAGTGCCGTATAAGATTGACAAACCTCCAAAACGGAAAGAAGTATGCCGTGAATTTTGTGATTGTGAAGGATGACTTGAACAAAGAGGAGTTCCAAATGGTGGCTAGAGTCTCACAGGAAAAGAGAGTGACCAAACAAAAACTGGATCCAGTTCTCCAGGAATTCAAGGATCTGTATGAGGAAACGCTAAGCAAACTACCTGGTGTACTACATTTGGAAGTGGACCCATTAGCACTAGTGATGAAAAATGGGAAGTTGTGGGTCTGTATAAACTCAAAGCCGCTAAACAAGGCTCTGAAAAAGGAAGATTTCCTGTTACCGGTGTTTGAAGATCTGTTGCCCGAACCTGCAGACAGTAAAGTGTTTTCCACTCTGGATCTGAGCGATGGATTCTGACATCTGAAGCTTGATGAGGAAAGAAGTTGTTTGACTAGATTCATTACTCAATTTGGCCGGTACATGTGGAAAGTGCTACCATTTAAAATTACTCCAGCACCTGAAATCTTTTAGAAGGCAATACATGACAACATCTCTGATCTGGGAGGGGGGTCTTTTAGACAAAGCCGATGATATTCTTGTTTAGAAGAGGAAAAACGACGGAACAAGTCACAGCTGATCATGACAAAAAGCTCAAGAGGCTCTTACAGAGATGCCGGGAACGGAGAATACGTCTCAACACTCACAAAGTGGACCTGTGACAAACTTGTGTATCCTTCATGGGACATATAATAAAAGGTAAAGGGTTATACCCTGATCCAGAGGAAATAAAGGCTATTAGGGAGATGCCTCATCTAACAGATGTGAAGGGAGTTCAAAGGTTAGGAAGTTTTGTGAACTACCTTGCAAAATTCGTACCACATAATCTTCGAGGCGGTGTCTTTGCCATTTTACGAAGACAGGCGTGGACTTGCTCTTAGGCAACAAGAAGGTTAAGAAAATGGTGAACGAAAAACCTGTTCTGAGATACAACAAAGCCCTGGTCATCCAGTGCGATGCAAGTGAGAAGGGTTTAGGAGTCACACTGCTCCAAGAAGGCCAAGCCCTGGCCTATGCCAATCGAGTACTTACCGACACAGAAACTCGATATGCGCAGATCGATAAGGAATAACAGCAGTAGTCTACACATGTGAACGTTTTCATCAATACACATTTAGCCAGAACATCAGTTCTGAGAAACCACAGACCTCTTGAAGCTATAATAAAAAAGGACTTGGCAAAGTGCCTAAAGCAGCTGCAGAACATTTTGATGCGTCTGCAGAGATACGTCACTGAAAAGATGTATATAGCAGACACACGTTCAAGGACCTACATGCATGGTGTCAGCTGTGCAAATGAGGATGATGATATCCGGGAAGCAGATTACATCCCTATAACAGAAAAAAGGCTATCCGAGCTGAGAACGGCCACCAGAGTTGACCGATCCATGCAGCAGTTGCAGCGGGTCATATTAGAAGGTTGGCCGGATGAAAAATTACACCGCGACCCAGGTGTGAGGCCGTATTTCAGTTTTCGGCATGAAATGACCGTACAGGATGGGTTGATATTTTGGGGTAGCCGTGTGACGGTCCCTTTGAATCAATGGGCTTTTCTAAAGGAAAAACTACATACGTCACATTTAGGAATGGAAGACTGCAGCCGAAGAGCATGGGAATGACTATATTGGCCGAACATGAACAGCGACATCAGAGCATACATTGCCAAATGTCCGACATGTCGTAAATATGAAGTGGCAAACTCTGCAGAGCCTCTAATAGTTCGTGAAATTCCTGAAAGATCGAGGGCATAAGTTGCAATGGAACTATTCCTATTTGAGGGCAGAGACTATCTCTGTAAAGTGGACTAACTAAGCAATTTCTAGGAGATCGATCACTTTCGTAGTATGGACACCAAGACATCGATCACCAAATTGAAGCATCATTTTGCAAGATATTGTCTTCCAGACCATGTTGCCATGGACAATTTGCCTCAATTTCGGAAACAGAAGTTTAATGTTTTTTGCATGGAAGTAGTGTTTTACACACATGCCCATTACCTTTGCCCTTACAACACCAAAGTTAATGGCAAAGTGAAATCGGCGGTAAAGATGGTGAAGAATCTTTTCCGTAAAGCCAAAGCCATGCAGACGGATCCATATTAAGCAATGTTAGATCACCGAAACATACCCGCAAAATGTTTTCTGTCACCGGCACAGAAGCTTATGTCAAGAAGGACAAAAACTCGTCTACCAACGACAAATGACTTGGAAATACCTAAGAATATAAAGCAGGCATTGACTCAAGAAGGCAGAAACAAAAACTCTACTTCAATCGGAAGGTCAGATCCTTGCCACCTCTACTTCCAGGTACGGTTTTGCGGTTGAAACCACATGTAAGAAGTAAGGAATAGCAAAAAAAAAAATAATGACCGAGCAACTGTATACAAGTTCATACCACATCAACGTTGATGGGGAACTGTTCCAATGAAACCGGATCGAATTGAAAGAAACAGCAGAGACACCTCCAAGTCCATCCATGGGGATTCAGCTATACTCAGTCCAAGGCAATCACCTAGGCATTACTTCAGAAAACCAGTCCAAAGTAGTAAATCCAACATCTCCACCAGCTATAAACCCAGACAATGGGAGGACCCCAAATACACTTCATCAGGACGATTCAGTGAGGAAAACGCGTTCTGAGAGAAGAGTCAGAACACCAACAAGACACTAAGACAATTGATTGAAGGGGTTGTGGCAGAGAATAAACCCTGTGAGGCAAAAGAGGAGAGACTACCTAGTGAATGCCTTGGTCACTCATCTCTTGTTCATTCTCATTTGAAAAAAAAGTCTTCTTCCAAAACGGAAATGAGGTTTCATGGGACATCACTTATGTAGGCTAAGCCGGCCACGTGTAGGGTTGTGGCAGTTTGAATTAGCACGGATTACTGTGAAGACGGGCATGTCAACTCGTATAGTCGAGTGTCAGTGGCCATAGCCGATACTGAGCATGGAGCAATTTTATTTGGATTTCTTAACTTTCTTAAGGTGACTATAGTGTGACACTATTAGAAAGGTGCTAGTAAATTGAAAAAAAAACAAACTAGAAGACAGAACAACACAAATTTCCGCTAGACCAGATGACCAGACGATGGAAAATGTTTACCGATGACCAGACGATGGAAAATGAAAGAAAAATACATTATTAGAAGAAAAAAAAAACTATTATAGAAAGAGGTAATTGAATTTCTCGTCCGCCAGAGTGGTAAAACAAAGAGACTATTTGATTTCGATTAGAACTGAGATTAAGTGATGGACTATTCTGGAGGTCCAAGGACCTCCCGGAAAGAAATAGATAAATTTTAAAACGCCATAAAACTTCCCAAATCAAGGGATTGTTCACTTTTTGTCACTTGTTGGCCAAAAGGTTGACGAGGGGATATAAAAAAAAATGATAAATCGCAGATGCGAAAACGACCACATACAAAAGCACGATAAGAAAGAATTTTGAACGATAATTAAAGTTTGGCCGTTTGGGCTAGACCACGTCTAGCCCTTGTGGGACGGGTAAGATCAGGTAACTATGGAGGAGAGGGCCCTGGTGAAATTTCAGGGAAAGCGAAGAACTTTCCACGCCGCTCGGGCAGTGATGGTGAGAGGCACTCACACAAAGCAAGAAGGACACGGGTTTGATCAGGTGACCAAAAGAAGGAGAAGGCCCAGATAGAATTCCAAGGAGGGAGGAAGGACTCCCCCATATTTATACATTTGCAGGGAGAGCCCTTATTGGTTGTTTGGGGAAAGCTGGCATTCCCAGAGCACATCATGCCCCACTCTAGCCCTTGCGCAGGGGTCTATAAAAACAGAACGTCGAGAGACACGGCAGAGACAAACTAAGGCAAAGAGTGACTGCGGAGACGAGACTGAACTTAGAGACGAGAACTACAGCTTCGCTTGATCTCATGTGATTTGCCGTATTGAAGAAAAGGCCTCCTATTTGAAGCCTTATTCCAGAAGTCTCGTTCAAAAGCATAACAATAGTGTGTCACGATAATCAGGAAGGGTCGATAATTATTGCATGGAGAACATAGGCCCGCTTAAGCCATCAATAACTATACTATCAACTTTGTATCAAGGAATTGTATATAAATATTTTTTCTTCTATCCAATTTATATTTTTTCTTTCGTGTGACTTTGACCGGACCAAACCAAGTCATCGATTCCAGTCGACCATTCGGACCAAGCCTGTCTTGCAATCAATTAATCACAACGTGGGGCGAGACAAGACTTGAGATGAGACGATCGACTCTACGATCAGCCGAGGGGATCGTGCTTGAACATGGAGCGGCCGGGGTAGACGTCATAATAGCAGCGAAGTACTGTAAATCCAAACTGAAAAATCTTCGTTTCCAGTGAAATGACGAGATCTGGAATAGGCTCCACTTCTTGCTTTCAGTTCTACTATGACTTGGTCTGAAGTTGAGGATGTCATGCCCCAGACACAACTAACAGAATAACGTAGATACAACGATTCTGCAAAAATGTTGCCTTGTAACTTTTTTATAGACACAGATATTGCAGCAATGTGGCTATGAAGACTTCTCACAGTATAGCTGCAATATTGCAGACACATCTGAAATATTGAAGCTCTCACTGCAATACATGCAGTTTATTCCAGGTAAAATAAATCCATTAATTTTTTCAAATGGATTGAAGTAACAAAATCATCATCATTTTCTTGGGGTGTTTCTTTGCTATTCTGGCTCGTTTGTACTCCTGAGATAATCATTTTCTATAGTTTCAAGTCTTCCATGATGATTTAAAATGAAACAGAACTTCTCTAGTTTCCAATCTATTTCTTTTCCATCTTTAAAACCAAAATATATATTTTTTGTCTTAACCAATACTTGTAAAATTATGAGTATTTTTCCCCATTTTCTTTTTCGAAAATATATTTTTTTAATGAAATCTTACAAACAGGAACAGTTAATAAAATATTTTCTTTTTTATTTTAATATTTCTTTTCTCAAGTTTATTTAAACGAATAATTTGTTTTGCCTCAGAAGACCCACAAACACCAATGAGATTGACAACAACTCTTTGCAGCATTTGACACAACAATGATTATAACTCAACTGTGAATTAGAATATCCATATCGTTGTACAATTTTTTTTAACGACTATTCCGGTGAATTCCCATTAAAAAAAAGTATTTTTGTTACACGCCACATATGACAAACAAGAAGAGTTTATTCTTCAAAATGTATACAAAAATCAGCTTACACTCACTTTTACATATGAAAACTCTGTTGTAAAAATGTAAATTACATTATTGAATACTATAGCTACTTTTACAAAATTTATTTTGTTTATAAATTCAGCTTTGATAAACAAACATAACTCTATGCGTCTGTAGCGATAGAAAAATAAATGTTCACTATTTTAAAAAAATATATAAAACTAAAAGTTGACAAACAATTTGTGTATGCCATAAAGAAATAAAACAAAAGGATTAAAAATAAAGAGCAAAAGGTTATCATTTCTAAATGGATGTGAAGAAAAAGGGATGATCAAATTAATTCTGTGAACCAATCAGAAATCAAGAGATAATAGTGAAATGAATTACTTTATCTCGAAAAAGTGATAAACTGAGAGACGACTAGGCAAGGCAAACAGAGAGTGGATGAAATATTTCGTCCGTTCTCCCAGGCCGACATTTTCGGACACCTAAAAATCCCACAGAGAGACGCAATGATTACTACTATCAAGAGATACTTACATACATATACATTTACAAGGGCTCAATTCTCGCGCTCTCTATTATATGCCAAAGGACTTAGAGACGTTCAATATTTCTGATATGAAGTTTTATCAGTACATCAATATATATCTTTGTACTAATTATCTTTGCATGTGTTTTTACAAAAGCCAAAAAAAGAATTGGTGTATATATGGATTAAGGACGTTATCCAAAGATAGCCACCTGTAACCCCCACATTGGTAAAGTTCGACGTACCTGATTTATATATAGACACATAAAAAAAATACAATTCCGACAGTGAAGTAGAAACGATATCTTCCGTCCAAACCAGTTCCATATGGGCGATATCAATCAAATCACTTGCATTTATTGAATCCAACGTCCTAGCGTAGTTTTCCATAATGGAAGCCCAATTTAGCATCACATGCATAAAGGAGACAAAACAAACATTTTACCACAAATTAACTTATCTACCTCCAGATATTGTCGGGAAGCTGCAATCAACAGTATTACAACAAACCAAATAAGAGATAATGAAGGAAGCCGTCAAAATCCAAACCAGAAATGCTGGGCAAATTGTTTTCAATCTCAGTCATCACATGTCGTCCGTCCATATATTTAAATGAACTGGTGTGTCTAGCGAGTCGGATTTGTGTCGGTGAGGAGATAGTTTGGCATAAATTCCTACAACACTACCAGAGCATCTATCAAACCAGTGTTAACAGCTCAAATCGACCTTGACACAAATCGTTTCGGTTAAATGACAATTCACATTTTTATTTTAGACAAGATAGTATCTAACACATAAAAGTGTCCCAAATACAAGGAATAAACAAGACCAAAGTTCCGTCTATGAAGAATATCGACTACCGACCATTCAATAAGCATCAGAAACCAAAAATCCTTCGGGCCCATTTGTACTTTGCGGAACCGCGAAGTTCTGCAAGGCATGGTGCAAGTAGCCGAATAAAATGCAGTCTAGTTCCCACCCTACTTCACTTGCATCTAGTATGACGGAAAACTACATCGGCGGGACGTGTTAGCCTCCACCCATCCGCCGCTTCTTGAAGTCGCTGCTCGACTAGGAGCTAGAAAAATTAATTTTGTTGTGGACACAGGAGTTGCCATATCGATCGTCCCAAGAAGATATTTATGTGATGTAGTGATATATCCTACGAATGTCTTAGATGTATCGACTAACGACCAAAAGATCGAATGCACAGGACAAGACACATTAAATTTGGTGTTGCACAAACTCAGACACGAATTTACCGGGACATTTGTGATCGCAGATATCATAAAAGCTCTCTTGGGTTAGGATTTCTTAAATCATTTCAATCTGACGATCGACTGCTCCAATAATAGACTGATCGATACAACTAATAGACAGCCTAACACGACACCAACACCAGTAATTATGAACATCACAATGAATCAAGATAATTCTACTGACACGGTCGTACGAAAAATTATGGAAAAATATCCAAACCTAATATCACCCCACCACAATCCTAATGCTAAAAAATAATATTTTTCATAGAATTGAGACTGGTAGATATCCTCCTGCATTTCCTAAAACACGACAGCTATCAGCCCAGAAATTCAACATAGCGAAGGAGGAATTTAGGAAACTCCAAAATGCAAGAATAATATCTTCTTCGAAATCGGAATGGTACCGAAGTCAGATGGCACATACAGACATGTAGGTGACTACAGACAACTGAATACAATGACAAAGGCAGTTCGATACCAACTGCCAAATATAAATTTATTAACATCTAAACTGCATGGTAAGAAAATATTTCAAAAATCGATTTATCATCAACTTACCATCAAGTGCCACTCCATCCGGACGATGTATGTAAAACAGCCATTACAACACTTTTTGGTTTGTTTCGGATTGCGGAATGTATCAAGTACATTTCAGCAGATGATTGACAACGTCTTCCATGATTTCAGTTATACATTCATATACATCTATGACATCCTCATCTTTTTCGACGACAAAGAAACTCGTTCCTGGGAACTCGACCAAGCCTTACAAAAACTTAGTGAATACGATCGAAAAATCTCTCTTTTGAAGTGCTTGTTCGGTGCTCACGAGCTTGAATTTTGGGGATCCACCGTGTCTGGTGATGGTATTAAACCCAGCGCTAAGAAACTGGCTAAGTTAAATGAATTTCCTTCCCCAAACGAGACCCCACCGCCTCCCAGTCATTGCTTCGATTTCTTGGAATAGCCAATTTCTATAGGAAATTGGTTCCACGTTTTAGCGATAAAGTATTCCTATTCACAGAATGCATACGTATGAACCCAAAATTGAAAGACTTAACACTAAAAAAAGTAGGAGAATGAGTCTTTCAAATATATAAAGGAGACTTTGTCAAGCATAACTGCTCTCCCCTACCCCAACTGAAAAGCTAATAACTTCCAGCTTGTAACAGATAATTCGAATTATGATGTAGGTTCAACATTGCACGAAATGGTAGACGACCAACTTTTTCGAAGAATTTGTCACTGACGCAACAAAAATATTCTACCTTCAACAGGGAATTACTCACTGCTTACCTGGCAATCTTGTATTTTAAATGTCAAATAGAAGGCAGGAATGTTAGCATATATCGATAAAAGTACTTGATCAATAGAAGCGTGTACTTTGACGGAAATTTCAGCAGAATCAATTTCAGTAGCTTTCGTCAACACTTGGATAGTCAGATTCGGAGTCCCCTCCATGTCGTTACAGGCAGGGGTAGTCAGTTCGAAGGGGAATTGTTTTTCAGAATTCGCGAAAATAATAGATTTTCACAGACTGAGAACGATGTCCTACCACAAACAAATGGATTAATCGAACGTGCACACCGGACTCTAAAAACGGCAATTATTGCTAGGAAAGAACTGCTCATCATATTGTTTAACTAGGAATCAGAATAACACCCAATGAATCGAATTACTCGCCATTTACTGCTGTAATAAGAGTTAATGCACAAATCCATTGAATATTAATAAATACAAAGTCAATGAATACACTCAAATAACAAATTCACAAGTAAAGAATTTGGCTAAAGAGCTGCAGACATTTGAGTTTGACAATCTAACGGTCATCTGCATTCTTTACTGAATTCGTATATCCCCCCCAAACTTTAATTTTTAGCTGTTATTGATTATAACCTATGAGTGACAAAGGCGGCCATTTCGTTAAGCTTATAGACATAAATTTTATTGTCTTTACTTATAGAAAGTTATATAATAAAGAAGAAATGTAAAATTATATAAAAATAAATAAAGGGTAAATAAAAAATAATAAAATAGACTAGGCTTGTTTAGTACACTTTCTTTTGAGGAGAGTTTTTAAAAGAACATATTAACACGTACTTTAAATAAAAAAAACTACTATAATGAAGTTAGTAAAAATTGACTTGAATAAAATTTGACTTGCAAAACTTTGTATATGTAACGATCAAATTGATGTAAAAATATCGCCAAAATGAAAGCACACAGTTCATGGAAAAGATACGTGTATAAAAATTGGTTTTCAAATTTGTAAAAAAAATGTCTCAAATCTCAAAACCAGCCTAAATAAAGTTTGCAAACAGGCGTAGATTCATTTTGTTATTTTTTAACCAATGGGAAAGTAAATTAGAAATCCAAAGTATCAAATTTCTGATTCGAATCAGAACCGATATGTGGCTATTAATAAGAAGTCTGGATCGACCGACAAGACAGAAGGGAATTAGTTTTCACAGGCTAAAACCACTGGCAGCTACTGGGAGGCAGAAATAAGAAGGGACTTGGCTTGCACAGTTGAAAGTAGCTGGTATACAAAATAGGTATTCCAAAAGTTTCGAGGTCAACATTCTTAATAATGTGACAGAAAGAAAACAATACATTTGTTTTTATTTCATCTTTAGACAATTTTTTTTTTTTTTTTTTTTTTAAACAAAGTTTGATTCCACCTTCAACTGACCATCCTGACCAAGTTTCGCCTTCAAGGGATTTTCTGCCTTAGTGACATTCAGTAGATCAATGTTTAACCTTTGTATATGAGGGTCAATCCTCAGGGACATTAAGCATGCGATTATATTCGGGTCTAGCAGTTTAGGAATACCTGCTGCACCTCCAAAAACCTAAAAGAAAGAGCGTGAAAGAGCGGATGTAGCCAAGATTAAAGAATTTGTTAACTTAAACTTAAGGTAAACAACACGCGAACGTAGTTTCGGTAAAATAACAAAACCAGCAACTCATGATTCCAAGATTCAACGTTTGGACAATAAAAACAGAAGATCGAGAATGTAACATTTTGGTCAAATTAAGCCTATCTCTACCGATATAAGCAGAGAAGAATTATCATTTAGATAGATAGCGGTATAGCAACAGGGGAAAAGTAACCCCATTGACGGACCAGGAACGACATATCTGCACGACACACCGGCGCCGTAAAATTTCACTCACTACTTCCAAGAACTAAAGCTCCATCGATATATAATTGGATTTATTTTTAAGCACGAAATTCGGATACTAAAACTAAATGCACCCCCCAATAGCTTACGCGTGTGATTTTATGACCGATGCTTGCTGTTCCCACAAGGAACGAACTAATTACTCTGACAGAGAATTATCCTTTTTATTTCCCACAACAGTGTTCAGCCTAGTAACTAATTTTTATTATCTATGTTTGTGTTTATCGTAACTATCACACCTTCTGCATACCTTTCATATGTGTGTGTGTGTACTTGCATACTGAGCTCTTAACTATTTAATTTGAAAATGTTGGTGCATTAGCTTTTCTGTATAAAAGAAATTATATATATATATATATATATATATATATATATATATATATATATATATATATATATATACTACCTCCTTTATAATATATACCCCAGAATATCTAGGTGACGAAGAGAAATATATTGAAAAAACATTTAGACCTTTTCACTAGCCATACCATTTCATCCTCAATAGTACTTCTAACATCATCAACACAAAATTCATAATCCTACCCTCTAACACTCTATCTACAAAATTTGAAAATTAATTAGTTATCCCTAATACTAGTGTATTTACCATCACCTCCAAGACAATCGAAGATATAATTAGTAAGGAAAGTAAATTCAAGACAACTTCAGATACCCGGATATATCAAATAAAGTGCTTCAATGTTAAAAATAAGGTGACGTTTTAGCACGCCTTTCTATACGATTCGTTTGTGGATTATGAATTTTAAATGTTTTTTTATACTAAAAGTGAAAATGGAAGAAAATTAAATAAAATTAGTCAATTTGATATTCGTTTAATTCCGGAAAGGATAAAACGCTGTACAACAGCAAGAAAGATATGTGACATTCATGAAGATGGTACTGTTTATAAATTGTTCTTGAAGTGGGAATTTTGATCCGGAAGACTGAGCAGGCTTATAGCTATCGACCATAACCAAATCTAAACGCTAATCGCCTGACATAGGACATCGTATGGATAATACACATCTATATAATAAATGCGAAAATGTCCGTGTGTGTCACAATTTTTCACTCAACGGAACACAACTCTCTAATTTTTAAATATCTCATCTTCTTCAAATGAGACTTGCTTATCCAGGATTAGAACTGAATTCTCAGAATGCAAATTTAGCTCTTTCTAAAATTGAAAAATGATGAACTTGGCTCAAAGAGATCTCAGCAATTTTGGTCGGCTAAACAAGAAAAACTGGACAAATCAACAGAGAATTTTGAAAGAAATGGAATGCAACATGGATGAACTGCGGTATTGCGTTCAAAACAATGAGCCCCTGTTGAACCAAAACCCACAGCAAATGTATCAGAATATCCCTGATGACATCAGCAACAACAATGGAGAATTTTTTTGCACATGGAGGTATTGGTAATACCTTCTTTTATTTACAGTGAAACTCCAAAGAAAAGTAGTTCTAACAGTAGCATCATCTGGAATTGGTGCTACCCTCTTGATTGGAGGGTGTACAGCACACAGCACCTTCAAGCTTCCATAGGATTTGAACTACAATGTAATCCCTATTTGTAACAACAAAAGAGGAACCAAGTTGGCTAAAGTACTGGAGGAGACTTGACTTGTATCGGTTTTCACCCTGGTCGGGTTGAACCGGCTTCCTCCCGAGAAAGTACAGCATCACGGACCATCGCTGCCCATGATCGGTGATCCTGAGCCAGGTCACACGAGGTGGCGAGCCAATCGCGATTCCATTGTCGAAGACCAACTACTTGTGGACCCGAGAGTACTGCTAGGTCATCCTTGATTGTGCTAGCCCACGTCCTCAGCTACCCACCAACAGCCAGGAAGAGGAGGGAAAAGAACATCGCGGATGAGCTCTCCCTCCAGGCGACTTGCAGCGTGTCCGAACCATCAGAGACGACGCTGGAGCAGGACGGGTGGAAGAGTACGAAGACTCAGGCGACGACGTATAGTGGTTGTGTTGCACACGATCGATTCGGCGGCATCGTAGAATGCAGCGAAGGCAATCGTTGTCGAACACTTCAAGCCTTCGTAGGTTAACCGCTCTAAGTGGCTACGTTTCGCAGCCATAGAGAAGGATAATCCGAACAATAGCCTGATAGATGCGCCCCTTCGTAACCGTAGAAATCTCTCGTCGCCCCCATAGTGACCGCTTGAGACGCACGAATGCGGACCTTGCAGCTCCTATACAGCGTTTAAGCTCAGCAGCAGCCTGCCCGGGTGGTATAATGGTTGAACCGAGATAGACGAAAGACTGCACGTCTTCCAGATTGACCCTGTCCAGCGTCAGTGGCTGCCAGTTGACTGGATCAACCAGGGACGGCATAACTTTGGTCCTCGAGGCATTGATGGTTATACCCACATCCCATGCTGCAGCTTTCACATGGTTGAGCGCAGCTTGCACATCGTCACAGTTAGATCCGACTAAGACAATGTCGTCCGCGTATATCGCTCATAAAGGAAGATTTATTGGGATTTGATTAAGGGAAGGGTCCCAAGTCCTACCCGAGGAAAAGGGAAAAACGCCCTGTTTGCCGCAGATTTTCCATAGACGCATTGACAGAGCGACCCGAGGCCTCCGGTTACCGGAACAGACACCTCCTGGATTTTCACCAGAGCCCCTTTAGCCGGGTTGCGGCCCTAATACCGCTGGGTGCCAGACCAATCCACCTTGGGTGGCCCTACCAGGAACCGAAGTTCCCGACAGTATAGCCCTGGCACGATCACGTTGCCACCGCCCTGCCACGATGAGGAGGTGTTGGACTTTTGAGGGCGGGTACTGGTTGGAGAAAGGTTCATTGTCTGGGATGAATGTACCATGGCACACAAGTGAGCATTTGAAGCCCTGAACAAAACTCTACAAGACATTAGACAGAATTCACAAATCATTGGATGTAACACTGTGCTACTCTCTGGTGATTTTAGACAAACATTACCAGGCATTGCAAGAGGAAATCCTGTTGATGAAATCAATGCTTGCCTGAAAATTCTTACATCTGAAGACATGTTCAAAAACTCAACCTAAAAACAGAACAGAGTTAGAATCAGAGGTAACCTTGAAGCAGGAAAATTTGATGCTTTGCTCTTGCAGCTTGGTAATGGGCCCATCAAAATGGACCAAAATGGAGATATTTCATTTCCAAATGGTTGTGGAACTTCAGTTTCAAGAATCTAAGACTTGATTAACCATATTTATTCAAACATTAAACACCATATCATGAATTCAACCTGGCTTAGTGAAATCACCATACTAGCTCCCAAGAATCAAACTGTGGATATCATCAACTGGAAACTTCTCCAAGAAATTTCAAAAGAAGATATGTAGTATTTTTTCCATTGGTATTGTAGTTGAACAAGAACAGGCAGTGAATTATCCAATAGAATTCATGAACTCATTGAATCCTCCTTGGATTCCATCGCATAAGCTGGAACTAAAAGAAAATGTGCCAGTTATGTTATTGAGAAATCTGGATCTTCCAAAGCTTTGTATTGGAACAAGGGTTAATTGTCAAAAAGATGCTTCCGCATCTCTTGGAATCAGAGATCCTTACTGGTCCAGGAAAGGAGGAAAGTTTTGAATTCCAAGAATTTCCCTTAATTCCTCCAGATCTTCCTTTTAAGTTCAAAAGGCTTCAGTTTCCAGTGACAGTGAGCTATGCAATGTTAATCAATAAGTCCCAAGGACAGTCATTGAAAGTAATTGAACTTTGGAACCCTGGGGATTTGTGGAACCCCGCTTTTCTCAAAGCAAGCTCTATGTTAGTTGTCCAAGGGTTGGGAATGGAAACAAGCTATTTGTACTGACCGCGAATGGGAAAACTAAAAATGTTATTTATCATGCAGCTTTGCAATGAATTCAAAATATATCCAAATTATATCATTGTTTTGATGAAAACTGTTGTTGTAAAAATATTTTTCAAGTTTAATGAAATTTAATATATACTCAATGCATAAAGACCCAATCAAAAGCCCTCTGAAAGAGTTAGCTTAAATGCCGCCCGATAGGGAGGCTTTTAAACTAGTATCTAATATGAGCTTTGTAAGACATTTGAAAACACTGAATCGCTACGGTGTTTGGGTGCCTAACAATTTCACGAGGAAGGATTTAATGCATTTCATTTCATTTGCGAATCTTTGCCCAAACACAACAAAAACTACCCATTTTTGAAAAAAAACGATCAAAAGCGACCTTATAATTTCGGATTAATGCTTAACACGACTCCTACAACATTCTTTTAATAGGAATAATTTCAATTCTCTTGGAGCGTATGAAATTATTCAAATCAGTTCATCACCCAGAAAGATGCCAATGTTTTGGAGGCTGGTATCATGAAGTTATCTTAAAGATGGTGAAAAGTAGTGGAATAAAATGGTGTATATATGGTTGAATTTGTGCACAAATATCTAAATATATTTTGATATTCCCTTAAAAATGCTACGAACAAATTCCAACCCAGTATCTAGCCATATCTATATTTTTTAAAAGGATTTTTATCCGACATTATTTCTTATTTTTATTTTTAGTGGATACGCCGTGTTTGACTTGCTATCCCTGTTTTTTTATTATTATTATTAAACAGTGATATTAATAATAATAGGCCTGTTGTGAGAAATCCTACTAAAGAAAAAGTGTGCTTCCGATCTGTATTCCTTTTTTCCATCAGGGAATTACTTTTTTAGCCGAAACGTGGTGTTACCAGTTTGGCCACGCGACCAGCCTGACAGAGCAAGGTTTGAATTACCTATTTAAAGAAAGCAAATCTCTCGTTGGGACTTCTACGAATCTATATCTGCTATCTTCAATTTCGTACATCTCTCGTTGGGATGCTATTCCTGTTTTATTTTTATTTAATTAAACAGTGAAATTAATAACAACCGGCTTAAATTGAGATGAAAATTCCTCAAGGAACGAAACACACATACATACACACACGTGCACATCGAAAGTATTTGTCGATATTATAAAACCATGATAGTTTTATATCCTTGTAACATTAGGATAGCACAATCAATTTTCGCAACCTCTTTGCAAGTGGACGTCGTTTTATTGTGTTCTGTGAGTAGCTGAATGTATGAAGCACCGTTTCAATTTAATTACCAGAGAACTGTATTTTTCAATATCAGGATTACCAATTTGAGGAGATTGTTTATGTGCATGGGTGTGTGTCTCGTTGACTAGTGATTCGTATGTAAGTTATGGTCGGTCCTCGGCTGTATAAAGCGAGCCGTCTTTTGGGAGAGACAGAGGCGTTCTTGTTGGTGAGAAGCGAAGGTTGGGTGTGTGACCCAATTTTGCCGTCTCTACGTAGTCTGTTGGATTGTTACGTCGGACAGTCGTTGAACTGGATTTTGGCTACAAGTGTTGCGGTTGAGGGACATATATGTTGCAGACTTATTACTACCGGAAGTTGACACTCATTATTTGTTTTTCTTTTGCTTTTTCTTTTCTTTACCAACACATATGTATTGAAAAAAGCGAAAGAAGCTTAGGAATTGTGGTGTCTCTAAAGGAAATCAAGAGATCAAAATATATGGTGCTACATGAAATCAAGTAATTTGAAATATGGGAGCCGCCATTTTGATAACATATATTATTTTTACCTCTGGCAGCAATCATATAACATGCGAAATAACTTGGGACCTGGAAATTATTTTATTTTTACTGTTTTAATTAAAAATATAACGCAAATTACCACAATCTCTTTGGTAACGATGCAAATATTATAAAATCTTGACTCGAAAATTTTCAATTATTTGCTATATTCCGCTTCCGGAAATATCTAAGCTTCGGATTATCATTTATTCTAGCTTTCTAATAAAACTTTTAATAAAAAAAATAATTTAATCCCCTGGAAGATTAAAAACCATCTAGATTCTTGCAGTTCTTTGCTGAGAAAGACAAAAAAAAGAAAAATTCTGATGGAATAGAATTATAAAATTGTTTTCAACATTGTACGAGAGAGTGCTAAAAAGTTCTCGACCCAACCAAAAAGCCATTTCCCCTTTCCAAATCTGATGTTTAGTGATTTGGTTAGATTTTAGGAAAAGGTCCTAGCTGATGACATTTCCAGGTCGCTCTCTCAGATTACAGTAGAATAAATTAAATTCAATAAATTTATGCCGATTTTAAGGGTGTTTTTTCTTTTATTGTTTTTTTCGTTAGCATAATTTCCTAAAGGAGAAGCCAATGACTACGCCCCTGAATCTCACGGAAATTGAAGACAGAAAGAAAGTCATCGTCCTGCAGTTAAAACTGAGCAATGATTCACCATATCCTTTTGAATTGATTTCTGTTGATTTCCGGATATTTTTAGCTTAGAAATTAAGTCCAGCCTCGGTGTGTAGTTGGGATGTTTCGCCAAGGAATACTACTCCTTTGGGAGGGCGCTGGAGCTAACTTCTGGCATCAAGGCGTCCCCAAAATGGCAAATGTTGAGGGGAGATTATTTTTTTATCTCTAGTCTCATGTACGCGTGTGATTCCTGTAGTAGAATTGTCTAAGGCAGTATGAATTAGCTTAACAGTAACCTTTAATTACCTCTGCATAGCAAAAGAGTTCTCCATGCTATATGTGTTCAGGAGAGATCAATTAATAGGGGAAATGGATCATACCACATTCTTCCTGTTTTATTCTTACAGAGGGAAAATGTCCTTGAATCAAGCAAGCATCCTTTGCTATCTGCGAAACCGTGGTGAATTGCCAATAGCATGATGAGGTTCTTCCCCTTTCTTGATAGAACTGGATTTAATTCTGCAATGTTTTCGTAATCTTCTACGAGTGACTTGTTCCTCCTTTGAAGTATCGGTAGGTGGACGTGCTCTTTTCTGTGAAACCCTCTCGTCGCCACTCGAGAGACCAGAGCTCAAGGACTTATCGTAATCTCCAAAAAGAGACCATTTCCGTTTCTTCAAAGTCAGTTGAAGTGTCCTGAGGACAGCCCTTGCTTCATCCCTGCTGGAGCCAAATCTCTTAGGTAACACGCATATTGGGAGTTGGCGTTTAGAAGCTTCACTTGATACACCAATGGTTCGTTCTTATTCATTCGCATGTGTCTTTTTAGTAATATCACTCCCGGTTTCTAGAGCCACGACAGTAGGGACGCTGCAGTCGAACTTCTAGGAAACGGAAGGAATCGTTCATGTGGGGTTGCGTTAGTGGCTGTGCAGAGCAGCGTTCTATTTGCATGCAAGGCCTCTGGGAGAAGTTGTTCCCAATTCACTAAAATTACCCCTTTATCGGCAGCTGCTAGTTGAACAGTTTTCCAAATTACTCCATTATACCCCTCGCACTGGCCGTTACATTGACGGTTATATGGGGTTGTTCTACTTACGGCTACTCCTTGCTCTTGTAGGAATCGCCGTACGCGCTCGGACATAAATGAAGCCCCTCTGTCCGAATGAATATACGCGGGAATCCTGAAGACGGCAAAAACTGAGCAAAGTCCTTGTATGACCGTTGTAAAGGATACATCGGGACAGGGTATCGCGAAAGGCAACCGCAAATATTCGTCAATTATTGTCAGCATTTATTGTTTTAACGGAAGCGGTCCTTTAAAATTCAATGTTGTTCTTTCATATGTTAGCGTACCTTTTATGACCTTGCTGGTTTTAGGACGGTAAAACTGGGGTTTATTTTCAGCGCAAGTCTTACACGAGTTGGTAATTTCTTTCACATCCTCAACTGAGTAGGGAAGGTATTGATCTTCGTCATATCGACAATGCGTGTAACGTCTGGATGAAACAAGTCCCTATGTAGTTTCTTTTTCTTTGCAAGCAGCAGAGCTACATACCCAGGAGTGGGCGTCCACAGCTGCGTTTTCTTTACCGGGGGTGAGGCGGGGCGGATACGCCACAGTGAACAAGCAACACGAAAGTTCCATTCGCCACCTGACTACACATTTCATTTTTAATTTTACTTGTTGTTTTGGGTTGAACATGAATGAGACTGATTTTCGGTCTATAATTATTTTAAAATTTCGCCCAATCAAATAATGCCTCAATTTTCTCAGCGCATTCGACAATAGCATAGGTTTCTTTCTCTATTGCAGTATGCCTACGTTCCGATTTAGACAGGGGTCTGGAGAGAAAGGCTATGGGCCTCCCCGATTGTCTTAAATAAGCGTCTGTCTCTACTACCAGTGGTAGTATATAATCGGACGTAGTAATGGCTACTTTCGTTATGCCGCTTTTTAACTCCTTAAATGCTTTCTCTGCTGTGGGAAATAACGAGAATTTTGATACTGTTGCTAGAGGGTGGATTTTGTCTGAAAAAGACGATATCATATGAGTATAGCGTGCAAACATTCTCAATGCATAGTGCAGAGCAGGTAAATATTTTGGGACCGATAGGATGAGTAATAGATTCAGACGTTCTGGATTTCTGAATTTTACGTCAAAAATAACATTTATCTTGGTTAAGCGTAAGCTTGTACTTTTTAACAGCCGACATGAATAATTTAAAATTTGTGATGTTCCGCTCGATTTTTCCCGCAAATATTTACATTATCGATGTAAGCATATGTGCCTTGCAGGTTCTCTTTTGATATTATCTGGTCTATCACTCGTTGAGAGCTAGCTACCCTAAACGGTATTCTGCAAAATTTATAGAGTTTGCCGCTGGCCTCGAAGTCTGTATAGGGTTTATCGCTGGGCCTTATAGCTACCGGATGTTAGGCACTTTTATGGTCCAGAGTACTATATAAACCGTTTGGGGCTATTTTCTCTATCATATCATCTATTTTTGGCAGAGGGTAGGCATGCAGCAAAGTAAACCGGTTTATAGTTTGGGAATAGTCGATTACCATTAACTTTTTTTTTTGTTCTCAGAGGAGACTACGAAGGCTTGGACTCTCCACGGCGAATTTCTTAGTTCGATTATAATTTCCTTCAACATACGAGTAACTTCGGTTTGGATAAATAATTTATTCTCCTCCGTGAGTCGCCTAGATTTAGTAGCTACCAGCTTACGATCCGGTGTTAGATTATTGAAGAGAGCGGAATTCTCATAGCTGCTAGGCCGCAGTCTTTAAAGGGTGGCTTAGAGCCTCCGAAGAGTATTTTTACTAATAAGTATTGGCGTAAGAAGTTGTGCCCTAATATTAATTTGCAGCATAGATCTTTCATTAGTAGACATCTTACTCCTTGGTTTAAAGTATCCTTTACTCATAGATCAACTAAACAATATCTGTCCTTCCCGGGTCAATCGGTGCTTTTAATTGCTATTCGTTAGTCTTGATTTCTATTGTTGTAGCAGCCAAGTGAATCCAATGATGCTGAACAAGATACCTTTTCGCTCCCAATTTTACTTTTACAAACTTTATCCCAATGTCCCTGCTTTCTATATCTTTCGGCATCTATAGCATTTGTCCCTTTTAGCGGGGCATAATCACCTTGCGTGTCTCTTGTCGCGCAGAAAAAAAAAACGTGCGTTTATCTAAGGCTGATATTTTCGAAGCGCCTAATGTTTCATACGATGTGGGAGTGATAGGTGTTAAAGTCTCTTAGTTCTATTAAAGCTTGATAAAATCCGTCAATGGAATCTGAGGGTAGTTGACGCTTTGTAGCCAGTAAGTGTCTCAAGACCATTTCATTTTTCTTTTTAATGTAAATCCTGTTCAGTACTGTTAAAGCCTCTTCGTAGGAAGATGCGTCCGCGAAATACCCGTAAACATGTGCTGAGACATATTTGGTGAGATAGTGGAGCTTATTAGAACTTTGGTTGCAGTACGTACTCAAGAAGTTTATGAAAACTGAGGACAGTCTAATTGGATTTTAGGTGGGAAAATAAAATCTGAGTCTCGTGCACACAAATACAACACAAAATTATAGACAACGCGGAGAAATGCTCTCCGCAGAATAAGAATAAAGACCAACAAACTAAAAATGACAATAACATTTATACAGTCAGAAACATGTATTTACATATTAAAATTCAGTGTTCTTTGTTATGGCCATGAAGAAACCAATAGTCTGAGTGTTTGAAATGATTTGTCGCAACTGAATCTGCAAATTTCGAGACATTTTGTTGCAAATGAGGAAATCAAGTGGTATGGTACGCCAATGTGTGTGTGCGTGTGTGAAGCACACGTTGATGAAAAGTGTGTGTGACTGCTGAGTGATTGCGTGCGATAGCAGTATTTTTAAAACAGTGAACAAAAAGAGGGGATATAGGACTTAGTTTCGTCGAGGCTTTGTATATAGAAAAATCATCGCTGATTGAGAAATAAATGAAACAGTGACTAAGCTACATTATAAATTCAAATTAACGGAAAGGGTGATCAAGGATTGCAAAAGCTTTCCGAAATATATCTGTTTTAACAATAAATTATCCGTTGGAATTATAAGTTTTTGTTCTTTTAATGATATGATGTAGTTGTTCTTATATGCTTGACTCTCAGTAGTTTTGCGAATTCGGCGAAAAGCTTAGATTGAAAGATGCTCTGCAGATATATCCTTAAGAGGAACAGCAGCAGGCCATCTTGTAAATCGATCAATGATAGCGAGTAGGTAATGATTTGCTTCTGGTAATGGTCCCAGACGGTAGGTTCACGAACCTCCACATCGGTATAGAACCCAGGGGCGGACTGAGAGTATTACGGGCCCTCGGACCGAAAATGCAATGGGCCACCTTTTCCAATTTTTTACAGTTAAATCATTTAACTTACAGTTTAATCATTTAACTTAAATGCCACATATAGAGGCTGTGCAGCAGGCGATCTGTGCATATTGGCTTAAATAAGGAAAAACTTTAGTTTAAGATTAGTGTTGGGACGATTGCTAATTTTTTTCCGATTCCAATACCGATACCGATTCCAGGAAAATGTTGATTCACGATTCCTATACCAAGACGATTCCGATTCCGATTCCTTGCCTACTTAGGTTCTAGGAACCCCAATTTTCAGCGATCATGGGAATCGATCACGGGAATCGCGGAATTGTTTTGAAACGGAAGCCAGTTTTTTTGTTTTTTTTTATGCAATCGTTTTCAATGTTAAATTAATCTTTTTTTCTTTTTTTTTTCTTTTCTTTTCTTTTTTTTTTAATATAATGCTTAAAAAAAAAACTCTCTTTTGTATTTTTGTAAATATTTTAAAGCAGGACCTTGTTATTTCTTTTAATTTTATTCTTCGTAAATATTTCTAATTATTTTCCTTTTAACACCTAAAGAAGAATTTTAAAATTCAATGTCTGCATTCATAAAAAAAAAATCCTGAAAAATATTCATTATCTAGATTTATTAAAAAAAAATAGTTAAGAAACTGTTTGTAGGAAGGAGATCAAAGTCAGTTAGTCCCCCTCCCACTCCAAATATACTGTATCTGTTTCACTGATTAAGTTAAGTGTTCAGTGGGATTTATAGATAATAAGTTTGACCTAAAAAATGAAAGAAAGAAAAAAAGAGCAAATCAAATACATAACGTATTTCTTTGGTTTCATTTTATAACTTGTTATTTTTATGAAATGATACATTTTTCTCTCTTACTGGTTAGAAATATGGAAAAAAAGTTTTCTTTTTTCAACATCAGACTAAATTTAAAGAGAAACGTAATGAAAGAATCGGAAATAACAATGCGATTCCGATTCCCCCCCAAAATACACGATTCTTACGATTAACGATTCCGATTATTAAACGTCCCATCACTATCTATGTATGCGTTTATATATGCATCAAAAGATTTGAAAACTTGAAGCTCATAAAGATGTTCATGGACACATAATATGACAAAGCGTAATGACATGTCAAACAAAATTTCCATTTTATTACTGCGAATCAACACGTAAACAATGTACTAAATTATAAAATTTATAATAGATATTAAAAACAAATAATAAAATGTGTTAACATACACTTTTAAAAATATTACTTATATTTTAAAATACGTCTTAATATAAAAGATATACTACAATAATACTGAGCCAAAAATTTCAAATATCAACTTTCAAGGATTACACTTACAGTAACAAAATTGTACTCATTTCAGTAGAGGATTCTGCAATTCTATCAATAATTTTGTCTTTGATTTGGTTTTCATTGCTATGTCTTTTTCAATAGCAATTAGCATAAGTGACTCCAAGTTATTTTGTGTGAGCGAAGATCTCAGCCTTGTTTTCAACAGTCTTAGTTTAGAAAAACATCTTTCACATGTGCACTGTGTGATGCTTAGAGTTACAATAAATTTATATGCAGCACATAAATTTTCATATGCAGCTGCACACAGTCTGTAGTCAGATAATAGCTTGAAAGCACATGACAAACAATTCTTACATGTTGTCTTGGCAGATGATTGAGTAACATTTGTATCCTCCTCCTCTGAATCCAAGCTGTCTGAATCATTTTCATTGTCATTTATATTTTCTAGCAGCCCTTTTTTCAAGTCTTTGTAGCTTGATGCAAATGAAATCAGTTCATCCTGTAGTGCCACTATGTCAATTTCTGGTATTGCATTAGCAATCAAACCTAGCTCAATGTTTTGTGGGGATGCCAAAATTTCAGAAAACCTGTTTGGATCAAAGCAGGAAATTTGCTTATAGAGCTTCTCATGAGACGAGAATCTAGCTCGCATGCTGGAGAGCACAGCATCAATAACCGCATTATGGTATAAAACCGCAAAATTTTTCTTCTCGTCTGTGATACCTTCTGATGCTGAGCGAGTAAATCTCATGGTTGAAATTGAGAAGCTATTAGGGACAAAAATCTTCACTTCTAATTTATAATTTGCACGAACAACAAAATCAGACGCAGTTTCATAAATGCCCTTAAAATCTCTTGAGATTTTTTCAATATTTTCAGTGGCTTTGTTAATCATGCGCCAAGCCTGCATGATATCCAGGCCTGGTGTCTGCAGATAATCTGACACAGGTGTTGTAATTTCAAAAATTCGTATGAATGTAAACGCCATTTCAAATTTGCGCAAGTTTCCACTCAATTTCTGTGCTTCATAGCGAACTGAAATCAATTACGTCGCTTACTTCCTGAAGGATGATCAGAAGGTCCGAAAAGAATTCTGATGACTGATCTGCGTAATTGCCAAACAATTTTCGAAGTGCTCTGTTTCTACTTGACCATCTAGTTTGACCAATACGCTCTAGTCTTAGGCGTTTCTTATTTCCTGTTTTGGTCTGCATATGCTCTTCCCACACCTTCATCCTTTTGTAGGAATCATTGAAAAATGAGCATAGTTCATTTAGCAAACCAAAAAGACTAACTGATGCAACACATCCACTGCTTGCATCACTGATCACCAGATTCAGAACATGTGCATAACACCAAGTATGGATGTGACTTGGGCGAGCTGCTTTCATAAGTGCCTGAAGACCAGAGTAAACACCACTCATATTTGCTGCTCCATCAAACGAATCTCCAATACACTGCCTCAGTGTCAGACCTATCTCTGCAAGTGAATTTCGTAACAGGCTGTGCAAGCATTTTCCACTTGAATTATTCACATTTACCAGGCGAACAAGTCTTTCTTTAGCTCTGTCTCCAATTACATATCTAAGGACAATGGCACACTGATCATGGGCAGAAATGTCTTGGGTAGAGTCAAGTTGCACTGAAAACATCCCTGCATTTTTCACCTCCTTCACAATTTCGTTTTTAACCATGTCTGAAATAATATTTATTATCTTATTGACACTTGTTTTACTTAAAAAAGTAACAAATTTGCCACGCCCTTTCTTAGATGGATCTTTTTGTTTGCCTTGCAAAACCACCTTCTGCAAATGTTCCTGCAGGTGTGGATTGTACTCTGCAAGAAGCTTTATAGCCTCTAAAAAATTCCCAGCATTGTCCGGATTATTTTCATCAAATGCAGTTGCAACAGCTTCTCCATATTTGCTGCGGTAAGACAAAACTTGAAACCCAATGTAAAATATTGCATCAATTATACACTTTAAAACAGCGATGCTGAAGAACTTGTTGGGTTCTTAAGGAGAGTTGTTTCTTTAACAAATTGTGCTTGGCGGATCTTTCACAAGCATTCAGAAAATATGCATCAGTAGAATGCTTATGACACTGTCTCTTTTCATGTTCCAAAAGTCTCGTTGCGATATGTCTCCAATCAGAACAGCCCTGGATCATCTGTATATTTCGACTTTTTTCGGGAGCATACATCAGACAAAATGAGCAATGTAAACTCTTATTTTCTTCACTGTATGTTACCCACTTTCTGTTAATATTCATGCCCTGAATGCCTTGTCTGTCATATACAACAGCACTATTAAATGGTATATATTACGTACAGGCTGGTTTGGATGAAATTTCCAGAACATCTCCTGTGAAATTGACGCATTATGGCTGGTATCTGGTTTTTAAAATATACGCACTTTTTGCATGTGTAACCTGCAAAAATGTCATGGAATCAGGCCATAAAATCTTAGATGGTGGCTCATCGAATTCGCTTTCATCAGGTGTGATTTCAAATTCAGATGGTGCTTCTGCACATGTTGATGTTTTATCTTATAAGCCAAACTCAGTTGTAACTTTGTCTTGTTCAAAGGATGTATGTAGCTTTCTTAGCAAAAAATAAAAAATGTATCAATTTTATTTGTTGTCTTCTTTATCATGGATATTTTATCTTTTTTCTCTTTTCTCTTTTGAGCACCACTTTTATGCTTGTAGTCAGACATCATTACATAGGGTTTTTAGCTACCTGCACACCAGACAAATAGTTTCTTCTCGGTAAAATCTGTTACGGGACAATTTTATAAAGAGCAAGTAAGTACACTGTAACAAAGAAAATACAATCGATAGCAAGTATTTATGTAGAATATCAGGTTTTAAAATTATAAACGAAAACTAAAGTTTCCATTAATGTAAAAAACTAAACATAGAATTCAACTGTATTCATTCACCGTGAAATCCATGAATAAGATTGCAAAATTAGGAATGTCAAAAATCCCTGACATTTGCGAAATTATATGAATAATTTCTGTTTCTTTATTAAAAAAAAAAATAGTATCTTTTACTTAGAATAACATCTATCGGTAAGTAAAAAAGTCGAACTTTTATTAACGTGATCACTTACCGTCACTTCTCTACATTTATCTAAAATATGAACGCGGGTTAGTTTTATATTCGATGTATATTTGCATATTGATAGGGGGGATAGATTTTTTGGACGTTCCTTCATTGTGAAATTGTTGTTAGTTAAACTAGGCACATTTCAAATATTTTAATTATTTTACTAATTAAGATCATACAAAGGTAATTTTTTAATTACACGTTACATTTTTGTTCATTAATGGTTATTAACTAACAAAAGGATGGCATTTTATCGCATTTGGTTTGTTTGTTTTTTTTTAATTTAATTTACTTGCCTTCTTTTCACGAATCTATAAATAACAATTATCGGCTAAATTCGAAAGTTGAGTTTTTCGTAAATTTACTTTTTTGATTTATTATTTCGAGTACGTATTTACAAATAATATATTTCTATTTATTTATTTGGAAGTTTGTTCTCTATGAGTTAAGTAATAATTTTCTCTTTAATTTTTTTTCTAAGGAGTTAAATAACAGACTTCCAACAGCAACTAAAATAATGTCTGAAGAGCAAACAAGATAAAAAGAGACACGACTGCAATTGCACATTGCACAGTCACAGTGAGTGCACACATATATGTATATAAATATCTTATCAACTGAAATTATATCAATGATTTAGAAGAATGTGGTAAGATCTAATGCACTCACTGGCATAAATTGACTGTTAGTATTATTAACCCCTTCGTCAATTTAAAAACAATATTGATTAAAAAATTTTTTTAAATATTTTGCTTGAATTCGCATTAAACCCTCTTATTGACATTTTAAAAACTTTGACTTGAGAAATTACATAATGCGAATTTAAATTTACTCAATATTTGTAACAAATTAGCATAATTACAGATGTAAACAAAATAATTAGTCAATATTTTAACTTACTGAAATGCTTGGCAATGGCAACAGACAGGAATTTATAAGGTGTCCTTTCTTTGGAAATTCTAAATATCATATGAAAATTTTAGTGTCTTTTGGGAGTGACGGGGATGGGAGAGAGTGTTCGCTAAGACTTGACCGGTACCACAGACTACAGGCGCCAGATTTATGGTCACCAGAATATTTTTACAATATTAAAATAATTTATTGCGTGTTTTCGGCCAGGCAAGGGGTGCGGTTGCGGCAAATCAAAAAGGATCCGATAAAGCTATGTCTTGCAGTCTAGCTGGGAACCAGGTTTGAACTTACCAGTCCCAAAAAACAGAGACATTTTTTTACTGCGTTCATTCGTAAGGTTTCTTCGTTTTCTTTTACTTTCTTTGTTTTTCTTTCTTTCTTCACAAATTTAGTTTGATTGCTAACGAAGATATTTTTTCTTCTCCAAATTTTCATTTTTGCACGGTCACGGATCTGCCCGTACTTGTGTCCGGCAGTCCGCACGGCCATGAGAAACACACACAAGACCAGGTCCGATCTGACCGATGGCTCAGTCCGCCCCTGATAGAACCTGCTCTCTGGTTTGATAAATTCCCCACAAGGAGATTTTGTATGAAGTGAGGTGATTCCGGTTGCCATTACCTGTGTATGTCACTGTCAATAAGAGAGAGTGTGTAGCCATATTCACTTATATGTGGAAATGGGATAAAAAAATAAATAGGCTCCAAGAATCGGCGTTTTCACTTGTGTTTGTGTGAAAATCTATGGGAAAGTTCATCGTAAACCCAAGTTGAGAGTTAATGATCTTTCTCGGTATGTTTCGATCTTCGATCCATTTGGAACTTTATATAATGTATATGAGGATAATAATGTGTGTTTTTGTTTCGACTCGGGTGGAATAACACTGATTTGTGCACTGGCATCGACTAAAAATAAATATCCGGTTATTTTTGTCCCCGGTGTAAATTAGACATATCTGTTCTATTCGAGCAGCTAATGTCGTCTTTATTGGCTGCCGGAGTAATCGCTTCTCTGGTGTTGTTCAGTAGTGTGGAAGTTTCTTGAATTGAACATGTATGGTTCTCTGCACTTCCTCGCCTCTTTTCCAAATTCATAATGATGCCAACAGGTATAGTGGGTAAGCTGCTCCTTGGAGAATGAGTTCGACTTACCCCGGCTTGTTCAGTGCGAAGAGTAAAGTCGATTTTTGATTTCTGGGAAAGAACGATAAAATTTTTGGTTTTGTACCAAACTCTGGACTTGTGTCTACTATAATTTTCCGTCTATATTTCTGAGATAAGGTATTACGTACACTATTTACATTATTCGGACTATTGTCCTCATCTTTGTTGCCATATTTATCACAACGTTTCGGCCGTTGTACGCTCCGGCCATCTTCAGGTGGTTGGAATGTCGAACTGAACCCTTTATTTCGCTCGCTGGGGTAGACTATTCTAGTTCCATGTGAATAAAGGCGTTGGTTAGATGCAGTGTCAGAACCCAAAGGGCTGAGAGTTCAATACTTGGTTAAGGCAGTGGAGAACTTGGAGAGGTGGATTAACAGGAGATAACTAATAACTGACATACATTAGACATGGCACGTGGAACTAGAACTAGTTTGTCTGCTATCTCCGATACTCTAACTCCAATTCATCGGTGAGTGATGCCGGTATCTGTGTTGTGTGTACTTGTAGTTTGCCCTTCCACAGTTTTTTCAACACTGCGTCGGACATGGTATTGTCTCCTAGTAATGCTCGCATTTTCCTTAGTAGCTGTGAAGGCCTCATGTGTCCCAGTGTGGTAGTAGTCTACCCGAATTTTAGGTAGAAAAAAATAAAATCCGAGTGCACAAATTACAATGCAAAACTATAAATAACGCGAGGAAATGCTCTTCGTAGAAAAGGAAGAAAACCAAGCTAAATATGGCAATAACATTTATACGGTCGATATATTATATATTTACATGTTGAAAATGAATGTTCTTTGTTGTGGCCATGAACAGACAAATAGTTCGATGTGATTTGTTGCAAGTGAGTCTGCAAAGTTTCAACGTAATTTTGTAGCGAGTTTGCAAAGTTCGAAGTTATTTTGTTGCAAAGTTTGAAGTTATTTTGTTACAAGTGAGTCTGCAAAGTTTCGAAATGATATGTACGCCAATGTGGGAAGCACACGGTAATAAAACGTAGTGAACAAAGAGAAGCCATAGACAAAACTCACTTTCGTCGTGGCGTTGTAGTTTGAAAGATCATTTTTGTCATGATAACGTGTGTCGAGGTTGGTCGGGTTCGTTGTCTTTTGTCGACTGTGTAGTTGTGGAACTGGTCCTGACTGTCTAGTTTCAGATCTGTCCTGTTTCAGATCTGGTCGCTGTTTTTATGGTATATGATGGGTCGATGATCAGTTCACGAAATCTATCTGATTTTTGGCGGGAACGTACTCCGTGACCCAAGGCCTGACCTATTTCCAGGTTATTTGGAGCTCAACCGCGCGAACGTCGTAGAGAGCAGATCACGTGACTTGCCATATCCAATCAGGTTCCAGAAACCAATTATTTTGGAGCCGTAATTTGGTATGGAATTGTAAAGTTTTTTCGTATGTACTGATTTTGGATTTATTTGCAAGCGTCTCTTACTTGTTTTGTGCTTCACTTATTGGCCGTAAAATATAGGAGTTTATATACTATCCCGGGTTTAAATTATTGAATATGTCGTGTAACCTTCTCTCATCCGATTTTCTGTTACATCTAATTATCGCATTTTTCAGCGTATCGTTGGCTTTTTCCTCTGACATGTAGTCAAGTAGATCAGCTACTACTGTTGCAACATCTGTCGGGAGTTTTTCTACTACGTAGGCATATCGCGCGCATTGCGATGGGATTTTCTTCGCACTAAAAATTGCATTTAATTGCGAAAACCAGGTTTGCATGTTCGTTGGATTGTATGTAGGTAAGTTTACCGTTATTACGGCTTCCGTAGGTTGGGTGATGTTGTTCGAGTCCATTTTCTAAGGGTCTCAACGTCGTGGTTATTAAAAACAATTGTGTTGGTTTCAGTCGAAATATTTCTAAGAAATGATCTAGGAACGTCAGCAGGTCACAATTTTGTTGTTTGCAGATGATTGGATTTGTATATTTACATTGAAAAATATTTTATGACGATAGGTCAGCAATAATTTTTAGATTGTTCTTCGTCGGTAGTTACCATTTTTGTGGAGTCAGTCTAACCGGATTTTAAATGGTAAAATAAAATCCGAGTGTCGTGTCCACAAATAGAAAACAATTTTTTATACAACACGAAGAAATGATCTTTGCAGAAAAGGAAGAAAACCAAACTAAATATGACAGTAACATTTATACAGTCAGATAAACATATTTACATATTAAAAATCAATGTTCTTTGTTGTGACCATGAAGAGAGCAGTAGTTCAATTATACGGAATGATTTGTCGCAAGTGATTCTGCTAAGTTTCGAAGTGTTTTTGTTGCAAGTGAGAAAATCAAGTGGTATGGTACACCAATATGTGTGTGTGTGCGTGTGTGTGTGTGTGTGTGTGTGTGTGTGTGACTGCATGAGATAGCAGTAATTTCAAAATGCAGTAAACAAAGAGAGGGGAAACAAAATTTACTTTCGTTGTGGGATTGTATGTAGAAAAATCATCGCTGATATACGCGTTGTCATTGTGCATGTGTCTATGTTGTTGATCGAAGCAACGTCTGGTTCGTTGACTATCTTTCACCGATAGTCCTTCACTGACTGTGTCGTTGCAGATCTGTTTGCTGACTGTTGATGACGAGCCGTTTTTATGGCTACTGTTCGGCCCCAAATCACTATCTGAGTTTTGTTCGGGAATGTACTCAGTAATCCGAGTCCTGACCTATTTCCAGGTCACTTGGAATTCAACCACACGGTCGTAGTAGAGAGCACATCACATGACTTGTCATATCCAATCAGATTCCAGAAACTACTTATTTAATTTGGATCCGTTTTTTTTCGTATCTGCTGAATTTAGTAAGATTTATTTGTAGGCATCTCTTACTTGTTTGTGCTTCACTTATTGGCTGTAAAATATTGGAGTTTATAACCCATAATAGCTGAAGAATTCTCCTGACTATATGTGTTCAGGACAGATGGGGAAAATGGATCATAACACAATTCCCATTTTAAACTAAGCCTTGTGCCATATTTCGTTCTAGTGGGTTTGAGGATAAATAAATACTATCAAACGGACTTCTGAGTGATACTCTAATCAGACCACCAGTTGAAGTTCAAGAACACTGATTCTTCTTGACCGTGCTTAACTGAGCAGAAATCTAGCACACTTGTTTACTTCATAACGGCAATGAAATAGTCCGATTGATGGAGTGTTTCTTTTTTTAACACTGCTTTTTTGTATTTGGACTTTTTGGCGCCGGGAATACTCGCAGTTATTCTCAGGTCTTGAGTAACAGATGTAGAAGAGGAAAAATATTCTTCTTTTGGGTTATTTGTGGAAAATATTAGCACCATAATTCTTACCAACTAATTGTTTCTTTAAAATCTTCCTGTGTTTGTAGTGATAAAATTTCAAAAACTAAATAATATACATTTTTTAAGTACATTTAAATGCAACATCGTAATCATTTTAATATGAGATTTATTCTTCAATCTTTTAAAAATTATTTTAAGAATTTTTAAGTATTCTTTAACATTCTCTTACATTAATAATAATAAACAGGGACATAATCAAGTTCTAAAATTAGTGAGGGATGCAATCGCTTATTTACTTTTAAATTAATTCACCCCAAGTAAAGCAACAATGCCACTAAGATGCAAGAGACTAACTGGTAGTGAAAGAGAATGAGAAGAGTTTAGAAAGAACCGGAAATCTAATCCTAAACAGGAAATAAGTGATAAATCTTTCCTCTTGTCCAAAAGACTGGGGAGACTAGGTGTACCTATCCACTCCTATTAAATATGGAGAGAGAGGGGTTTTATTGAAGACTGACAAATCACTGCATTTAAAGCCCCTTACTATATTTTTTCTGTACTTGCACAAGTAATTTGGTGGTGATGGTGGGGAGAAATTATGTAAAAACTGTCCATGTCCCAAAAAGAAATCACTTGTACAGATGTTAGAAATATAAAACAAAATTTTTTATAAAACCTTTATAAAAGAGGGTTTTCTGCTCAAATACACTTTAAAATTAAATCATGTGGAAATTACTGTTTCAAAGAAAATTGTTGGAAACTTAAGATTAATATTTAGTGTAACAGCAAATAATCTATAAAATATGTGTCTACCAATAGAATTTAGGAAAAATGTCTTAGTTTCTCATAATATAAAAAATGAATGACAAAAAGAAGTTGTATATATGGTAAATAGCAAAGAAAAACTTTTATGTATCAACAATCAAGCAAAAATCCATACACAAATAGGAATTTCGAAAATTATAAAAAGCTTCTTTACCTATGCTGTTTAGTGTTCACAATTGTAAGTTTGGCTTGAGGCCAATATAAATAGTTCTGTAAGTATGTATGTGCATAAAAGAGTGAGTATATGCATATATGAATATAGACAGTGTAACGATAAAATACACAGGTTGCTGATATGGAGACTTTATGTTTTCCTTTACTGAAAATTTCACTTTGAGGTTTTAGTTTGGTTCCCTGTTAGGACTTGTAACAGACTTCCCTGTGGTGATTTATGAGCCCTGTGGCTGGACAATTCTTCTGACCTTGAAGTGTGAGTGCTTTCTGTCTTGAAGTATGAATGATTTTCCTTGATGACTAAATGTTTTCTTTCACTATCAGTGGTTCAGTCTCCTTTTATGCTGTGGTGAACAGCCCTGTAGAATCTAGCGAGCCAGAGTGGCTTGCATCTGGCGCATAGGAAAATGGGCGGCACGAGATATCGGCAAGTTTGCCCCGTAGAAATGGCATAACTCTCCCATCTAGCAGTTCCAGCTGTATGTGCAATAACGAGGGTTTTTGTAGTCTGGCATGCTTCCACCAATAGCAAGCCGTGTGCGGATTGGTCAAACTGGAGGAGGCTATTTGCCTGGGTAACTGAGAATAAAAGCGAAGAACACTGATTGGTTGGTGGACTGCAGTGTTGGCCTGATAAAAGAGGGCTGAAGCAGTGAAAATGGCAGAACAAAAGACTGACATATGTTGTGAAGTGTTCAGAAAGCAAGAACGGCGAATTGAACCAGTGATATCTTGATTTGTACAAGTGACATTGTAGCAATACAGACTTATTTAAACATATGCAAAAAAGGCGATGCCAAAATCCTTAATTTTGAAATTTCCAAAGGGATGAGATCACATCTCTGGTAGGTCAGTAAATACAATAAAATATATTTCTTTCAAATTCAAAAAGTGGATCTGCAACAATTCGCAAAATAATTTTGGTAACAGCTAAATTAATAAAAAAGATTTACATATTTGTAACATTTTTTTACAAACCATCCGGCTTTCATTTACAATACACTTTTCTTGACAATACATGTAAAAAAAATCAAGACAATTAAAACATTTATTTATTACACTTTTTAACTAATGCTAATTTTAATCCACAGTAATAAAGTATAAAATTCTGACTTGAGACTTGAAGAGAATCTGTATGCCTCTATGCTTGTTTGTTTTATCTATATCTGTATTAGAGCTGTTTGATATTGTAGGATTCTATTCAGGGACTTTTTTTCCTTTTTTTTTATACATATATATATATATATATATATACCTACATACACACACACACATATATATATACATGCACACATACATACATACATACACTTTTACATACATGTGCCTATATATACATCCACCTACATATACATCTAAAAGTATATAAAATATGTTAATCAACTCAATTCAGCAAAAACTGATTGGTTGAAAATATAAAAGTTATTTTTACAATAACCAATTTCTTGTACAAAATATGAAAATTTAATGTACAATAACTAAGTTTTTATTCAAACAAAAGAATTTAATTTCTGGGCTAGGATGGAAGAAGAGAGAACATCTCTCTTATCTCAAACATCAAAAAAGATACATATGATAACAAACAAGACTCAAAGCTATCTCCTGAAATTTGAAAGGTACAAGCATTTATTAAACAGATATAAAATAATGTAACAAAGTAGAAATTTTATAAAAAAAGGCCTGCACAAAAAAATCCTTTCATGACTTGCACAAAAATTTCCTAACTTGTGAACACAGCAAAATAACAAAAGAATCATAGAAATAATTAGTGCTAAAAAGATTTACAACACAATTTTTTCAAATCATGAAAGAAAAAAACTTTGTGGTAATACAAAAACTGTTGAAATTGAGAAGAAATTACTCTTAAAAAATGAGATGCACCTACCTAATCAACAAACGAAAAAAACCTGTATATTTACCTTGAGATTCCTATGTAGGTCTTAACAATATTTTTTCAATGTCATTCTGTTTTCTATTAGCTTGGATCCTACATGGTTCACTTGGGCCATGTTTACTTTTCTTTTTTCCATGGGAATCTCCAGAAAATTTTATGTTATTATGAAATATCTTTTGTCAGCATAGTTTTTAAGAATGCCAAAACCTTTATGCCCTTTGCTCTGCTGGCTACTTTTATATGAGGAAGTCTAAAAACTTTCCAAAGCCTGCTTCACCTGTCAAGCTGACTTCTGTCACATGTAACATCCAATCACTTTTGATATCTAACTACTCTCTGCTGCAGCTAACCTTCTTTTGCCTTCTATCAACTGACCCATCTGAAATAACCTCAGGGGTGAATCAATGAGCTTAACCTTTGAATTTTATGATGGTGGAACACACACTTTTCATTGGATAAAATTTTTTTTTTCTGAATTTGAAAAATGAAACCCCCAACAGTCCACCATGACAGTTATTTCTGGTGGTCATTTTTAGAGCCAATGCTAAAAAAAACCTTCTTTCTTTTTGAGTGTACTCAAAAACTGTTAACTACATTTTTTAATTCTTCTGTCTCCCATGATTTTCATCGGTCTTTACTCCTCAGACTAGTACATTTTTTTTAGCTGATATTTTAATTTGTCTCTTTCTCTTCTCTTTTACAATGTTGAATGATAAGTGTCAACCAATTTTAGTATTTTGAGTATGAGGATGCAAAGGGTAATTATCTCCCTTTGAGTAAGAGTAAGAGGAATTCATGATGGCCACATGACAGCTGGTGAGTGACATCTATTCATAGAGTAACAAACATGGTCTCACCACAAACATAAAGGACATCACTGGCCTGCTTGTTTTCCCTTCAGGAAATATTACAAGTAAGACACACTTGCATTTAAGTTAGGTTTGTGAAATAATTATTATTGAAAAATATGATATGCATTTTAGTAATGGGAAAACATGGCCTTTTCTATACAAATTTATCTTTTGTTTATTTATTTTCATTTAGGATTTTGAACTGCTTGTTTTTCAGAATTAAAATTTACTCATGAAAAAACTGAAATATCCATTTGGAACTTGACTCTCCAATTTCCATTTTCAAAATGTCATCCATTACATTTGCCACACATCTGAGCATACAGCACCTGGTATTCCAAATGATCACCCATCTAGATATTGACCAAAATCAACATTGCTTAACGTCAATGATCATATAAGAACTGGTGTTTCAATGTGATATGGCTGTTTAGCCAACGGAGAGAAGGATATGTAACTGTAAGATAGACATTCTTAAAGATTTATAATGAATTTTTATGTATGAATATATGCACACAGAAAACTATATATAAATGGATAGCCACACAAACTCACATAGCCATATATGAATAAAAACACACACAAGCAATGTATCCTATAACATCAGAGAAAGGACTTATTAAACTATACTTAGTCTTTCATTCACTGTAATGATGATTACATAATCATGCAGCAAATATTTAAATTATATATAGGAAGTAAACAGATGTCAAAATTTACATAATACATTTAGTATAGAAATAGATATAATGAATATTAATATTTTAAAATGTATATTTTTGCCTTAAAAAGCTTAACATTAAAAGTTTCTAAATTATTTTTAGCTTGTCACCATAAAGATATTTCCACCTTATCTAACTTCTGTGGATACATTTGGTTAATTTAGGTTTGAAAGAAATAGAAACTGCTGTTATTTTGTAATCATTATTTCATTATCCAATCAAAGCAATTCTGTGAAATTCATTTATATAATGAAGAATGAATTAAAAGCACTAGAATAATATAAGCCCTTACAAGTGGAATTTGTTGAGCAAACCTTTTTATTTTGTAATGTTTGGCTTAATTTGCTTGTGAAAAAATGCAGCACTCAAGCTGTAATGTGTTGAGTAAAAGGAAATAAAAGATTTTCAGTAGCCAATAATTAAGGAAAGCATTACTAAGACTACTATGTACATAATTTTTTTGATTCTAATTATTTTAAAGCTTCTGTAGTTAAACTGTATGAAACAATGCAATTGATGAATGATTTTTTATGATAAATGAAATTGAAGCAATGCTGTATGTATGGATCATAGAAAAAAAATGACCTAAAAGCATAAGAAACATTCTACTTGTTATAGAAACAGCAGTCTGGTAAGATTGCGGCACTATACACTACAGCAAAGTACTTGTTTCCCTATCCCAAGGACACACAAACATATTTTGTATTTTATATGAATAAATAAAATTCATAGAATATAAAGATCAAATTTTTAAAGAATGTAGTATATATATATATATATATATATATATATATATATATATATATATATATATATATATATATTTCTTATTACTACAGTCCAACTTCTTTAATCTGTTACTCTGTGCTCTGACAGCTCCTATAGTCTGACATGTTCTTGAATCAGCCACCCTTAGTTTATTGAGCAGCTACACAAAATGTTGGTTACAACTTTCCACAGCAGCTGATAGAGGAGTGTTTTGGTAATATGTTCTTAATCATTTCTTATATATAGCTTCATATTTGTCCATACAGGACAGTAAGTATATATTAATTTTTATTTTTAGGCTCTTTTTTTAGCCTTTATATTACATGAAATAATAAAAACTTTGTTTGGAAGCATTAATGATCATTGTACTTTCAGTTTTAAGCTTTCTTCTACCTTTGATAACTCAGCAATATATCTGTGTAATGAGCTGGCAGGACTATGTCTACATAGGGTTTTTGTAGGGGGAAA
>OZ010574.1:76665808-76825808 GCA_963932145.1 Acanthosepion lycidas
TTCAAAGTATTTAATAGATGCCAGAAATTGCAGCCATCTGTCTACTCTCAAAAAATGCAGTTTAAAAACAAGGATAGTTGCTTCAACTAGTTGGAAATTTTCCTTTTCATCTTTTGATTGATATTTGCTGATTTATCTTACTACTAATGTACCATAAGACTATATTATAGGATGCTTTTTATATCTACTCACCTGGCATAATAGTTTATGACAATTGCACATTAAAATTTCTCTTTTCTAAAAGGTTTTAGATAAATAAATACAAAAAGAATCTACCTTGTCCTAATTTTGTATGAAAAAAAATATATAACAAGAAACTGATGCTTGTATACCAGTAAACTACCACAAGCTTTATCAGTAGGATGGTTTTAACTCCCTAGGAACTTAAATTGTTTGAAAGTAAACAATTTATTTTGTTTACATACTTTATATCGTGTTCATTATGATCTTGCTTTATTTCTTTGAACAAAAAGTTTGAGAACATTGTAAAATTTTGGATAATTATAAGTATTTAAAAATTCTTTCTAAATGATCACATTAAAATTAGATACAAACTTGAGTTTATTTTGTTTTTGTTTAATTACTGTTTTTTTTTTTTTTAGACTTATAAACCAGTAAACTACCACATGTTTTAGGGTCCAGAAATTGCAGCAAATAATTACTTTGCATTATTTGAATTACTCAGACTATTGTCCTCAGCTTTGTTGCCATATTTATCACGTTTAGGCCGTTGTACACTCTGGCCTTCTTCAGGTGGTTGGAATGTCGAACTGAACCCTTTATTTTGCTCACTGGGGTAGTCTGTTCAAGTTCCACGTGCCATGTCTAATGGATATCGGTTATCTCCTATTAGTTCCCCTCTCCAAGTTCTCCACTGCCTTAACCAGGTATTAAACTCACACTCTTTGGGTCCTGTCACTGGATCTAACTTACACCTTTATCCACTGTGCATGGGTCCTGGGGGACATCTGTGTATGAATTTCTGGGTATTATAAATCTGTCTTCAGCAACTAGTTTTTACCAGTGCTCATATTGCAATTTTTCGTGTTATCATTGCATGTTTTTTTTTTTTTTTTTTTTTTACCAGAGCTCATATTGCAATTTTTGTTGTCATTATCATTTTTCTCTGGCACTCTTTATTACTGGTTCCAATATTATATTCATTTCTATGCTTGTCTGGCTCAGGAGATTTTTGTGGCTTAGTATATGTGCCAATTCCTTAAGTTTACAAATTTTCCAATGATGTTCTTTGTCTATGATTTCAACCTGATCCCACAGACAAAGAATATCATTGGAAAATTAATAAACTTTAGGAATCAGCACACATGCTACAATATGGGAACCAGGAATAAGGAGTGCTAGAGAAAAGCAATAACAACGAAAATTGCAATATGATTTTTGGTATAAAAAAAAAAAAAAAAAAAAAAAAAAAAAAATCATGCAATGATAACAGAAAAAATTGCAATATATGGAACTTTTTTTCTAAACTGGATCCTCCAGTTGTCTATCATTTATTGCTTTTAAAATAATTTGAAGTTGTGTAGCACTGTCTTCAGAAACTAAAAATCTGGATGAATGTAGCATAACAGCTGATCTCTCCTCTTGCTTATCTCTAACAACTCATTAGGGAAATAACTAGCTTGTAATTTTTAATACTTCAAAAAAAAAATAAAAAAATAAAAAAAATTAGTATCACTTCATCATCACCAATCAGACCCTGATTTTTCTCCAGTTATGATGTACAGTTGCACTCTTAATGAGGTTCCAGTCTTTGAATGTCTATTTTGGAAAATGTTTGGCTCTTTCTATTACTCCAAAAAGTACCAGACTCCTGCTTATGCTTTCTTTACAAGAGTTAGATTAGACCAAAAATGGATTATGCTGCCATATTCTCTCTTTCCAGCCTTGATAGTTCAAAATCTTTTGTGCTGTTGGAAAGAGAAGACCTGTTTTTCACTCACAATCTTTCTCACTGATGCAACATTTCAAGTCTATTTCTACTCTATTGCTAGCTACTTCCATGGTAAATGTTTAGATGAACTACATTCTTTAATTCCACCAGTTTAAACCTTTATAGTTAGGATTTGTCTTGTTACTTCAACAGAGTTGAAGCACCCTTATTTTTTCTCTATTCTAAATGTAAGGAGGAAGCTCTACTGATATAGCCTTTTCCCAAGAATTCTCTGAACACTTCAAGTCAAGGGACAATTTCTAACTATTCTCTTCCTTATAATCTTCATTCCTATCACCCCCTTCATTTATCATAAACATTTATTTTAACAGTAACCCTTTACCTTGAGCGGCTCTCGAGACTTGTATTGGGTGAACTTTAGTATAAAAAACTGGTTCAATAGGAAAATTGCCAAACTTAATAGAATTACATGTTGCAAATCAGTTTTGTTTTTGTTGTCACAGAAACTTTGTCCCAATAAGTTCTTTATTTCAAGATAGAATAACACTTTATACCTTTTTACTTTATTATTTCACATTCTATTTTCATTTTTAAATGTGAATATTGAAATAAATAGAATTTTATTGTTTGTAATTAATGCAGTAATTTCTTTAATTGTAGCACAGGCACTAAATATAGAATTAAATAATACAACTCTTATATTTTTTGTAAGCTTGTATCTATCAGCCAAACAAATGATATTGCCACTGTTATAAACAATCCATTACCAAAAATTGTAAAAGAATTTGTGTAAGATTTCTTAATAGCAAAAAGCTTACGTGTAATACTTGTTTTAATATTTTATTTATTTACCTGTATTCTCTTCAGAGAATTAAGCAGATCTATGAATTGATGTCTTTTTGTCAGACACCCAGCAATATTACTAATTTATATGCTAAAATTTTGAAATTATTAGCCTATACAGTAATGCTTAATTTCCAATTTTGTTAGTTATTTCCCATATTTAGCAATCTGTATTATAAAAAATACATTTTTTGGTACTAAAGGATGATGGTTAGCACATTTGTCTTGCAGATTAATTTGTGATTGAAGTAAATTTGATTCTTGTAGATGTCCACTACTGTGACCTTGTGTCAGACTACATTTAGTAAAACAATGTATCTAACCTCTTGTGCTTACTATGTTGGTGATGATTTTGCATTTTAAAAAAATTTTCTTTGCGAGTTAAGCTTCTTATATCTTAAGCTCAATATGTTAATCATCCTAGCATTGATTTTTTTTAAATGAGTTTATATTTGTAATTTGATACTTTTCAAATTGTCATTTATAAAGAAATTTAATTTATTATAAGATAGCTAAGAGAAACCTTCATGTGGATTTTTTTTTTTTTTTCATTTGAAATTATAAAACAAAATTCTATAAGAACACATAAAATTTATATGTTGGGATATTGAATTTTTATGAAGAGCTTTTGTAGAAGCTGGGTGTTCATGTTACCCAATGTAATGCATGTGTTTGAAGGTTTGATATCTTTTAATTTTATTTTTACAGGCTCTTTTCTCAAAAATTAATTTGATCAATGAACTGAAAAATTGTTGACTTTTTTTTTTCTTTTTTTTTTTTTTTTTGACTTAACCATTTTGTCAACAAAATAGTTAAGTCAAAAACAAATTTTCACATTAAACCATTTGGTTTAATATGAAAATCTGTTGTAATGGCTTGAATTTAAAAAAAAAAAAATGTGTCCTCACACACACACACACACACACATATATATATATATATATATATATATATATATATATATATATAAAAACCACAAATGTTTTTGGTTGAAATGCAAATTTTTTATTTTAAAATATATAATACTCTATTTTACATAATTCTGCTACACATGTTTCTGGTTTTGTAACTTTCAAGCAAAGAGTAGATATTTCCCCATATTATAAAAATTAATTTTTAGTGTGGTAGTGATTCAAATGTCTTTTCTTGGACCAGTCCAAATTTTCTACATATTTGCAAGAATATTTCTTTTCTCCACAGAGGAAACATTTTTTTTTTTTTTTTTTTTCTTTAAACCAACATGCTTAAAATTTTTATTACCCAAAGCAACAAATATGTTTTGTATTTGTTTGTGAAACAAGTATATTTTATACTTGTTTACTCCAAATGGGTTTCTAAATCCTTAACACAATGGTTACAAATCATCTGGGTATCAAATCCTTTATAGTTATAACTATAACAATGTTTCGTTGTGACAAATAATCCATCCTAATGCTTTGAGTACTTTGACATGAAAGTTGGTATTGTTTGTATGATAGTCGGCTCCAAAATGACTACATGGCTCCAATACAACTGCCTGTATACATATGAGTTACAAAAATCTGGTTGCCTATTATTACAACTCACTATAATGTGATGCTTGTTGCATCACACTTGAGTGCAAGTTCCTAGTTGTCAATTATTATAACTTCATTTATAATGTTGTGCTTGATATAGAGATCCTTGTCACCAATTATTATAACTCCCTATTGTAAGGTTGTTATAACACACTCATACTTGGTATAATGTAATTTGCTAACATATTTATATGTAATACTCTCATGTACCCAAGAGTACTGCTTATACTGACCATTTCTTGTTCCTATGTCTCTGGGTCAGCACTTATGATTTTTGATGTTGTGGGCAGTGGATGATCCCTTTCTTTCCACTGTATGAGGTGGGGTTCCAAAGTTGAGGTATTGTCTGGTGAATATTAGGTTGCATTTTATGGATGTCTTGAACCCATATTCTATTCGAGATATTAGTACATCCATGAATTCAAGTTTGTTGTTTTCTCTCTCCATTGTGAACTCTATCGGTGATCTTATTGAGTTCATATGGTCCAGCAGGAGTTAGAGATCTTTCTGTTGGAGCCAGACTATAAAGGTGTCATCTATGTATTGCTGTCATAGAGTTGGCTTTAGTGATGTTGATTCTAATATCATTTCTGGTGATAATGGCGAGCCCATTGTCAAGCCTTCATCCTGTTGATATATGTCTGATCCCATTCCAAAGTAATTAACCATTTAAGATCTGTCAAAGGCAAATGCAATTAGAAATATGCCTAAACCAACAAATGTAACTGTTACAAGCTTTTTTTAGGAATGTCTAATTGTTATTGAATTATATACATAATTTGACAGCTCCACGTAATAATCTACTAAAAAAAAAAAAAAAAAAAAAAAAGTAAAGTGGAATTTGGATCATTAATGTCAAAAAGATAAGTCTTGTTTGATTTAGCATTAGAGCACTATGATCCAAAAGCAAAAATTGTAGTAGCATCAGATGCTAGTGATTAGTGTTAGAGCAGTGATTTTTTTTTTTTTTTTTTTTTTTTTTTTTTATATACAAATACAATGGTAGTAAAATGAAAGCTTTCACTCATGCTTCACACTCACTTCCACCAGCAGAGAGAAAATACACCCAGATAAAGAAGCTCTAGCAATCATATTCACTATGAAAAAATTCCATAAATTTATTCATGAAAGAAATTTCACATTGCAAACAGAACATAAGCTATTATTAGCGATATATGGTTCAAAGAAATGTATACTTACTCGTACAGCTAACAAATTACAGCACTGGAGTACCATCCTGTTAAATTATAATTTTGTGATGTCTAAAAAAAAAAAATTAGGATTATCTAGTTAATACCTAAAAATGCTGAACTATTGGAGGACATGGTCACAGCAGTGCTAAAAAGCGCAATAGAAATTAAAAACATTCTGTGCAGCGTAGTACAAGAATTATCAATTACACTGGATGAAATTAAAGAAAAAGCAAGAAAAGGCATTTTCATTGCTAAAATAAAGAAGCAATTAAGAAAAACTAAAAACAGAATCAAAAATTGAATACATACTCCATATGCGATCATGTTGTGATGTACAGAATTAGAATTGTAATACCAAGTGTGTTACAGAAAAGTATATTAAAGGATTTTCATTCCAGACATAATGGCATTTCAAGAATGAAATCTTATGAGAAGTTTTGTATAGTGGACCGGAATGGACGAAGATATGAAAAAAAAAAAAACCCCAAAAAAAACAAAGAAAACCCAAAGATAGAACCATGGCCAAAGACAGACACTCCATGGTCAAGATTGCATATATATTTTGCAGGTTCTATAAATGGAGCATGTTATCTAATGGTAGTTGATAGGTTTGCGATAGTGAATTTCTTGTATGAACTGTTTGCAAGATATATCATACCAGATACCTTAGGATTGGATAATGGCACACAATTCACTGAAAAATAATTTCAAGATTTTTGCAAGTTGTTCTCTATGAACATATTACAACCCCACTGTATCACTCAAGGTCTAACAGACAATTGGAACAGTTTGTTGTAACATTCAAAAGTGCATTGAAAAAACAAGTCTAGACTAATTAAGTGAGGGGGCACTTCAAAATTTTTTGAGAATGTATCAGTTAACACACCATCAGGCATGTCACTAGTGGAATTAATGTTTGCCAAAAGGGTAAAATCGGTGTTTGACAAGTTATTGCCAATTTGAAAATTACAAATGGCTAATAAAGGCAACACCAATACTTTCAAGGTCAGTTATAAAGTATTCTTTAGAGCATAATAGGATGGAAAGGAAATGTGGAAGACGGTATAATAGCAGTCATAATTGGAAAATTGGTCTATATGATGGAACAAAAAAATTCCAACATAAGACACCAAAATCAGCTGAAAAAAAAATTAACCGATGAAAGACCTGTAGAACCAGTTAAAATGTGTGACATTTTTGATGTGCCAGTACCAAAACAAATCATGGAACCAACGAGGGCAGGTTCAAGGAAAAGCAAACATACAGAAGAACTAGAAGTGGATCCAAGATGAACACTATAAAGTAAAGTAAAGTATGTTGGTGAACTCTCCAGAAAGAGGAGGGGGAGATACTGATGCGAAATAAAAAAGAAAAAATATATTTATTTAATAAAATAGTAATCTCAAAAGTGGGGGATTTTGTGGACTTTAAGAGTTTGTCCCTGGTGACTATGAACTTGTCCACTACTATAAAGAGTTCTATGGCATGCAGTCGTTAGTATGAAGACTGACACCAATACGACTACTAACTTTGCAGGCATTACAACAATAGCCTAAGCATTATGTATAGAGAATAATTTAATGAATTACATTATACCAAGTAAGAGTGTGTGTTATAACAATAACCTTACAATAGGAAGTTGTAATAACTATACAGACCTCTCTTCCAAGTAAGACCACTTATGGAGAACATGATTGAGGACTGTGTGTATGCCATTCCTTGCAGCTGTGGCAAGAAATATAGAGGAAAAACATGCCACTCACTTAAGGTAAGACTGCAGGAACACCCAAAGGCTGTAACATAAGGGGAAATAAAAAAAAAAAATATTAGGCATAGCTGACCATATATGAAAAAAGGTAGATCACCACCCTGTATGAAATAATAGACAGAGAGCAACAGTGGAAAATATGAAAACTTATGTAATCAGTGCACATACTAGGTTACAAAAATCTAAGCCAGCCAAGCATAGACATAAATTCAATATGGAATCCAGTAATACAGAGTTCTAGAGAAAAACAACAATAATAAAAAAAATTGTAATATGAGCTCTGGTAAAAAAAATTATTGAGACATTAGGTTTATAAGTCTCAAATTCACTTACGAATGAATATCCCCAAGGATATCAAATTCACTCACTAATGATATCCCCAAGAATATCCAGTGGATAAAAGCATTGGTTGATTGATTTAAAAGTTACTTGACCCAAAGAGTTATGAGTTCAATACTTGGCCACAGCAGAAAAAAAAAAAAAACTTTAGTTATCGAGAAGTAAATGAAACTGAGATAGTCAGTGGAATTAGAACAATCAAAGGTGAACTAAAAGGTTTCAGTTCAAAATTCCAACAAATATCATCTGAAGGAGGCTGGAGCAACAGTAAATAGTGTAAATACCTTATCTCAGAAAGATAGTAAAATAAGAATATTGTTTTAAATATAATGGAACCAGTGTTTGCTTTTTGTTTGAATTCAACTTCTCTTTAAATGTTAAAGGGATAATAAATATCTTTGTAATTATATAACTGCAAGAAAACAAGTTTTGATTATTCTTTCCTGATGTTATATTTGTCTTTTTTTTTTTTCTTTAAATACTTTTTTTCTTTTAGTTTTATATAATTTTGTATTAAATCTATTTTTTTATAGACAAGAGATACTACAGTGTAACCCGGATATAAGAGAGTTGTTGGGACCGGAGAAGTCTCTTATATCTGGGTTTGGTCTATTTTGTTTAGGTAAGTATGGCTCTAACTTGGGACCAGAGAAAATCTCTCTTATATCCGGGTTACACTGTGCTTTATAAATTATAAAAATATAAGTAAATTTAAAAACTAGTCTATATGTTAATATTTTTTTATTTTACAAAAACTAAACTTACTCCTAAACTTATTCCTTTTTAAGCTTTTTCACTTGTCCAGCTAGAAGAACTGAACTATGCTTTTATTTATTTTTAATGAACTTTCAACAAAGAATAGAATTTGAGTTTATTGTATATTCTGAACCAGATTTAGTCAAAATAGTTGGAAGGACGATTTTAAATCAGAACTCTCTTTTGTCAGGAATCAGTCTTGTATTTGTAAATGTTGTAGTTATATTACTTTTATATGAAAACTTGTTATTGAGGAAATCCAAAGAATAGATTTTATAGATTTAGTGGAATATAGATCTGTTGACTTCCTGAAATTTGTCTATATGGAGGAGAGTAGATGTTGCAAATATATTCTATGATATATTGGCTCTAAACTTACCAATTTTAGGTTTACCCCAAAATAAATGGATTTTGAATATCTAGTGTGCCACTCAGTTCTTCTATTTATAAGATGAACACTTTGAAAACAGCTTTTTAAAATGTATAGAAAGATTTTGACTTTTTCCCTGCTTTTATTGCTTGTCTAAAATGCCAAGAAAATGTACAGCTCTATCAATGTATAACTTTATATTTCTCAATCCTGATTTTATATTTAAACATTTTTTTTTATTATTGGAACAGATATAAGGAATTCAACATAAATATTGGTTGTTTGATAAATTTTAAATGTCATTATGCATGACAGTAACTGAAGATTTCTCACTTTTTAAAAACTTTAATTTCTCCTTATTTGACAGACTATGAATAACTGACTTATTTTGATAATCTGAATGAGAAATTTAACATGACAACTTAAAATAGCAGCAGCCGCCTTATTTATTCCTTCATTATAATTAAGTAACTCCAAAGAAAAGAGATACCTAGGGTTTAAAATTAATTTTTAAAAATGAAAAATCTTGAAGCTTTTATTTTAGTTTTAATTTCAAGCTAATAGATTAAATGTTTCCAATAAAACTCTAGATGACCAAAGATTCCATCATTCCTGATCAGACCCAGAACGATCACGGTGAATGGATGTTCTCTCATGGAGACCCTGTGCTTTAAGTGCCTATTTGGACTTACTCAACCCAGGCCTCCAGTGGAGCTTGTACATACATTCCATCGCTGAATGGAAAACTGGTCAGTTCTCTGTACCATTCCAGTAAGTACCTGACTCCTCCAGCTATCTCTACCTTTACAGGAGTCAGATAAGGCCCAAAATGAAGTACTGTTGTCATCTATGACTAGGTGCTGCCCAGTCTTCATAGTCCAAAAGTGTCTCTACATGCTTGTGGGTATCAAATTATTTTCCACCCTACAGCCCCTTTCTCACAGATGAAACATCACAAGCTTCTTGCTGCTCTGTCACTATTTCCAGGGCAATTGTTCAGATGAATGACATTCCTTAGTTTCACCAGTTCTAACCCTCACGGCTAAGACCAGTCATGCTATGCACATTGTAGTGAACTATCTTTATTCCCTTCATGTCCCATTGGTGAGATGTAAGTTCCACTTGAGCAGCAACTTTCCACGAACTGCTGCTTTGTGAAACTGACTTCCAAGATTATGCTTTCCCATTCACTACAATATTAACAGGTTCATCTTTCCCACATATCCCTATGCCTCTTACTCTTTTATGACTTTCTGGTCTTGTACAGGATGGACATCTATGTTTTTAAAAAAAAAAAAAAAAAAAAAAATCCCCAAAACACTTTGCTGCATTTAATGCAGCAAAGTGTTTTGGGGATTTTTTTTTTTTTTTTTTTTTTTTAATTGCTAAAAATGGTTGATTTGCACTATATTTACAAATCTGTCAGCACAACCTAATTCTTTTTATTAAAAAAATGTTCCAAAATTAAAATATACTTTTCTGAAATTTTGAGGAAAATTTTAAAGTTTAATTAATATGGCTTGAAACAAATATTACTTTTAGTTTAAAATATTGCAGAAAAGTATTTTTTTTTAACAAGGTGGGTATTTTTATAGGGTGTTGAAAGTCTTATGTTTGTAAAAAAAGTTTTCAACCAGGACAATCTGTAAAAATTACGTGATGAATATAATGTGAGCAATTTTTATCTTAAAAATTGGGGAAATATTCTAAATAAGGTAAAATATTTTATTGAATTTTAGGTACTTTAGACTTACATTTACTATAGTTACCATTCTTATTTTCTGATAATGTTGTGTATGGACATCTGTATTTACAAAAATTACCATGTTTATGCTTATACAAAAAATAAATTCAAAATTTAAAAAAAAAAATTTCCATTTATGATTAGTAAATACTGTTTTTACTTAATAACAATATCACCAAACCAGTACAATTAATGCAGAATTTTAAAAATTTAAACTTTATAAATTATTATAATTTAAAATTTTTAAAAAAATAAACTTCTTGTAAAAAAATTTTTTTTTTTTTTCTTTAGACAATAGTGTCTATAATCTTATTCATAAAAGCAATTAAGTTTTCTAATTGTCTTAGTTTATTGCATTTTTATTCTACAATTCAGAACAGATTTTCAGCAACTGAGCTCGTTTTACAAAAAAAACCTTTAAATTCTCCAAGGACTTGTGCTTATAACTAGAGCACAAATAAATTTTTTGAATTTCATATAAGTGTGGTGTAATATGTTTGTAAAAAAAAAATACCAACATTTTCTAAGAATAAGTTCCTAAAATGAATTTTATTCATTTGTGAATAAGTTCTGAAAGTTTAATTAAAATCTGACAATTATTTAATTTTTGCAAGAATTTCCAAATCAATGTGTTTTTCACCACAAAAAGATGCTAAATTTCCAATCACTTGCTGATGCAAGAAAAATAGGTCAGATTTTAATGAAAAAAGAATAAAAAAATATGATTTAATAATAATAAGATCCTTTTGACAATAAAACCCTTTTTGTTAAGGAGGCATTTTTTAATAATTTATGCTTATATTTTTTAGTGAATCGTTGGCAGTACCTGATTATAATCATCTAATCTTCTGCAGTTCTTATTTCTAATAATAGCTTGGATTTCTCTTTTCATCTTCCTTTCTTGTTCAAGTTTGAATTACTAGATTTAAGAATAAAATGTAACTGTCAACCCTGTCCTTATTGTGAAGCTTCTTATCTATAAGGGATTTTCTTAACTGAGATTGGCTAAAAAAAAAAAAGGTTTAATATTTGTTACAACACTTGAAATTCTATTCTAAGTTATTAGTATTAATATCTTCCTCAGAGAATTACCTGTGATAGGGAAACAGTTGTTATTGAAAAGTGGCATTTTAGGATAGATTTAGGCAAGAGATAAGTTTTGTTATATAGTTAAAAACTTTGTATTAAGGTTAGACTTGGACTCATCATTACATCATTTTTAATTTAATTTTAATATACTTTAATACAATTTACATGCCTTCTATAATACAATGTTCAGTTGTTTAATTTGCAAATCAATTTGCCAGTGTTGTAAATCTAATCCTCACTTTGTACCCTTGAATTGTGGTCTTGTCAGATTAAGTTATTAAGCAAATAATTTTAACTGGACTTTTTTACATTTTACTTGTTTTTTTGTTTTTTTTTTTATTTTTATTTTAGTTTATTAAGATGAAAGCCTATTTTTAATATTTCAATGGAATAATTATACATGTATATTTTTTTTTTCTATAGAATTAAATACTTGTTTTGTTTCACTATAATCTTCTGAGTTAGAAATTGTACACTTTGGAAATTTTTGATTTCCAATATGAACTTTATTGAACATTTTATACTATAGACAAAATGTTGATCAGAATAGATTTTATATAAGATTATCCTTTGGGTAGATGTACATTGAACACCATTTCACAATGTGAAGATGGAGGTTCTGCTATAGATTTCAATCTTAACTGTAGAGATTCTTATTTTATAACCAGAACATTATCTTTTTCAAAACTTAAAATCTATTGATTTCTTTTAAAATATTCTTATAAAATATGTGGAATGTAAGAAAATTTTTTATATTACAAAGTATTTACTCATATCATTGTTTCTCTTTTATAAGCCTCTTTTAAACAATACAGGGAAGTTTAAAAAAAAACAAAAAAACTTCAAGATAAAAATGAAATTAACCTTCCTTTTCAAGCTTTGTATGTTCATATCTTCTCTTTCTGTTAATGGTATATATCAGTCATTTGCATTGTTTTAATGTAGCATTCATTTTATTTCACATTTGATCTTTCACATCTTTCATATATATTTACTTGTTTAACCATGGCCAACAGAGCCAAGCTCCCTGTCTGTTCATTTAACTGCAGTCCTAACCAGATACAAAAAGTGATTAGGGATTATGACATAGCTGCTAGCAACTGCTCACTTCTCAATGAGATTAGGTAAAGTGACTTGTTATGTTGATCAAGTAGAGGCAATCATCCTTTATTGATTGCCCACTTGACTTAATAGCGATAATGGCTCCATGTAAGCCTACAATCAGCTTAATATCCACACACCCTACTTTGGTACACTATTCCTTCTCTCCCTCATACTCTTGTAACAAAAAAAGCTTTTTGTACCAAAATGCCTTGTATTGTGTTATTAATTGAACCTGTTTCATTGCAATTGTCTGTGTTACTACTTGCAATAAAAGACCAAATGGATGGATGTAAGGAAACTGTTACTATTTGTACAAGGTAACATACTTGTGGATTTAGTTAAAAAAAAAAAAAAAAAACTTTTATAGCCTGAAAAAGGAACAAGGAAAGCAATATACAGAATTAACCTTGTTAAAACAATGTTTTTGTTATTACTAATTTTGCATAAATGTGCACTCATACTTTTTATTATTCCTGTTTAAAAATTAAATCTTTGGGATATCTTCTCAGAATGCAAGATAAGCATAAAACATAGACTAATGTAATTTTATTCTTGTTCACAAAAAAACCTGTGCCATACTCCTCTCTTTCAGCTATTATAAATAAATACTTGCATCCAAATATTGACTTTGTGAGCTTTTCTGACTCCAAAATCTTTTAATTAAAAAGTATTTGTGCATCTTGGTGTACATTTTGTTTTTCAGCAGAGTAATTTCCATTTTAAAAACTAAATGCTCAATTCCAGATTATCTTCAAGCAACATATAGCACTTTAGTTTTATGCAAAGGGGTAGTTATGATAAAGGAAAAAAACTTGAATTTTTGAATGGGTATCTGTTTAGAAATAGTGTTAACTTTGGGGAAAAAAATCTTTCTTGAAAATAACTTCCTAAATATTTTCCAAAGAAAGCAAAACAAAATTGGAGTGCTGAGAAATTTTCAGCTCGGTTCTAAGTTTCACTAAACATCAAATTTCTAGGGCTTGAGTACTTTTCAGCACTTATTTGTGTGCAATACTTGCAACTAAAATCTATTTTAAGCTTTTTTGCAAACTTTAGTACTTATATTAACCATAAATTAATACATTCTTTTGAACAATCACTATTCTGTTGAATAATAAAATGGTTACATTCTTTGATTTAACTCTTGATACAGTGTCCTTCTTTTCATAATAATTATTTGATGGTAATTTCTCTTTTTTTTTTTTTTTTTTTTAATATTCTTTCTTGAAATTTTTGTTCTTGAAAATAGGTTGATGGATATTAACAATCCAGAAAATGTCAGTATAGATTTAAAAAAAAAATTATTTATTTTAACTCTGGGTAATATTAACAGTTGTAGTCAACCTTATGACACTAACTTGAAATGGTTTACTAGCCTTTTTCTTACACCAAATCTTTCAAATTTATATATATATATATATATAATGAAAAATAACTAAGCAAATGTGGTGTGGTTATTTTGTGCGTGCACAGAAGCCTGGTATGAGAAAATACTTTTTAAATGTGTTTATATATGCCATAGAGTGCTTAGTCAAGGTGTTTTCAAATGAGTGGTTAAAAAATGGTCAACCAAATTTTCTGACAATTTTAAAATGTGTTGAAGCCAACATTGGAAATTGCATTCAAAGTCCTTTGAGTTATAAATTTTAGGTGCTAATTTTTTTCTTTTTTTATTTGTTACAATTTGGATCTAGATCATCAGTCTACTGCTTGGTGATATTTATGGAATAACATTGATATTGTGAAAGTTTACAAGAAATTATTCTGCTGGTTACAAAGTATTTGTATTATAATTATAACAAAATATACAAGGATTCAAATGATGAATATTAGTTTTGATCAAACAAAACATTTGCCTATTTTTCATAAATCACAGCACTTAGCCCTACTTAAATCTGCTGATATATTTTTTTACTAGATAATGAGAACAAAACCATTTAGATAAGAATAAAGGATGCTGAAAGTGGAGTACATTTAGAATGATGGATCATTATTTGTATTAAAGTCAGTTTGTATTGCCCTCTCTGTATGAGCTTCTAATATTTGTCTAATATTCTTTGTTTTACAACTGTCAAATAGACATGGTTATTTGAATATTTACATAAGTAATATGGTACCTGTTGTATGAAGTTATGAAAATTCTACTTTAATAGGAATGTTTATTTGAAATACTTTTGTACAAGATTTTGAAGTTATATAGAATTTTTTGAATCTAAATATAGCTCCTATCTGACATATTGATAGCTAATTAAACTCCACAAAGTTTTCTGTAAAAATTGAAGCAGTAATTCATTTTTAAAATATTTTCTTTATTGTATTAACTTTATTGAAAAATATATTTACCATTTTGTTTCATTATCTTCTAGCATTTTTTCAAGCAACCTTATAATTCTATTCTCCCAGCAAAGAACACTTATCTGTATCTTTTTGCAATTTTTCAAGGAATAGAAATTTCTATTTAAAATTATTTTCTAAAAACTAGAATTATAATCTGAAAGTTCTATATCTGGTGAATATACCGAGTGAAAACGTCTCAGCAAAGCTGTAAGAATTCTTATCTAATCACAAAAATGTGCATTTGAGCATGATCCTGATGGAATAATGCCATTTTTTTTTTTTTTTTTTTTTTTTAAATATTCCTGGCCACTCTTTGATAATACTACCTTCATTGGGTTTAAGTAAAAGTAATACTAGTTCAAATTGTTTGTTTTCCCAGAATATCATTGTAGAAGATTCCCTTTCATCACTTGCTTTGAATATAAACTGGCTTTTGATTATGTTGATGATTTTTTTTTTCTTTGACTTATTTGCATAATTTTGGTTATGGCAATCACATATACCATGATAGGCATAGGCAATTATGTGATTGCCATAATCAAAATGATACAAATAAGTTTCAGTGTTTGATTTTGATATTTTGAGTATGTTTGCTTTGTTTCTCAAAAAAATGTGATAATGTGCCTTATAGATGAATGTCTTCAATTGATTGAGATTAACCTCAACCAGTATAGCTGGCAATGGAGCATTGTTCAGATTGTTGAAAAATTCCCCAGCATAAAATTTTGCAAACCATTTTTGACACCTTTTATTATTCACAGTAACTGCTTCATAAGCTGTTCAAATCTTTTTTGTCTTTTAGTTACATTCTTACATTTCTTATAGTAATAATAAAATAGCATAAATTGCCAAAAATGTTGCTTATTTGCTTCTATCTTCATTATTAGAATCAATAAACAAAAATAGAGTAATTTTGTATAAAAGAAAAAGTGAAAACAGCTACCATGCTAAAAAGTTACCTTTTTCCATAAGAGCATTTCTGATGAAGTTTGTATGTACTATCCACATATAATGTGCAGCCTTCTGTGCAACATATTTTTCAATATAATTTTTTTCCTTCTATTGCACCCAAAATAAATACTAATACTGATAATCCTGTGGATACTATTAACATTTTGTATACTTCCCTACCATGTAATAGTCTAACAGGTTATGGGTCCAGGCCTTGCTTACTATTTGATAGTAATGAAAAATTATAATTTATGGAGGTCAAATTCTTGGGATAGATGAGGCTTCACAAATTACATAATCATTTTTCCAGTGCAAGATTGCCTAGATGATGAAAATTGCAAGGAAAAAATGTCTAAACATTTACAAAGCTAATTCAATGTACTGAAGATAATTTTTCCATGGTCACTGCTGATGCTAAGGACAATGGTAGAAAAAGCATTGGAAATGAAGGAACTATTTATTCAAGGAACCCCTCCCCAATCATTTCATTATACACAAAATAAATTCCTTTTAAGGAAATCAATAGTGGGAAGCATTACAGACTGTGATAAGAGCATAAAATGTCAGGATAAATAATCCATAAAAGCTTTTTAATAGCCCTGGTCTTAAAGGGAATTTAGTCAGAACTAAAACCATTTACTACTGATCATGTCCAAAAAGAAAACAAAACTTTTGCAAATTCAAGGCAACCACTTTTATTTTAATTTTTAGATATTAAGAAAACGGTATAATGAGTAGGAACAAAATGGCAAAAGTGAAAAATACAAAACAACAAAATATTGTTATGCATATAATAAACAGACATAAAACTTAATTGTCAAAACCAAAAGAATGACTTTGTAAAAAAATAAAATAAAAAAAATAATAATACTTGCCATTCTTCTAAAGAAGAATATTCCTCTTTATTTTCAGTAAGAAATAATGTTAATAGTTGGTTGATTGCAAAGAAATAATAGCATTTTAATGGACAAATTGACATAAGTTTCAATAACAATTTTAGCCCAGATCATATTCATTAGGCAGATAGAACAAAAACATCCATTTTGAAGAAGAGGAATGCCTTTGTTTCTTTGGATTTGAATAGAAATATATCCTGAAAGAGATATTATCTGCCATCATTTAAACAGGATTTTTTTTCTCTATAAGCAGATACCAAAAAGGGTGCTTCTATTGAATTTGGGCAGTTTTATCAAGTTACTGTCCTGATGATAGAAGAATTAATATTTAGAGTATATTATCTGTATATTCTCAATAATATTTTGTCAAAGAATGTATCAAGCTACTTAAAAGACTGGCACAAATCTTTTCTCCATTGTAACATAGAGATGATGTTGCATGAAAATTAGAGGAAAAAAGTTGCAAGATATTTACAGGAAGAAAAATCAAAATACAAAAACGGAAAGTCAGATAAACCTGCAAATTCAATATTGGAACTTGTGCATTGTGGTTTGACTGATTCAAGGGGTCCTATTGACAAAAGCAATTTCTCGCATGGAATTGAGTTTTGTGGATGTTTAAGATAAAATATATGTAACAATTTGCCATGTTTATCAAGATATATTTCAATTGTTTTACTTGTCAAGTGCATATCACTTGAAACAATAACAATTGATGATCACTTTTGAATACTTAAATTCCATATATATAATTTTAGAAAATATTACACCCCTACACATCACATTGATTGAAAACCAGCATGTTCTCATCCTCTTCATGACTTTGTCTAATGGTCAGATTAAAATTAGATCATATGGGATAGATTGATTTCAACCTTTTGTTATAGAATGCCTTCTCATGTAGATCGTCATCTGTGAGCAAAGATAAATTTTCTCGGGCTATTCTTCATACAAACATTTGCCTTATTTAGGTTATTGATTTAGATTGACAAAGAATCGAAATGATATATAAATAACATGTCTTGAAAGTGAAAAGAATTATGATAAATAATAAAATTTCTTCCTGAAAAGACAAGGTTCAATACAATTAAAATTATAGACCATTAGAATTGAAACTTTGAGTTTTGAATGAACTGAAATATATCTTGCATGTGGAATAATGGATAGTAGCTCAGATTGAGGAATCGGAGAGCTAAGTTTGAATTCCAGTTCAATCCATTATATTCATTTATGTGCTAATACCCTTGGAAAAGGTATGAATCCTCATTTTCTCCCCCTCAGCTATCAGTAAATAGCAGGACAGACCATGTCCTATAGCCTTTGATGGCCATTGGTCAACCTCAGAATGAAATAGCAACCTACTGCAAGAAAAAAAATCTGCATCATCAGTCATGTATCATGAAATACATGATTGTAACTTGTTAAAACTAGTACATAAATATTGTGTGTGTGTGTGTGTGTGTGTGTATGTATATATATATATATATATATATATATATATACACACACACCAAGAATAAAAACAATAGGATTTTCCAAACCCTGTAACAACAAAAGGGGCCTATGTTGTAACAATATTAAACACCAATTTGTTCACTACTTCATCCACTAAGACTACTTTCAAATCTACCACAACTCTTACTGTAGAAGTCATAACATAATTTGAATGCACACTATGCCAGAAACATTGTGGGAAAATCTGAATGGCCCTTTCACTTCAGAATTAATAATAATCAGAATCAGGTTAAGTTGGCTCCCCACAAAAGATTGTTACCTGTAGAACATTTACACCTAGAAAAACATGATTTTAATAGCCATGCAAAGTTCACTATTATTGAAAGGATAGAAATGCACACAAAAGATAGTTATGAAGACAAATAGATTTTGCACTTCAAAACACTTTGTCTGTACACACTTAACAACAGGCTAAACAGCACAGATAGAACACACAATCCCATAGATCACCCCCCCCCCCAATCCACCAACTCTCTTCAGAGACAATCATTCACCTTAATAAGCAGGAATGTTTTTTTCTCATGATGGTCATGCTGGTCAAATCTAGTCGAGGAGCCTAACTTAAATAATAAAACAAAAATATTAATATACCACCCAGTGTGTCTGAAATTCTAATTTTTTAACATTTTTTTTCTATTGTTCAAGACACACACACTCTCGTATGTGCACACATTTTTATCTGGTAAATTGGTATGATATACATATAAACAAATTGTATTACACCACTTTTCTAGATAAAAATCTCCTATCCCTGTTTTTCAGCATTTGGCTTTGACAGGCTGTTAAATATCTATAGACAGATGTATGCAAAACTAAATTTGTCCTATATTATTCTCTTTAATTTTATAGGTTCTTATACATTTTATATTTAATATTACATTTTACATTACATTTTATATTAAATTTTACATTTAATATGATTCTCATTAATTTTATAGGTTGTTATACAGATAAGGTAGTTGGGAGTGATAATAATTAGGATAGATTATTGTTAGATATAATTTGGATTTTTATCATTTGTTCAATCATATTCACTCGTATTATAATTTAATTTCAGTTTTGTATTTTTCTAATTTTCACATTTAACAATTTAAAAAAAAAAATTAAAACAACTCTATCAAATGATCAAAATCATTTTGTTTAAATTAAGCTAAAGTTGAAAAATGTAGATACTTATTCTGTATTTATAATAATAATAATAATAATAATAAACCTGAAAAATCACTTGGTTTTATTCTTTGTATAATTTTACTCTGACTTTTTTTGTTCCTAGTGAGTTAAATCAATGATGGTGAATTTTTGTATTAATATTTTGAAGTAGCATAATAATAAAACTACATATTTCCAATATGAAATTATATAAAAAAAAAAAAAGTTATTAGACTTGGTAAATGAGTTTAGTTTGTTCTTTCCTACCTTTGTTAAAATAACCTTTTTTTTTATATAATGTAGTAAATCTTTTGATTATTTATATTAAAAACAAATTAATACACTATACAAAGGAATTACTCAACCTTGGACCAGTCATCTTTACAGGCAATGCAATAGATTGGTTAAAAAAATTGAAATGTTGTATAAAAACATACAAAAACTTAAAGAACAAGAATTAATAAAAAGAAAATCAGAAATTTGTGACCTATTCAAAGTTGAAGTAATAAAAAAAAAAAAGAAAAAAAAAAAGACATGTCAAAAGAAAAATCATCCAAGCTCCTTAAAGAGAAACAAAAATTGCTGCCAAGGAGCTATGTAACTATTCTCATATAATTTTTAAAAAAGCAAATAAAACCAATATTTTCTCTGTATTAAATAAATCTGATTATAATTCAAAATTACAACAAATACTTGACAATCATACCAAATTTTAAAGTTGATAAAAATCCTATTAACCAACTGAAATTGAAAATCAAACTGGTCACAGCCAACATTGCAGAACAAGACAACTTAAATCTTTCCAAAATAATTGGTATTAACCAGGATACATGTATGGAACTATAAAAATGCATAAACCTAACTTCCCTCTGCATCCTATCATATCCCAAATCCTGACTCAAGTTGATCAATGAACCAAAATCATTAAAGATACATACCGAGTAAATCCAAGATGAGATCCATTTGTGAACTAATCCAAATCTTAAAAACAAAATCATAATAATGAAACTATAGCCTCACTTGATGTTGAAAGTTTATTTACCAATGTCCATTTACCAATGTCCCAGTTACAGAAAAGATTGATATAATTATAAAGAATATTTACAAGAATCCGTTTCTCCCTCCATTAAAAATTAAACCTAACATATTATGGAAACTTGAGGTTCCCTTCTATAACCATCAAAATAATAGATATACATACAACGTGATGGTGTTTCCACTGGTTCAGTTCTGTTACCAACATTTAATAACATCTACATGGAAAACCTTGAAAACAAGATATTTAATAACATGAAAAAAAAAAACCTTCATTGACCTAAGATATTAGATGATATTCTCATCTAAGTTAGACATAGATGAAATACATGAACTACAAAAGAACTTCCAAAACTCTGTTTTTAAGTTCACATGGAATTAACAATAGAATTATTGACAGATACCAACAATAATACATTTCTTACCTCCACCATGCAAAAACTAACTAACATAAACATGTGCATTCTCAAATATAAAAGTGAATGCCCGATTTCTTACAAAACAGCGATAGTAAAAGGAAAAAAATGAATTTAATAAACCATGCAAAAGCTAAATCATCAAAAGATTTACTACACTTAATTAAAAAATATTAAATACACACTCATTAATTATGTCTTGACTAATGGCATTGTGCAGAGTAAAAATTTAAAGAAATCTTACTTGACAATACAAGTATGCTACACTGAAAATAAAGAGAAAATTCAAATTCTTGAAGACCTTTATATACGAAAAATGCAACCAAAACTAAAGTAGATTATGAGTATAGGATTTTAAAATGTCTCTAACACCAAGGTTTTTGAATAACTACATATGTATGTATGTATATGTGTGTGTGTGTATGGATGTATTTATATATATATATATATATATATATATATATATATATATATATATATATATATATACATACACACACACACATCTTATGGATTAGATTCATGTTGCATTGATGATCCAAAGTTCGTATTTTTGAACATATAAACTTGACATATAACAAACATCCCCACTTCCATGAAAATGAGCCCTACATCACACCTCCATTTCAAAACCATAAATGACTAAAACATTCCGTAGCATAGTTACTGGAAACATCACTTGAGGATGACACTGCCACCTCTACTTGAAATTAAACTTGAATACTGCTGACCAGTTTCCAAACTTACTAATTTATGTGTCACGAAGGAATCTTATTTAAAAAAAAATAATTATATATATTATATTGTCTGTATATGTGCTCTTGTGTGTGTGTATATGTATGCGTTTGTGCATATGTATGTATACATATTTGTCTGTGTCTATCTATATATATATATATATATGTAATATATATATATATATATAATTTTGTATGTATATATATATATATATATATATATATGCCTGTTTATTTCAACCCTAATTTAATAGGTTGATTTCATCTTATACGTGTGTGTAGATAGATTTACTATTTTTGATTTTGTGTCATCTACTCTGGTCTTCTTAGTCAGACTGGGATTTCAAAGAAATAATGATTCTTTCTTTCCACATATTTTGGGTTTTGTAAGCGATAACCTCTGTCTATACATTTTGGGTTTTCTAGCCAGTGCGAATTTCTCTCGGTATAATTGGGGTTTATTGTTTCTAGATGGCTTTATGTAAGTGTTTGTTTTTGCTATAAATGGTGTTCCTGATGTTTCTAGATATGTTGTTTTTGTATGGATTGTATGTAGAGATTTGTGGGGAATTATTGTATTCTTTGATATGGATAGTTGTTTTTAGGTTTGATTTGTTGTGTTACATGGTATCTGTTTGTGTTGCCTTTGTGAATGTGTGGTTATTCTGTCCTATATCTGGTAGTGTTATGGTGTGATGGTTTGTTTGTGTGCTGTTAAGTATTTTCATAATTCTATTTGTTGTGTGTGGTAGTATGTATTAAGGTTCTTGTCTCTGTTGTGTGTTTTTTTTTTCTCTCTGTATTTGCTGATGTTGCATGTAGTTATTTTGTGTTGAGTATTGTGTTTTGGGGACTTAGTTCCCTGATTTATACACATGTAGCAAAATATGGAAAATAAAGTATAAAATATACTTTTAAAAAAAATCCACATTATAACCTAAAACATTCTCTTTAAAATATATATTTTTCTCCTATTGGAACAACTATCATCTTTCCTTTTTATATATATATATATATATATATATGTGTGTGTACTAATTTCCGGAATTTAAATAACTTCATTGAATTCTACTTATCTAAACACTATCACTGAAGTTATTTAAATTTTGATAGGTTCTATATTCTCATACTGTAGTTAATGATTTCTTTCTGTGTTTTTAGGGACAATATGTTTTAATGTTATTTCTTCAATAGCATTTTGCATATGAAGCTGAATCTAACTGTCAAGAATGAAGATTTTGTAATGTACTTGATATAGAAATGTTGGGAAAAAAAATTCATCTTTCTGATTTATAGATACAGAACCTGGCAAAGAATTAGTCTCATTCATATTGAAGTCATTGTTTTTTTTACATTATATCATTTCTATGCCTATTTAATAAATGTTTCTTGGTGTTATTATGTATTAAGTGTTTAAGTATCTTTGATAACCAGCAAGTTACATTTTCTCAACGTCCATTTTGCTATGTTATAAATATATTGCGGTCCACTAGTATTTTCCTAAATATTCCTCGAGTCATCACTTGCTAAAATGCTTTAAATGTACAATATTTCTATATGTATGCCTGAATCATTTTGTTTTTGTCATTTCATGAAACTTTAACTGAAACAAATGTTTAAAATTCTATAGTTGACCGTCTTCTTCATCATATGTCACCAACACCAGTGCAGCAACTGCTATTGCTTATCACAAATATCTCTTCACAAAAGATGGTTCTGCTATTTCTAACATTGCCATTGTGCTACTGCAAAGAAACATTTATTTCCTTACCTCCTTCATAAAAAATCACATTACCTCTGTAATTTTAACAAAAGATGCCTAATTTTAAAATTCTTTTGCCAAGCTTCAAAATGTGTATTAGTAGGTATAGTTAAGTGCTGTATATTTCATCCAAACAGCTATATTTTTCACATTGATCCAAAAAAACTTCCAGCTGCCACTGCTGTCTTTTCAGTTAAAATGTTACAGGTTCCATTCCTTCCTATGAAGTGCTGTTCTACCTGATTTTATACTATGTTAGCTGGACATAATACATTTCAGTACTTTTTAAAAATGTTGTTTACACTCATGCATTTTGCATGATTTAAATATCTTGGATTTTTATTTGAAAAAGTCATTAACATTACCAGCTTTTTTTTCTTCAAATATTTGAGATTTCAAATTTCTTCCTGTTGTTTTTTTTATTTTTTTTTTCTTTCTTTTTTTTTTTAACTTCAATTATTTCAACAAGTATATTATCATAATTGGATTACCTCGTGTTAATTATTTGACCAACTGTTGATAGATAAATGTGTATATATTTTTTATATTATCCAGTAAATGATTTTTATTTATATATTTATTAATTATTCTTTAACATGAACATTTTTTTTCATGTGAAATATCTTCTTGATAACTTTTTCTTGTAATTTTTCAAATTTCATATAGCCTTTAACATGCACACATACAGTCTTTTAGTCATTGTCTGCATCTCTAACTTACAAATCAGATGACTTGGTCATGATTTTGACTGTTTCGAATTAATCTGAAGGAAAAAATTGAGATCTATCTCTCTTGTGCACATTTTCCTCAATATTGTTCTAACAATTTGGCAAGTTTAGACAATTTCATAGCACATTATCAATCGTTCATTGCCTGTCTGACTATAGGAATTGTCTATGCTTAGCTTTCTCTTGCAGTCGCCATGTTTAAGAATCCATTTTGACATATTCATCTTTAGCACATTCATGTTCTTACTCATTATTACCAAATTATTTAAGTATCTTTTTAAAATAACCTTATTAATTAAAAATATTAATATATTGAAGTTGTTTACTTTCTATTATTACTCTTAATATTCCCATTTTCTACAGGTTTTTTGTTCATTTTTTTTTTTTTTTTTTTTTTTTTTTTTTTGCTGCTGCTACTATCACTACTAGTTTGATACTATTACTGCTGTTAAGGCTATATTTTAAGCCTCTTCTGCTGCTACTGAAGATAGTTGTAGCATTTCTAGGATAAAAAAGACAGAAAGGGTTAGTCATGAATAGCAACCTGTTTTTTCTCTCTCTCTCTCTCTCTCTCTCTCCTCTGCATAGTTGATGACATTCATTCATTGAGTAGGGTAGCACTAGAAGAATGACATCACTGCCTGGCCCCACTTGCTTGTCTCACTCACTGACTGGCTGACAGATCGATAGCAAAGCTGCTGCAACAACAGCTCTCTTGCTGAATCTCTGCTTGTTTCCTTGGTAACACTATTGGTAAAATTCTCCTTTGCCTTTTCCACTACAGTTACAGTACAAGAAAGAAAATCATCACACCAACTGTCCTCTTCATATACAACTGCTGCTGCTTGCTCACTACCTCTATCTCCAACTAGATTCAACAAATCAGAAAGATAAAATGTTTTGATTTCTCTAGTTTTCTCAAGGAATAAATGATAATTTGGTGGTTAATTAAATTTAAATATTTGTGTAAAGTAATCCGCCTATCATATTTGCAACAGTCAGATGCTAGTTTAAGTGGTAATCATAAACAATTTAGGGGCCTCCACAAAATACACGATATGTAAGGCTTAAAATTTTCAAGCTAATAGATTAAATTTAATATTTCCAATAAAAATGAAATACTTTGCTATATTTCAAAAACTAATTTAAATTGACTGGAAGGAGTTTTTTTTTTTTTTTTTTTTTTTTTTTTTTTTAGTTTTCTTTCATTGTGATGTGTAATTCTTTATTAAAAAAAATCTTTCAAAAATAAAATATTTTTCTGAAATTTTATTTGAGGAATATTAGCTGATTTAAAATATAATTAATCTGATTTGAAGCAAATATTATTTACTTTAGGTTTAAAATATTGCAGAAATGCATTTTTTAACCAAACTGTAACTGTGTTAACATGTTGACACCGTGATGACAGATCTAATGTGGGGGACTTTATCTGTAAAATATAATTGAAGAAAATGATGCTAAAATTTAATTCAAATCTGACAATTATTTGATTTTTTTGCAACAATTTTCAAAACAATGTGTTTTTAATACCAAAAAAGACACTAAAATATCTATTAATAATCTTTAACCCACTTACTGACGCAAGAGAAAAAAAAAAGATTAACTAAAATTTTCAATGTCTTAGAAAAGATTAAAAAATTTAATAAAATAGTTTTGCCTTTCCTCTTTATAACATAAACAATAAAATAAAACTTTTTTTTTTTTTTATCAAGTTTGGAGCCCCTTTTCATCATATTATGCACTTTTTTTAGAAAATTTTTGGAAGTACCTAAATATATATTCAATTTCTTCTTTTTCTCAAATGCATTTTAATATTCCTAATCTTAACTCTCAATTTTATAAATATCAGTAATGAAATTAAACCATGCTCCTGACTTTTCTCCAGAAGACTTAAAATTCTAAATTTTAAGACTGCACTTTCCTCTCATCAATTCATTTAGGTACTGTTAGCTCCAATTTAACCCACCATTGAATTTCCATAGCATTTGATTTGCTTCCACAAAATTCTAGGATTTTTTCTTAAATTATTGATAAAAAATTATTCAAATATTTTTTGTTTTTAGTATAACACTCAAAATTTTCAAAAATAAAACTTTTTGTTTATTTTCCTGTATAACATTTAAATCTTCTATTGATAGATTTGTGTTGTTACAATTGACTACAGCTCTTTGCTGATACAAGACAATCTATTCTTAGACCAAGAGCTTTAGCAAACAGGTGTGGGCATAGAAGAGCATAACATATCAAGTTGACAAATAAGTAAATGAAGAAACTAAATGTTCTTTAAAATTCTACTTAATTTAAAATATATGAGAAATCAATTGAATTTATTACTCTTGTGTTCAATAAATTTCTTTGCTTCTTTGATAACTAATGTTGTATCATTAACTTTAATTTTTCATTGCTTTTTATTAATTTGTCATTTAAGTAAAGTATTATTTTCTATTGATTTCGCTATTTAGCTATTAATCATTTAATTAACAGTAGAAATTTATGTAGGCTTAAATTTGCATGCAAGAATTTTAAAAATATTTTCTTTTAAAAGCAAAAACTTGGTAATTAAAAAAATTGAATTAGATGTACTTCTTATGACAAGTTGTTGAATATGCCAACAGCTTAAACAGCTACTGCTGTGAAAAAAAATGCAATTCTGCAATATTTTAAACGTAAATATTTCAAATCAGATTAATTATACTTTAAATCAGCTAATATTCTTCAAATAAAGTTTCAGAAAAGTATATTTTTTGAAAAAAATTTTAATAAAGAGAATCACACTGAATTGGGAGTTGACTAAAAAGGATGCTAATCTGCTATTTCAGCAAAAAAAAAAAAATCACCTTCAGTTAATTTAAATCAGTTTTTGAAATACAGCAAAGTATTTTTCTTATTGGAAATATGAAATTTAATCTATTAGCTGGAAACTAAAATAAAAGCTTCAAGAAAAAAATTTTCACTTTTTAAAAAAAATTCATTTTAAACCTTGGGTATCGCATTTTCTGTAGAGGTTCTGAATATATATATATATATATATATATATATATATTCATTCATTATCTATCTGCACATTAGGTGGTTGACTGGAGTAAGGTTAGTCATATAAGTAATGCTACTTATCTTTATACTGTGTAACTAGATTCAAAACTTTCATTTAGCTAATTTATATCCAAACATAATGTAACTAATAAAAATTATTTGCTGAATAATTGTATATAAACATTTTATTATGTCATATTTTTTTAATTTTTGTTCGATATAATTTCATTACACTTGTAAAATTATTATTTTTAATTTCATTAATTCAAATCTACATTTTGTATATAGTGGCTTATCCATTAAGTAATGAGTTTCATTCAGTTACATTTTTTTTTTCTTCTTCAATAGTGTATGGAAACTTCTGTAATAATGCAGAAGCCATCCTACTCTTACCTTATTGATATTCATATCCATTTGTTTCTTATGTGATTTCCTCAAAACATTACAGAATACATTCTAATTGGTAATTTAAAAGATAATGAATTGTCTAATTCTATTTTCTTAAATCCTTTGCTATTCACATTAGATCAAAATTGTGAAAAATATTTTGCAGAGTAGAAAAATCCTTATATGCATTTTTCTGTTAGCTTTTAGAAAACTGAATTTCAAATCTTTCATGTCATATCAATTGAGTATTATCTTTATTAATTCTTTTTGCTAATTCCCTTATTTCCCCCAAAGGCCTGTTCATTCTTGCAAAGTGTTATTTTGCATTTTCCATACTTCACTTGTATACTTTGCATCTTGATTTAACTAGTAAATTTCCCTTAGGAATTATTTCACTTAAAATTTTCCATTTCCTGTAATGTCAAGCCTCATTAAGAAAGTTCTGGAAAAAATGATTTAAATCCCACCTTTACTTCAGAAAATATTCTTAAATTAATTATTTTTAATTATGTAGCTCCAAAATATATTTTTTTAATATAAATCAGCAATACTTATCTTACTAATAACTAAATGGCAGTACTTTTCCAAATTTGGTGTATTTTTCAAAACTTGAAGTATTTAAAAGTTATAAGTAACTGGGGGTGTTGGAAATTTCTCAGCTCAACCAAGAAGCTCTTCAGGAAAAACAAAAACTATGTAATGTTTGGTCAGATTTTGATAAGTAGGTTAGTTTTAAAACATTTCAGCACCCACTCATATATCTATAGTGTAAAAAAAAAAAAAAATTCAACTAAATAAATACTACCATTAAACAATATGGACTAAAGTATTTAATAAACATGAAGCCTTTTATTGGACTTGGGTTGCATTATTGCTTCAAAATATATTGTGTTTATTTCCAATGTCATAATCCAGTAGTAACAGAAATATTGCATGCTTTGCAAGAAAAGGGAAGAGATTTATATTCTATAATATAACTCTAATATCAAGTAACTATCATTTCTTTTCCTACGTTTCTTTTTTAATATCCCCTTCTGTTCTGTTTTTTTTTTTTTTTTTTTTTTTTCCCCCATGTAATCCCTACTGCTCATGTTAATAGCAAAGTTTCCATCATTAATTCCTTCTTTCTCCAGTGCAAATTGTTGTTCATTGTTTAACATTCAATTATGTATTCATTGGTAGTCCATATGCTAGTTTATTTAAAATTGTAGACACAAACACCTGAAAATAATTCATGTATAATAAAGATTTGTTTATATCCATACAGATATATATATGATACAGGTTTTTCTTGGTATATCTATAAGTGCTTTAAAAAGTATTGCCTTCATTTATTTAATAAGCATTAAACTTGTATCAAAATTTTCAGTGTGTTATTAATATACTTTTGGGAAACTTCTGCATTCTTCATGAACAAATTAAATTTTACTATTTTTCTATCCCTTAAACCTATTCATGTACCACTTATTCCCAACATGTAACTTTGTACTCATTTTGTTATTTTGATTCACTTTTATTTTTACATGGTTGCATTTTTATAAAAAAATTAAAATTGATCACATTTAAACAGTATTCGTGGATTTTTTTTTTTATCAGATGGCTTTTTAGAGATGGCATTTTTTTGTTTTTTTTTTTAAATAAATAACCATTAATAATCTCTAACAATTCTATTAAATTCTCTGTAGATTCGTGTTCCTCATTCTGTGTTTTTCATTTGTATAAAATGTTTTTCCAAATGTCTGCTTCTCAATAACTTATAATTATGTACAAACTTTATAGGTTTTAGTGAAAATTTGTTTGCCAATTTTTTGTTAATCATTTTATTATTTCTGACAAGACTTCTGATAGCTTACCTCCTCTCTTGTTTCCCTTTCTCTATAAATGTAAATTAAATTTAATTACTGAATTAAAAATAGTTAGTTTTTTCCCTTACACAGGCAAACAATCGAAAAATGGTCTGCATACAATAATGGAATTACCATGAAACAAATCTTGTTTTTCTGATTTATGATTCTATGGCTTATCCCAAAAAAAGAAAAAAAGTATTTATTATAGGCTTTAAAGAACATCATTAAAGATTTTATATGTAATCTGAATTAACAGGTGTGACCCAAGGGAGATAAATCTTGTAATTTTTTAATTTATATATCTTTATTCCTGTTGTAAAATTTAATTAATAATGTTACTTGATTTTAATACACTCCTTGGATACAATAATATAATTTTACATGTTTATTTGTCATTTCTTGAATTTTTAATGTTGTAGTACAACATTAAATATTCATTATCCAGCTGACAAAACTCAACCCTACTATGAACCATGCTGTCAAAAATTATGGCATTTGTTAAGGCCTTACTATTAATGGGTTTTCATGTATTTATTATTTTTTCTAATTGTTATAGCTATATTCTGCTTTTTTCATGTAGTCAGACTTTTCACCTGCCAGTTTTGTAAATCTCTTTGGATAATTTACCATTGTCATGACAAACATACTGCTATCTGGCATCTCCAGTACAAAATATCAGACATAACAAACAAAAAAAATACAAAAAAGTTAATGTTTTAATAAAGCTATTAATGTTAAAATTTTGAGTTTTACAAATGTTCAATATAAAGAAGAAATAATCTTTAATGAATATTGATAATTAATGAGATTATGATCTGATTGATTATGAATTCTCAGATAAAAGTTTATTCCTTGTTACACTTGACACACCTTTTCTTTTTTTTTCTTTTTTTTTTTTTTTTTTCAATAAAAACTATTTGACTTTCAAATTTTGTCTAATACATATGATCTGTGTGTAATTTACAATATTAAAATAATGATATTTTAAAAATATCTGAAGATTATACTTAACAAAAGTTTTTACGGAAGTATTTTATTTTTGAAATTTATCTTTAAATTCATAAGTTGTCAATTCGCTAAACTTTGTTAACGTTTCATATTAATTTCGAGATACTTGTATCAAATTGTGACATCGGTTTGCTCATGAAGAAGACATGAGTTATAAAAGCTCATTCACTGGCAGCACATGATTTATTTAAACTATACTTGAACTTTGACATGGCCTATCAGTTATGCAACATATTTTTATATTTGTTGGCTCAAATATTTGTAGTCTGCCATTTTAAACTATGGAATAATAATGCCACAATAAAATACCCTGTGCTGACAACTTTGTGGAAGGTAGCCAAAACTGACTACTATTTTCATTGCTGATAAAGTATTTCTTGTTGTATTAGAAATATTTGTAATTGGCACACATATCCTTTTCGAGAAGGTCGGTTGTCTCTTTTAACAACTTTATAAGCCCTATTACCTCCTCATTATGAGCCAGAAAAAAAAAAAAAAAAATGAACTGAACCAATTTTTCATATATATATATATATATATATATATATATATATATATATATATATATATAATTTTATTTATTTATTTTTTTTTTAATCAGTTTTGATTCTATATCATAAAAATCTTATAACTATAACTTTGAAATATCTGGATCTAGTTATTCCTGTATGTCAAAACTATGAGATTTTTTTTTCCTTAAGGCTGTGAAAGGTATAAGAAATTTTAATAGGTGATCATGTTAAAATATTGGGCTTGATTTCTTTTGATAATATTTATATAACTTTATATAACTTAATATAAGTGGTATCTGCAATATGCATTGTGGTGTAACAGATATTGGTTCTGATTGAGAACTCTGAGTTCAAATTCCAGTCAAAGTTCATTAGATTCACTTATGCACAAATACCCTTGGGAAAGGTATGAATTCATCTCTTCTCCCCTCAGCTTTGAGTTGAATAGCTGGACAGACTGGGTCCTTTAGCTTTGGTTGAGAATAATCAACATTATCATGCAAGAGAGTCAATATACTCAGAATAGCTAAATCAAATATTGGAAATCATTTCACAGGTTAGTTATGTCAGTTGTTTTGGTATGTGGCTTCTATGCAAATTAAATAAAACAAACCTGTTGGGCCATATTTAAATATTTACAAGAAATTTTGGGGCAAGCAAATTGAACAACAACAAAATATATATATATATATATATATATATATATATATATATATATATATAATTACGTATGTTATATTTTAATGAGTGGTTAGCATTCATTTAATACCACTTTCAGTCTTGAATATTTCTTGGTTGTTGTATCAGATTGTCTAGGTCAATGTATGTGGATGTGTGTACATGTATTTATCGGTGTCTATGTGTATAGAAAATGCATGCACATTTAATTGTATATGTATGTGGGGTTTTTTTTTTTTTTTTTTTTTTTTTTTTTTTTAATTTATTTATTTAAAGGGCCATGGAAATGTTTCCTGTCTTGTCACTTTTTTGTGTGTGTGTATATATCTAAATATGTCTGGATGCGTATGTATTATAATCTGAGTGTGTTTGTATTGTTTTACGTGAGAGGTTAGCACACACACTTGGGATTAAAATGTATACATTTTGTCGGGAAGACCAGCCTATATTAGCGTCTATTCTAACGTAATTCCAATGAAGAAATAAATTGAATAACGTGTCTTTTTTCTTTTCTTCTCAGTAATTTTATAATTTTAAACTTAATAGATTAAATTTAGATTTTAAAATTGGTAATTTTTTACTTTTAAGTTTCATATCAAATTTTATCATATAATTTAATACTTATTGGTTAGAATAAATTCTTTTTTAGTATAACCCCAACTTTAAAGCTCTTCATAGCTATTATAACCTTACTTCATTGTCAAGTTTTTGAATTCTCCTATACTTGTGTTTTGATTGGTCATTCTAGCTTTTGTAACGTTTTCCCCTTGCGAAGGATCGTTAATAAATTTGAAACTTAAAACCACTTATTTTACATTCAACATCATCACTTGATAAGACACCAGAGGTGTTGAAACGAAATGGCTATTTTTGTAGTGATTTTATAACATATTTATGTTATAATTTTTAAATAAATAATTATATCCGCTCTACTCTGTATTGAGCACTCTTTTAAGTAATTGTTGGTTATTGGAATTTATTCTATATGCACCAATCATATATATATATATATATATAGAGAGAGAGAGAGAGAGCATAAGCAGCAAGAATTTATCCAAATAAGTTTTAAATTCAACCAACAAAGTCTATCCTAATTTTTTCTTATTTGAAATAAAATAGTACTTGTGAACGACCATCTATTATTAAAGATTGGGTGTTGTCAGTGTGGTTACATCTTGGCCTTTTTTAATGCTGGATTCAAGTTATTGTTTTTTATTTTAATATTAAGTAACTAAGGAAACCTTAAACATAATACTGCCAAAAGTTTTTCTACTCTTTTGATCAAATAGTACTCTTTATTAGAAAAATATGGGTTTTCCATAAACATTGTAATTATGCCTTTAGAATTTACTTAAAAGGAAATATATAGATTTGAATGCCTAAATAATAAAAGGGATGCTTTTATTTGAAATGGTGTAATTTGTAGAACCCAAATAAAATTTTCTACTAAACATTAGGATCAACTCTTCATGAAGCCCTAGCCAATATTCTGGCTTTGTAATATTGTTTTTGTTTTTTAAATAAGTTAGTTTAATAAAGGTAGTTTTTATTTAAGCTTTACTTTTTATTTTTCAAATTTTTGGATGATGGGCAATATTAAGATGCTCATGCCATCTGTCAGTAAAATTTTTTGCATAAGAAAAAAAAAGTACCAAAAAAATGAGCAAACCTTAGTTTTGTGATGTTTTGATGAAAAACTGATTTCTAGGAACTTTCACTTTTTTTATGCATTATCATTGAATAATTATAAAATTTAAGTCTTTTCAGAAATGTATTAAAAAAGATGCATGACTAGAAGGGCCACTTTTAGATTTGAACATTAACATTATTATTCATTAAGTGGTAAAAGGGCAATCTTCATCAGATAAACCCCAAACAGATCACTATGTTGGGTGGATTATCCTCAGTATTCTGTGAAGAGAAATGAAGAGTATTAGGTTTTCAACTTTTCTTAGCTAATCAATTCCTTTGAAAAAGTCATTCTTTTTGTGAGTTAATTATAAATGTTTTATGTCTGAAATACAGTGTCATTTCTTTTATCTATGCCAGTCTCTCAAGATTAATGTAGAATAGCTTAGAAATTTCTTAATTATAAGAACATAACACCAGACATATTTCACAGGCTAAGTAGTTCTATTATCAAATAAAGGTAATAGCAGTAATGTAAAGCTGCTTTCATGAGTTCCTGCATTTTTGTCTCATTAGTTTTCCTTTATTTCACAATAGCTTGTAATTACTGACAAATTTATTACCTACATAACAGCTTGGAGCTTATTCTCAGATTTGGCATAATCATTTACATTAAAAAGGATAAAATCTCTGCCTTTCAAAATTGCCTTGAATACAAGATTTTGTAACAAATGAAAATATATAATGAAAATTTTAATAAATAAAATTAAATTGAAATTTGTCATTTTGTATCCTGCATTCAAATATTTTCAGGTGACAGATGGCAAAATCATTAAATTTTTCCCCAAATCACATATCATGATCACAAGTCCCATAACTTATTAGTACTGTAGTTATAGCAGAGGGTTTTATGTTCAGGGAAAGATAGCCTAATGGATCCCATCTCTCTTCAGGCTGTGTTTTGAATTCAGTTTCCTTTTAGATTGATTGTTACCTCAAAATGAGACAGCTCCATAGCTGGTAAGAGAAGAGATAGATTCATACTGTTCATTCCCTAGGGTATTTGTGTGAAAGTGATTGTAATGAACTTGGCAAATTAGAACTCTGCTTGTTGATTTCTCTTCATGTAGGTACTGCCACAAAAATCGTGATACCTAAAAAATGAAAAGGCCTTCTTGAAGCTTTGATTTCATTTCCAGTATGCAAAATGTTCTGGTTTATTTCAAAGAAATTATTGGAATTGATTTTTTTTTTTTTTTTTTTTTTTTTTCACTAACATCATCAAAGTTGTCATTTTTGAGACATTTGTAAACACAGTTTCTCCGTTTTAAATCTTGCAAAATAAAATATGCTTTTCTGAAACTTTATTTGAGGAATATTAGCTGATTTAAAGTATAATTAATCTGATTTGAAACAAATATTATTTACTAAAAGCTTAAAATATCACAGAAAAGAACTTTTAACCAAATGGTACTTGTTTTTTTTAACCAACAGTAGCCATGTTTGTGTTTTAAATGGATTGATTTGAACTTTTGCAATTAAGCCATCAACAAATTGTATTCATTTTGGGGTTTGTTTGTTTTTGTTTTTCTTTTTTTTTTCTTTTTTTTTCTTTTTTTGTTGTTTTTTTGTTCTTAAATTGTTATTGAAATTGACAAAACTTGGAGATTTTTTTTGATTCACTATTTATTTTATTTTATTTTAATCTAAAAAATTAAATCTCTAAATAATTGCTTAACACTTTTGAAAGCTTCCTTTAAAAAAATAAACAGATGTATAAAGTTGATATGAATTGTCATTAATTTATTTTCCTTTTCTTAATATTTTAACCATTTATTTGTGTGGACTGAGATAAATTTCACATTTCTCTTATCATATACCCACTAACAACATTATATTAGTTGGAACTTTTTATAAAGATTTCTAATTTTTATTAAACTACAAGTAACAAAAAATGGCTACAAATAGAATCTAGTTGGTATTGAAATTGATCATATGGAATATTTCATGATATTCTAGAATGTTTGCTATATCAGGAAAAATATTCATAACCATCAGTATTATACAATATATCTACTAAAAATGTTCTGTATTTAATTATTTTAATTAGAAAAATGCTTTAAGAACTAATTGTAAGATTTAATGTGAATAGGTACAGCTGAAAATTTAATTAAAAGTTGACAATTTTTGCAAGAATTTCCAAAACAATGTGTTTTTTAATTGCAAAAATGACGCTAAATTTCCCATAGAAATTTTTGACCCTGACTGAGGCAAGAAAATGAAGATTTTTAATGTGCTGTAAAAAATTTAAAAAATTAATAAAATAATAAAAAAAAATACTTGGTCTTTACTCTTAATAATACCATAAACATTTTGATAAAACTTTTTCATAAAATTTGAGGCTTTTTTCATCATACTAGTTTTAAGGCACTACAAACTAATGTCTTTTTAAAAGGGATGAATTCACTAATGGATAAATAGCAGGGTAGTTGAAGCCCTTTAGTGTTGCCAAAGCAACTTTTGAGCATTCAACAATAGGTCAGATCTGGGATCAATCCTTGCTGCTGGTAATTCACTACAACTTGCCACATGTTACATGGAGATAGGTTACTACCAAAAATCCACCATTATGCTGAGAGCTACCATGAAGAGGAATTACTTCGCAGGGCACTCCCAATGATATAATCATATGTCAGAAACTAACAATATTCTAGACTACTTAAAAAGTTTATAAACTGTATAACGCTATAAAGATAATCAAATATGATAGTCGAGTGTTATTAAAACTTTTATGTTTAATATTATTCCTTCAGACAGTTAAAATGTAATCTAGTTTTATTTGTAATTACTTTATATGGCTTTGTCCTATATTTTAGTTACTAAATGATCTTTGGTAGCTGTGAAATTTCAGTGTCTATTTTATGATTCTAATCTTGGTGGATAATATCTAAATTACTGTTCAAATGGGATCATTTTGAGGTTTTTGTTTTTTCATTATTACTTTCAGAACAAAATATATTAAGCATATATTCAGTTCAAGATGTTTTTATTCTTTATTTTATTTTTGTGAATATCCATCTCAAAATATTTGGGAAAATACAATAGTTCAGAAAATTAAAACATAAATGACTTCTAAAACTTGTTTCAGAACATGGAGCAGACATTTGATGTATATGTTGCCTTTATAAATTTTTTTACAATGACATTTTTCAATTTTTAAAACAGTTTATTTTTATTAATTTAGCCTATGTCTTGTAATTATAATTTTTGATTACAGTCCATTTTATGGAGTTTCAGTAACTCGGTTCATAATGTGAAACTTGGAAAATACAATAAAATTTATAAAATTATTGCCATAAGTGACCTAAAATAATATCTTGCACATAAATTGTCAAACTATTTTTATGAATCTTTTCCTTCGTTTCATAAAATTTAGAAAGAATTAAGTGGTTAATAATGTGAGATAATGTAAATTTAAACTGTTTACAACAAGGGGCTAAGATTCATTCAAATGGACATACCAGCCTAAAAGCATCAAATGCAATTATTCTACTAATTGACCTTGGCAGTCTGATAGCTTAAACAAATGTGATAAAATGCAAAGTTACTCTAATAAGTTTTAAGCATGATTGTTTCAGCAACCGGTATTTCTGTATGTTCCTTAGTTACTGGTCAGTTTCTTTCATTTACTAAAATCTAATGACTACTTTACACCTTGTAAGTTAATTTTAGTGCTTAAATTTGAAATGTTCTGAAATGTCTACCAGGAAATTAATGTATTATCTACATATACATCTTGTTGAATTTTGATAACATAAATATGCATGACAATATCTTAATACTTTTCAAATCAAATTTCTTTCTATGTCAATTTTACAAAAAGATGATTTTTAGGTAGTTTTAAAAGATATCCAATTAATAATAATTTTATTTTATATATATATAATTAATATGAATCCTTATCTTCAAATAATCTAACATATCAGAATAGTAAATTAACCTGGCAAAAAATATTGGGGGCATATATGAATTCTGTGTGTCACTGTTTTGCAACACTAATGGACATTTGTTTTAGACTTTGTGAGGAGCCATAAACTACCTGGATTAGCACAGTTGTATATAGTTCTACAAAACTGCTGCCATATAGGCAGGACTTACTTTTTGAATGGTTGACAATGCCAGTAAGACCTTGATGGCCTTATTTCAAAACCCAATAAGGCAGGAAATGAAATTGTACGAAGCATTGAAAAATGTTGGGATAGGCAAGACATCAGGTATTGATAAAGTTCCTTACAAGTTGTACTTGTGTTGCACATGTTTGTCACATTGTTAACTCTGATCTTCAACAACTGGAATCCTGGTAATATTCCCCCAACAGTTCCCTAAGAATATGCTAAAGTTGTTATACAAGAAGGAAATGAAGATAGTTAAGAGCCAAAAATGACTAATTCTATGTTAAATGCATAGTTTGTACAGACTGTGCTAAGTTCTCTAATAACCCCTTAACAAACTTGTGCTGTAAAGTGTAAAACCATCAGAGATAATTTGCATGTACACAAGATCCCAGAGAAAGTTGACAAGCTGTACCAATAAATTTAGACCAGGCCAAGGTTGATCTTCATTTCCAGGAAGCTGTCATATTTGTGACCAGCTTGCAATCAGACCTTCATGCTTAAATCCACTTATAGTATATAATCTCTAGAGCTATGATTGAATCATTTCTGTTTCTCATGGTTTTTCACTTTTGTCCATACTATATATACTTGCATAGGGAACTTTTTCTGTGCAAGATGAAGATGAATCCAGTTGTGTGTGGAATTATTTGGTTTTTCTATCTATGCTAGAGGTCAGCAGAGAAGCAGATTGTATGATATAGTGACAGGGGCCAAGATTAAGAGAAGTCTGACTTGCAGATAGATAAATTTCCCTCTTTCTGGCTATTTCAGTTGGATGGACTGGCGATGTAAGATTCTTATAACAAGGGGCTAAGATTCATTCAAATGGACAAAAAATCTTGATCTCCAGTTGGTGAAGAACTGGACAAAGTTACTAGAGAAGATTGAAATTGCAGTTAATCTGTGCTCTTGAATAAATATTTTATTGAAGGGAATGGTTGAGGTATAAACTTTGTTCATCCATCTCCTCCTCCTTAACTATCAGTACTGTTTCTCTCGTGTATATAACTAGGAGAGAGAGTTAGTTGTTTTTGAGTAACAGGGCTCTATGGTGCATTACAATGTTTGTTGCTGTTGTCCAAGATGCTAAATATAGGGACTGGTTACCAAGCAATTTTGAACAAAAATGTCTTGTCCTCAATTCAAAAGTTGGATTTAGGTCAGGCTTCAAATGTTCTTCAAAGAAGACAATGATCCAAAGCATCAAAGCAAATCCACAAAAGAATGGTTTTGAAAAAAGAAATTTCAAGTTTTGGAATGACCTAATCTTGATCTAAATCTAATCAAAAATCTGTAGTTCAAGTTAAGGAAGGTAGTACATGCAAGAATCTCAGGTAATATTATGCAATTGTGAGAGTTTTGTCAAAAAGAATGGTCAAAAATTGATATTCACTAATGCCAGAAACTTAAAATTTATAGAGAAGGACTGGGTGACATGACCTCAAAAGGTAAGGGTTCACTTACTTTTGCACACCTTAATTTTTAATTAATATTTTTTATTCCAACTTGATAAAATGTTTTCAAAGTGATTGTAATTTGTTTAATAAGGGTTTTTCTTAATGAATATATAGTTTAATTAAGATGTGTTGATTATCCTATTTTAGTAATGTTATCTTGGAGGTTCACTTACTTTTGCACAGCTCTGTGTGTGTGTATATAATCTCAAAAATACTTTTACAAAGTTTAGGGGCAGGTTCGTCACCAAAACAAGGACAAAAGGATTTGTGAACATGTATAAACATGTCCACAAATCCTTCCTTTTTTGAATTATTAAGTTTAAAGTTTACAGTAGGCGCTGTTAAATGTATAATCTGAGATACAATTACAAAATTTGGGGGAAGGTTCCTGACAACAAAACAAGGTTAAATGTCCATATAAATATCTCCAAAAGGCCAGTGTTCTACCTCAACACAGCTACTTATAACAAATGTTCAAAATGTCCTCTGCTTGCTTCTATATGCACATGCACCCATCAAATCATTGGCAGACCTTTTCAAATACTCCTACACGGTGTTGAATGGTTTTACAGGCCCCCATGACACATTGATGAAGCATCTCTGTATTACTAATGTCTGCTGCATAAACCAATTGCTTTAGGTGGCCCCACAGATAAAAATCCAAAGGATTGAGGTCCAGGGGAACATGCAGACCATGGAACCAGTCCTCCCTTACCTATCCATTTTTCATGGTAAGATGTCAGCCAGTGCATCACCAACAATGTGGCTAAAATGTGCTGAAGCCCCATCTTGTATTAACCATATGTGTCTTCCTATTATTAGGGATACATCCTCTAGTAGGTCTTGTAATGTGTTCAAAATAAAGTTCCTGAAAAGTAATAGACCTACCAGACAGTTGCCTACAATTCCAGCCCACACATTAGTTGTAAACTAATGCTGGTGTCTAGCCTGTATTGTACCATGGGGATTCCGATCCTTCCATAAATATTTATGTAAATTTGTTATTCCATTTCCAACAAATTTTGCCTCATTCATAAACAAGACTGAAGAGACAAACAGTGGACTGGCAATTTGTACAATATATCATCGCAAAGGTTCTCCTGTGGTGAGTGATCAGAGGGTGAAAGATCCCACACACATTGCAAATGATATGCTGCTCTTGAAGTACTCTCCATGCAGTACAACATACTAGGGCCACTTGATGTGTGTTGATACTGGCATCATCTCTGAAAACCTGTAGAATGTGTTCTTCATGGTCAGGTATATGAGTGCATCTCAGTTTTCTTTGATCCATAGTTTGTGGTGCTACAAATCCTGTCTCAGCAATGCAATGATAAACAGCAGCAAAAGGTTGGATGACTTTGCTGCCTTCAGTCTGGAAACGCAATCTGATACAGTCTTGTATCTATTACCATATTTAAAAATATCTGCCTGTTCACGATATGAATATTCTACCATTGTTAAGCGAATGAGTTTACTCATTGCTACACATGTTAAATGTTGAAAACTGACTAGCCACAGCTGTATACAAATGACAAATGTAACCTAGTCTACATGGAAACACGGCACCATCTACCGTAAATTTTCTTTAAACTTAATAACTGCCTTGTTATATTGATTAGAAAATGGTCAAAATAGTGAAATTTCCTTACATTTTCAACTGCTGATCTTTAATTTCTTTTTAAGAGTATTTTGATAAAATTAGTATGTAAACAAAATTTAATCTTCTTTCTCTTTCTAGAAATACAATTCTTTCTCATGTGTTATGATTAGTTTTGATTCCATATCTCTTTATGCCATTATTTCAATTATGGTCAGCGTTTTTTCATATTTTCAAAGTTGACAATTTCATAGCCGTTTTTAAAAACTTGTTGAGCTCTGAATTGTGTGTCCCTACACATATCAAAATAGTCCCATCATTATTTACATTATTCAGACTATTGTCCTCATCTTTGTCGCCATATTTATCACAACATTTCGGCCGTTGTATGCTCAGGCCCTCTTCATGTGGTTGGAATGTCGTACTGAACCCTTTATTTCACTCACTGGTGTAGACTGTTCTAGTTCCACGTGCCATGTTTGATGGATGTCAGTTATCAGTTATCTCCTGTTACTTGATCCTAATCAAGAACAAGGATCACTTCGCACCTAAGATGTATAGGCAGTTATTGCAGTGTTACTCCAAGCTACCTCACATGTACAGTCTCCCTAAAATTCACAAAGACGGTATTCCACTCAGGCCAATTGTTAGTTGCCGAACATATGTCCAAAACTCCGCCCACTTCATGGAAATAATCAACTAGATGGAGAGCTTGGACGTGGTGAGTTTGTTCACCAAGGTACCCACGGAGGAGGCACTCTCAGTAGTCAGACAGATTGGCCTCTGACTCATCCCTACAAGGACGGACCAGTATTCCAATAGATAATCTGATGGAGATGTTGACTTTCTGTACACAAACAACACACTTCGGAATGGGATCACACATATATCGACAGGATGAGGGCTTAGCAATGTGCTCGCCATTATCACCAGCAATGGTGAATATATACATGGAATACTTTGAGGAAATGGCATTGGAATCTATATCTCTAAAGCCAACTATATGGTTATGGTACGTAGATGACACCTTCATACTCTGGCTACACCAGGAAGATGTTCAGGTTCTACTGGACCATGTGAACTCAAGAAGACCTTCAATACAGTTCACAATGGAGAAAGAGAGTAACAACACACTCCCATTCCTGGATGTTCTAATATCTTGAACAGAGCATGGGTTTAAGACATCAGTATACCGTAAACCGACATTCACTGGACAGTACCTCAATTTCAACTCCCACCATCCATACAGTCTAAAGAAAGGGATCGTCCATTGCTTACAACGCCGAGCAAAAGTCATAAGTGGCGACCCAGACACGTTAGATAAAGAATTGGTCAGTATAAGTAATACCCTACAATATAACAACTACCCTGGGTACATGGCAGCAGCCCCAAAAAACTGGGATAGGCGGGTATGAGAGGAGGAGGACAACAACACTCAGAAAGCAGTCTGCCTGCCTCATGTGAAGGGGTTATCAGAGAAAATACAAAGGATCTGCAGTCCATATAACATCAGGACATCCTTCAAAAGCTTGACGATACTTTGCAGATATCTCTCCCGAGTAAGACCCCCCATAGAGGAGAACATGACTAAAGACTGTGTGTACGCTATCCCGTGCAGCTGTGGAAAGGAATATAAAGGAGAGACAGGCCACCTCCTCAAGGTAAGGCTTCAAGAACACCAGAAAGATGTAACACGAGGGGAAGTAGAAAAATCGGGCATGACTGACCATATATGGAGAGAGAAGGGAGATCACCGTCCTCTGTGGGATCATGTTGAGATCATAGACAAGGAACACCATTGGAAAATTTGTAAACTTAAGGAATCAGCACATATGCTAGGCCACAACAATCTCCTGAGCCAACCAAGCATAGAAATAAATACAATATGGGAACCAGTAATAAGGAGTGAGAAAAGCAAAGTTGCAATATGAGCTCTGGTAAAAACATATGATAACAGCAAAATTGCAATATGAGCACTGGTAAAAATGGTTGCTGAAGACATTAGGTTTATAATACCTAGAAATTCATACTCAGATGTCCTCAAGGACACATGGCACAGTGGATAAAGGCGTTGGTTAGATCCAGTGACAGGACCCAAAGAGTGTGAGTGGAGAAATTAACAGGAGATAACTGATAACTGACATCCATCAAACATGGCACGTGGAACTAGAACAGTCTACCCCAGTGAGCGAAATAAAGGGTTCAGTTCGACATTCCAACCACCTGAAGAAGGCCGAAACGTTGTGATAAATATGGCGATAGTCCGAATAATGTAAATAATGCATGTAATACCTCATCTCAGAAATATAGACAGTCCCATCATAAGGGGAAAAAGAAAGGATGTTCATCAATTTGGTGGGCTAGTCATATGCTTTGAAGTTGTCTTTGACAAAAAAAAATTTCTAACTTGAAAAATATGTTGAAATTGAAATACCAACAAATTCACCTCTTAAACAAAAAAATGAATATTGCACATCCAAGTAGTAGTAGTAGAAGAGGAGAAATGTAATTAGATATTATCAAAATGTAATCAGTTTTTTTTTTTTTTTTTTTTTTTTTTTTCATTTTAATGATTTGTTTCTAGGGATTAGGTCCAATTTCAAAGGTTAAAATGAAATTGCTACATTTTCTTAAATAGATATTTATTTAGGTACCTCTAAAGATTTGCTAATAAATGAGTATACATGATGAAAAAAATACCTCCAAAATCAAGTTTCATTAAAATCTTTCTTTATAATTAAGAGGAAAGACCAAAGGATTTTTATTATTACTTTTTTTTATCCTTTTTAGAACCTTGAAAATTTTGGTTGCATCATTGTGTGACCATTAAATAATTTGAGAAATTTAAATTTAATTGTCTTTTTGCAGTGAAAAACATTGATTTGGAAATTCTTCCAAAAATTGCCAGATTTTAATTACACTTTCAGGACTCATTCATAAATGAATTAAATTATTTTATAATCTTGGTAAAAAAAAAAATTTTTTTTTTTTTTTTTTTTAATTTTTTTTTTTTTGTTAACCTCTGTTGCCCACATTATTTAATTTAATTAAATTTTGAGAAATTCAGTTTTGTAATGCTTAATGTTTATATTAGTTATAAACACAAGTCCTAAGAGAATTTTTTTTTTTTTTAAATTTCATCATATAATTTATAAAGTTTAAATCTTAAAATTATGTATTAATTTGTAGCATTTAGGTGATAGTGTTATTAAATAAAAATTCTAAGCTAATCATAAATGGAAAAGATTACAAACAATTCAGTATTTTAAAAAGTATTTTGAATTTTTTTTTTTTTGTGTTTGTATGAACATGGCAATTTTTATAAATATGGAAGTCCGTACAGAACATTATAAGTGGATAAGAGCAATAACTATATTAAATTAAAAATTTCTTGGTAACTTTCTAATATCTTTGTATGACTATAAAGCCAAAGTACCTAAAATTCAATAAAATATTAGAATTACTGAGAAAATTTATCTAAATTTTAAAGTTTACAGAGTAGTAAAAAAAAAAAATTCATAAAAAAAGCATTCACGTTATATCCATCATATAATTGTTACATTAATTGAAAAAATTCTCAAACAGAAGTTTTTTTTAAATAGTTGTCAACACCTTATAAAAACATCCACCTTCATTTTAAAAAATGCTTTTCTGTGATATAAAAGTAATATTTGTTTCAAATTGGATTAATTAAACTTTAAATCCGCTAATCTTTCTCAAATAACATTGCAGAAGAGTAGATTTATTTTTGAAACATTTTTTAAAGAGAATTGTGTTGTGAGTTGTAAATATGGCTAAAATCAGCCATTTTTAATGATTTAAAAAAAAAAAATAATTTTAAAAAGTATTTTGCTTTTTGAAAAAAAAAACAAAAAAAACTGATTTCCATTAACTTGAAATAAAAACTAAAGTAAAATAAGTTTCAAGAAAGTTTTTCATTTTTAAAAATTAATTTTAAATCTTTGAAAGTACCTAGACATTTTATAGTTCAACATTTTTGTAAACATGTTTTTTTTTTTTTTTTTTTCTTGCATTGTATGCTGATAAAGTTAAACTAGGTAACTCCACGAAAATGTAAACAGAGATAGCATGATGAAAAAGACGCCAAACTTGACGAAAACAATTTTTTATCGTCTAATGTTCATATTATTATTAAAGAGGAAAAATCAAAGTATTTTTGGGGTATTTTTTTACATTTTTTTAATCGTTCCTAGCACGTCCAAAATTTTCGTTAAAAATCTTTTTTTTTTTTTTTTTTTTTTTTTTTTTTTTTTTGTCAAAAAAAAAAAGGACAGATAATCATTTTCAATCATTTGATAAAAAGATGAAAATCTAACTTTGATATTCTTTTAAAAATCAATTATCATTTTTTCAAAACTGATTTTAATAAAATCAGAAATTATAATGTTTATTTAAAATATTTTGAACCAAGCTTAACTTAGCTTCTGCGCCGAAAAAATGTAATTTGAAAATAAAACAAAGCAGGTCATAACCTTTCACATTGTTTGACAAGTGATGACAGCTGTGATTCATGACGTTTAGATAACTTACGGGAGGATAATTCTTTCTACGGATGGAAGGAAGTGAAATTATTTAGATTTAAATGAACAAATTATTTACCTCGTTACTTTTAAGGAAAACTTTCAGCGCTCTAATTATTCAATTTTTTTTTTTTTTTTTTTTGTACTTGGCTTTCATCTTTACGTTTACAATGCTTTATGGAAAATATAAAGAAATTAAAAAATAAGACTGTTAAAGAGTGAGATTAAATTTCATAAGAAAAAGGTATCTAATTTATACGTACCTTATGAATTTTTATCAGAAGTGTACATAAAATACTATAATTTTATGTACATTTTTTTTACTGTGTTATTTGTATTTCCATTCATTTTGTTATTAATTTTGATATTTCATTTATGGAAAAATGACATAACTGAGATTAAAATCAAAATAAGATCATATAAATTAAAGTTTAGCAGTAGTTAAATTTCATAAGATGATACTGATACTTGTAGGTACCCTTCTCAGTTGAAATTGAAAAATCAAATTAACTTCTCCATACGTGTTTCGCAAAAGTAAAGGCCTTAAGAGCGGAGAACAATGCTGAACTCAAATAATGCAACTAAATTGTATCCTGGTTGATCTTCCGTACTTTATAATTACCACTCGATTATAAGCACAAAAGTTACATTTTTTAATTACCATGACTAATCTGATTGGTCCAAACGATACAATTTTCAAAGCGCTAGACAATGACGATCTCATCTGGACACAATTGAAAGCTCGGTGTTGCTTTTAACTAATTTATAATATTTTTAAAAATTTAATGTAAAAATCTATTATAATTAAAAGAAATAACAAATAATTGTATTAAAAATTCAATTTTCATTGAAAAATTTTTTTGCTTTCAGAAAATATTATCCATATTCATAAAAACAAATAAAAGCATTTGAAATTAAATAATATATTTGTTTTATTGAGTTTTGTATGCTACAATTCAGAGCTTTTCAGGTACGTTGGCCACAATTAAAAAAAAAAAATACATGATTTGCATTCTTCAAAGCCTTGTGCTTTTAACTATTGTAATCCGTAAGGGGCGGCGCGCTCGAATTTCTAGAGTTTTTCATAAAATTAGTTATGGGGGTATTAATAAATATGAAAAAATATTTCTGCCATGACTTTTATAAAAAACAACATATTTATAATAATTTCGATATTCTGTGAATAGTTTCTGAAAGTTTCATTAACATCTGACGATTATTTTTATTTTTGCAAGATTTTCCAAATTAATGTGTGTAATACAAAAAAACGCGCTAAAAATTATCTGTTATTTACTACCCCTTGTTGCAACAAAGATAAACAAAGTTTTTAAATCAAAATTTAGAATATTCTAAAAAGATGGAAAAAATTTTTTTAAATAATTAAAAAAAAATTTGGTCTATCCTCTTCATAAAAACATAAGCATTTAGACGATAAAATTTTATTTTCATAAATTTTGGCGTCTTTTTCATCAGACTATGCTCTTTTTTTTTAACGATTTTGTGGAGGTACCTAAGTTAAACTGAAGTTATTTCACTGATATAAGTTTTAATAGGACTTCATTTCCACCTCTAAAGGAACAAAGAGACAAATAAAAGGCACAGTAAATCTGAGTATTCAAACAACATTTATGTAGAAGAGCTACTTCAAATGACCTTCAGTTACAAATGCCAAGACCACTGGGTTGTTAAAAAAAAAAAAAGTTAAAAATTGCATAATTTCATAAAATTTCCAAAATTAGATACATGTATGAGAAAATTCATATTACTGTGAAAAGAACTGTCTTATTGCATTCCTAATCCCAAATTTAATAAAGTTTCATGCGTGTATATCTAATGTATACATTTTTATGGCAAGTTCAGTATAGTATACTGTTGACCTGTTTTTGCCCTGTCAAATTGCACTTCTGGCTGTTTTTATGTGGAGTCAATATTACTACTGAAAAAAAGTATTGGCTTCATTTTTGTTATGCTATCAATCATAGCAAGGATTGTTGAACTGTTAAAATGAAACTTATATGAACGAACAAATGTGCCCTTCTGTGTTGTCTTATTTTGTTTGTGAGAATGCAATTTTCTCCAATGTTTAGGCTGGTCTGACCTAATAATTATTGATTCTACTAGTATTTTATTTCTTTTACTTCAAGACTATCTGTATGACAATATAAAATATATTTTACCTGAAACCTGCATCTTCAGTTATACAGTGAATTTCATTTTGCCCAAGACTGAACTGACACACTTTGAATGGTCATAACTTTATTGCTAATTGAGCTACCAATAACAATTTGGTACAATTTATTTTTATCCAGTTCTCTATGCCTGTATTAAAGGTTTTTTTTTTTTTTTTTTAGATATATTGAAAATTTTAGTTTTGGATACCTGATTAGAAACAAATGTCTGCTTAAATACTTATGACAAGTACTGTAATTTATTTCAATATAATATTGCTTTCACCAGGACTGAATCATTTCTTCACTTGGTTATAAAATTAGTGCATAAATGACATCTACATAATTTTTTTTTTTTTTTTTAATCTCTTTTGTATAAATGGTACTGAAATATTATGATTTGTTTTATTCATAGTTCAATGTAGAACAAATATGTATTCAATTTTTTTAAATTGAAAATATTTTAGTAGTTATGCAGTTTAGTGACAGTGGTGTGACTTCTAACATTGCAGCCGATCGATGAAGATCGCTTTGATCTCAGGCCTCCACTATCCCACGTTGTGATTTAAGTTTGATCATAAGAATGTCAAATTGAATCGTTGCAGGTATCTTTGTGTCAGGCTGGTTCAAGCAGGGTGAAGACATACAGGAAAAAAAATTACTTGAATAAACTGAACAAAATGTAAATACTGTTTTTATACCAGTCTTTTGTACAATAATTGGTTATATTAGAGTTTGCATGCAATTAACTATCAGCTCAACCTGCAACTAAATTGGAAGTAATATTGTTGTTGACCTGGTAAAATTTGGTTTGCTGTTTTGGTAAAGTTTGGCACAAGGCTGGAGTTGGGAGGGGAGGTCTCTTCAGTAGGCAATCATGTGGTGGGTATCACAACCAGTGGCTAGGATGAACTCTCTGACATCTCTTTCCTGTCTCCATCTCATCTGACAAATTCGCTTTGTGCATTTATTGACATTCACTCAAACTGGCACAGGGCACAGTAAATTTCAGTAAATCCCTTTTGTCATCAGCTTACTTCATAATCATGGGGAATTCCTTTCTTCCACTCATATTATTACCTCTCAGTAAATCTCCTCAGTGAGCATGAGTGGCTTATCCACACCCTCCTGGTATTTCAACTCTCCTTTTGACCAGGGGAAATAAATTCCAAATTCATTGTTTATGAAAATGAAGTTTTCGCTTTACAGCTTGCATTTTCAGCTGTGTAGAACACATCAATCAATATTGCCCCATAAGTCTGGGTCATTTTCCATTGTTCAGTCCTTCGACACACCAATTCCAGATGTGAGTTAAATCATCATTCTTTTCCCATGGATTTTAGGTATTAACCCTTCTTGTTCCAAAGTCTTTCAGTATATATTGTTTCCTCTATTCATAACTTTCTTATTGTTTACCAAGGCAACATCAAATAATATCACAGAGTAATGATCAAACAATTCTCATTTTAACGATAAGCTTTTATAGTTTTACTTGGCTTTATAACTTGAAAAGAAAATACTCCAATTCTGTTATTTCACATTTTTTTTGTCAGTATTTTTATTCTATTTTATGTTTTTTTTTTTTTTTTTTTTTTTTTTTTTTTTTTTTCCCCAGGTAATTCATTAATCAAAATTTAATTCTACACTTTCAAAATTCTTCATATTGAGAAAATCATTTTGTTTTATCTAATGAGTACTATAAATAAAAGTGTAATCTCTTAACATCTGTCTGGCCAGCTGTTTTGGTTAAATGCAAATTTTTTTTCTTCAGTGAAAAACTCCATTCTGCTTATACAGGAAACTTTGAATAGTTTATCTGAATTTTGCATTTCAGCCATATGTCTTCTGGCCTATTTCTGTTTTAGAGGATTTTATCAGTATAGGCCATATTGAATGTTTTGTTCCCTATTCTTAACTGAATTTTTGTGAAATTTACACTTCTAAATGTACAATTGTTGAGTTTATAAATTAATTTAGGACTATTTTTATAACTTAATGAATCCATTGTTTTAAACAAACTTTTGCCTAAATTTTCAATGCTCTTTAGAGATGCTTAAATGTTTTTATTCATTATTCTCACGTTGACATATGGCAAGTATCATTTTTCTTTAGCATATGTTCCTTTTTAAACTTGACCTGCATGAAAGAATTTTGCTTTAAATTATTTTCTTTCAATGAAATGATGACTGAAAATAATTTTATATGAAATAACTTCCAAATTGTTTTTCTTTTATTTAAATTTTCAAAAGCTCCAATATTTGAATGCAGTTAAATGTCATTTGATGGAGTTACTTATCCTATGTCATTTAAGTTTAAGATTAGTTCTTATCAGATATTGTATAATATTAAAGCAATGTAATCTCACTACCATGGGTTCCGTGGTTACTTTTTCTGAAAAGAATACTATTTATATTGTAAAATTTAATAGAAAAAAATTGTTGGTGAAAGTTAAGGTGAAAATTGTAAGATACTATAAGTTGTGCATAACTGCATTGAATATTTGATCAGTAGCCTTCTTTGTTAGCCAAGAGATACTGTCTGTGATTTATGATCATAAACTGAAGTGACAAAAAATTAGAGATGGCTACCAAATGTGTAGCACATCCCTTCTCCTGAATACCAGTGACTACACATGGACTCTGCAAGGTACTGGAGTTATTGCAAGAGTATATTTATTCAAGCAAATCTGTCTGTAACTTGGTTGTGTTAGTGTGGCTGGAGATGATTTAGTGAGGTCTTTAATATGTCCTAGACATACTCAATAGGGTTTAAATCCAAGTGAAGAGACCAATGAAGTACCTAGAAATGAGGTCAGTGTTCTTAGAATCAATTTTGTTATCCATTCTCAGTAGAGGGGTGCTATCTTGGAATAAACTACCATGACCAGAAAACATGTTGAGTATCAAGAAGTACAAATTGTCTGCAACAAGATCTGTGTAAGTCACATATGTCTTGAAAGACTCCCGCTTTAGCAGCAGTACTTAGGGACTGTAACAGAATGCAACATATACCATTCATATTGCAATAATGCCATGGTGCCAATCATTAGTTGACAATTTTAAAACCCATGGAATGTAGTGTACACTGTACAGTACATTGACTAAAGTTTTGAGATACACCAGCTTTAAATTTAGATACTATGTTTCCTTTGATTATATAGTTATCACCCTTACCAATTGCTGACAGTTCTATTTATGTATCACCTGTAGGCACCTGCAGTTTTCACGTGGCACTGATATATGAGGAATTCACATATTCCTGGTATATCCTTGCTAGTGTTATTCAAGAAAAACTTAAGAGCTGATTTCACGTTCAGAAGGTGTTAAATCTTGTCCATGACCTTTTATCTGTTGTCTCATACAAATCATCTGGCAGAGTGCATTTGTTCATGTGATGTTGGCTGAAACTATCAAGTGTACTGTTCTCTCTGATATATTGGCACTTCAGTTTATATTTTTGATATAATTCAAGATAATCTGTAACATTTTGCTATTAGGTTGGTGCAAAAATAATGTTGTTTTTCTTTTGAAGTTGAACGTCAAAAAATCTACCAACCTAATATTTACAAGTGCATTTGTAGAAATATAGTGACTTTAAAAAATATTAATATTTTTAACTCGCTTGAATCATTTAAAGGAATTTAAATTCTTTGATATCTTGAATGCTATTCATAAAATGTACCTGAAACAAACTGTGGTAAGGGAAATTCAAATGGCTATTTAATGAAACATTTTGTATTTTCCAAAAGTTTAATATAAAAAAAGTCACAATTACAAGCAAAATTTCACTGAAAATGAATATATAATGATTGATTTCAAGCCATTATTTCCAAACCTTTTTTGTGGCTAGTCACTATTCCTGTGGTCTTCACAATTTGTTGTAGTCAGTTTTGTGAGGAAATATAGGGTATAAAACTTAATGTTAATTGAAAGTTTTTCTTACCTGATAACCTGGATGATGGTACTTCAAGATACTTCAAAACCTCTTTCTACAAAATTTAGTAAAATTTCAGTCTATCATTGTAATTGGAAACTTTTTATGAAATATTGACACTTATGGTGAAACATAGAAATAAGCTGGCAGGCTAATGAAGATTTCTAAATGGGCATAAATTGTAAAAGATTCTCTGGATTTCTATGAAAAAGGGTTTAGAACATTAGGTGAAAATAAGCCAGCTACACAGGGTAAAAAAAATTCTTGTCCAGTAACTCTAACCTCATGCTGGAACCATGTTTGCATAAGTGCCACAAAGAAGCTAGGTACCAGTAGGCAGATGATTCTCAAAGAGCGACCTGAACTTCAGAATATGGTCTGGACAGATTGAAATCACATCAGTCTCAATGGACCTGACTATTACAGCTTATGTATGACCTATACAAACACCAACAAACATTATTTGCATGTTTGGTGATAGAAATTATTGTTTGGGGTGGTTTTACTAGGTTATGGTGTCTAGTTAAACATTCAAGTACCAAGGGATGCTAGAATACAGCTTGATCTCAAAGCTACCAATAACTAGAGGAGAAAGGTAAAATTTGATCATTCAACAAGGCTGTGAGTTGCCATTTTATAAAGACAACTCTCTTGTGCTTCAGCAATCAGTTTTTATCTGTAATGAAATGACCTGTCTTGTCTCCAGAATTCAATTCTATAGAAAATGTTTGAGGAATTATGGCAAGAGATATACACTGGCAACACACAATATTCCGCTCTTAAGTCGAAACAGTATATTGTGGGGATGTGGGAGTTGGCAGTTGATCTCTTCTCTGACCTTGCTCTTACAGTTCAACACCACAAAAACCAAACTGATGTTCCATCATCACAGTGCAGCTTGAATTTTTATCTATCAACATAAATATTCTCTCAGGGAGGCCTTGTGCACCTATCAGAGCTTAAGCTCAACCCAAACCTCAAATGGAACTCATACATGCGACTTATAGCTAAAGATGCTGGAAAATTGGTCAGTTTCCTGTACTGCTCCAGTGAGTACTTGACTCCTCCTGCTATCCTCTACCTTTACAAGAGCCAGATCTGGCTGAAAATGGAGTACTGCTGCCATATGTGGGCAGAAGCTACCTAGTCTTCACTTCCCAGTCTCGATAGTCCAAAAGTGTCTGTGTTGCCTTGTAGGTGGTAAATTATTTTCCACTCTACAACCCCTTTCCCACAGATAAAACATTGTTAGCCTCTCGCTATTCCATCGAAAGTGTTTACACTAACTACATTTTGTTCCACCAGCTCTAACCTTGACAACTAAAACCAGCTATGCCATGCACATCATAGCAAACAACCCTCATTCTGTTCATATTCCAGTGGTGAAATGTAAGTTCCACTCTAACAGCTTCCTTCCATGAGCCACTAATTTGTGGGATCAACTCCTATGACAATGCTTCCCTAATCACTGCAATCTTAACCTGTTCAAGTCTGGAGTTAATATATATGCTCATAAACTGTACCTATTACCTCTTGCTCTGTAACCCTCTCTTGAGTGGTTTTTATGCCTTGTACAGGGTGAAAATTTGTTAAAACAAAAACAAACGAACATTATATCATCAGTTAACTGGGCTGTGTTTTTCTTTCCTATTTCAAACATAGAATAAATTCAATTTGTTATTGACCTTTCTTCCTTCACTTCTATATAAAGCCATAAAATCGTTTCAGCATGATAATATATAAGCTTCAATTAACATACTCTTTGAAAATATGTATACTGTTCTAGTTTTAGATTGTTTGATTATTAGGTCAGTCATTTGTTTGACTTCCTAGTTTTTATACCAATTAGAAACAAATACCATACAAATTCTGAAATATGTGTGTACTTGAGTAGTAATTTTGCTAATTTTGATACTGGTTTCCCTCGGATTCAATTTGAGATTTACAAAATGAAATTTCTTTTTCCAATGAAGTCAGGATATATCTATTTTTCAAGTTTATTTTGCTTTAATTGCTATGTTGTTTTATTATGGACCTTTTTAAACAAAAAGAGCTTTTATTTTTGTATATTTTTTAAAAGTATTTTTGGTTTCTTAAAATGTTAAAACTGCTCTTTGGTCTTCTAAATGTTTTCTTTGTTTCATTTATCACAAAGTATCCCTTTTAAAGATTTATCAGTTTTGTCTTGAGAAAATATTTATTGTTGATAAAATTGTAGAGGTTACTTGTAAGCAATCTTTGTGAGAAAGTTCCCAGGTGTGAGTTGTAATCTATATGTTGTACATTTAAAAACAAAAGGTATGTAAGCTGAAAACTTGTTTATATAATGGGTGTATTTATATGGAAATATAAAATCTTGTTTTAGTAACAAAGCATTCACAAGCCATTTAACTAAATATCAGTGTCTTATTAAGTACTAAAGAAAAACTCCTCTTCAATTAGCTGTTGTAGTATTTGTTACATCAACTTCTTGGTTAATTTAATATTTCTTAAATTTACTCCTTTTTTTAACCTGCCTCATATAAGTTACTTTTACATTTTCATGAATGATCATACTCCCCATCGTGTTTTGTTTTGTTTTTTTTGTCATCATGCATATATATTTCTTGCTTTAGTTTTGAAAGGATTTTCAATAGTTGAAATTAAGAGACAAATTTAGATGCTTGATTAAATTTATTTATTCTAGGGTAAATATTGAATTACATCCATTATTCAGTTAATCCCTCTCCCAGTTCAACACCTGCATAAACTTTCTAGTGTCTTCTATTTGTAAGGGAGATATTGACTCTGAAAGTCTCATGTGCATCAACTATCAAAGTACTTTCATTTATATTTTATTTATTATCTTGTCTCTGAAATTTTAAATAGAATATTTGAAAAAATGGCTTACCATAATTTCCAAGTCTAAAATCAGAACATTTTCAGTTTTTATTATAGGTTTAGTTTTTTGTATGTTTTCATGACCTAATACTCTTTAAACTTTATGACTGTGACATTTGTATGTCACAGCTGTAAAACTATCAGAAATACTGATAACTTACATCACCAGGAGAGTTCTGGCCAATATACTGATTTTAAAAAAGCTTGCTTAAAAAAAACATGACTTTAATTGACTAAAGCATTATATATTCAACATTGGATATTATGAGCTTTGAAATAATAAAACTGACCTTTTTTTATATGATTTTATTCCTTTGGATTTTCTTTCTATGAAACCTATTAACATTTAGAAATGAACCGTGTATCTTATCACTTTTAATCTTTTTCACGACCAAACTATCATTTTGACATTTTACCAGGGAGTTTTTAATGGGATAAACTTCTTCCTCTTAACTCGATATGTTACATTCTCTTCATAATTTTCATATCTTTAAGAGAAGATATGAAGCATAATTCAAGTTTAATTGAGAAAAAGAAAAAAGTTCAGTAAACCAAAATTGAGCGCAATGCTGTACATTTTAAAGACTGAAATTTATAAAAAATTCTTCAGAAATTTGAAAATTATTTTTACAATACACTGATTACAAATATTTTTAGATTAGTTTTTCATTTTATTTTTACAAAGAAATAATTGCCAGGCATCTTTATTCAATATAAATATAAATAACAATAATATTAATGCCATACTTAAAAAAATGCCCAAATAATTGTATCATATAAAGAGAAATGATCAGAAACTACTGCTAAACAATCTATCCACTTTTATATATTGGCACAGTCTCCATTTATTCAGTATTTAACATTTGTTTCTTGAATATCTTGAAGATAGCACAACAGTTACTAACATAGTGGAATCTTCAAAATGAGTTCATATTCTGGCCAACTATGTTGCATTCACTTTGTATTCATGACTTTGGGAAAGGAATGAATCCATCTCTTTTCTTCACAGCTATGAATTAAATAGCAAAACAGAGTAGGCTCTCTAATCTTGGACAACAGGAAACACACTGTATTCAAACCAATTGGGTGTAGTGACATTGTGGAATGGCAACCTTTTAAATATCAGCTTTTGTCTTCTCATGATGAAGATATATCATGAGAAGTGCCTCCAGCTCAACTTAAAGAGGTAAGGCACATGTTGCTTTTCCTTGAGAAAGATGGTTATAATTTAAATTCTGTGTCCCTTTGACATATCTAAGTGATAACAGCTTCATTAATGAAAGTTTTCATGTATATAGATTGCTCTATTAACCATGGACTGATAGTGGCTTATATGTGGATGCTTGTTACTTAATAAAATTGTAAAATGTCTTCACTTATTTTCTTCAAGCAAAACGGGTTTACTACTTCTCAAAAGGAAATGGACCACTGAGATGAAAGAGTGTTTTTAATCTCAACTATCTGTTTGTTTCTAATATCCAATTGGAATAGTTTTATTTTGTCATTTTTCTTCCTCATTTTGTTTTATGCTACTTTTTTTTTTTTTTTTATTCAAGTTACAATTATCTAGCATCTACAAAATGTTGTTCTTGTGTTCTTCAAATGGTTAACTTATGGTGCAAAATCCGTCAAGAAATATTTTCAAGTGTTAAATCAAAAGTTAAAATGTTTCTCTGGAGATGGATAAATAATTTGTACTGAGGCTTTAATGTTCATTTATTTAATTTAAAAAAAAAAAATTATTGGCAAAATTTTTTAAGACATGCAGGAGTATAACATGCCACGATAATGTGGTCTTTGTATGATTGGCATAATTTTATTTAAGCTTTTATAAAAATTTTGTTTTGTATGAAGTTTTGTCAGAAGCCTATAGAATGTTATTTTTCAGTTAAATTTAAATTTACTCCATGGTAATAAAATTTTGAGAAATAATTTATTGAACTCACGATACAAATATTCATTTAATCCTTAACTATTGAAGATATAAATTTTTATGCAGACTTAACAGATGTTTCAATAATATTAGCTTTATTTTTTTACTTTGGCACGTGTGTGTGTGCACGCACGCAAATGTCACTGTCACCCTTTTTTTCAATTAAAGGGACACAACTCTAACTTTCAATAGCTCGTGTTACAGAAATTTGGGATTCCCAAGTTTTCATTACTGCAATTATTCTTGATTTTTTTTTTTTTTTTTTTTTTTTTTTTTTTTTTTTTTTAACATGATTTTTTGCATCAAATTTTTTTGTACAATAAATTTATGAATAATCGAAATTAACTTCAAAATCCAGCGAAAGTCACCCATAAATAAAAATAATTGTTTGTACGGAAAATAAGGACCTACACACATCAAATTGTCTTTAAGTGCCAGCAGGCCAGCAGAAGAATTATCATTGAACTTTTTTAAAGGGTAAGCTTAAATATTAATACAATACTTAGATGCAACGATCAATTTTGAGTTCTTCTGTAGTTTGTTGCCTACCGCATATGGCAGCAGTATGGCTTGCAAAAAGAGATATCTGCCAACAGATGAACAAATTGCAATCAAGAGCCAAGGCTGAAGCAAAGAAAAGAATGTTCCATGCAAATGAAAACCCAGATGAAACTGCAGGAGAGCATCCAATGCTGAGAATATGCAAAGACTTAGGGACTTTCAAACTCCTGAACAAGCCAAAGGCCCAATCAAGAGCCCTCTGCAGGAGCTAGCTTAAATGCCTAATGATAGGACAACTTTTCTTTTAAGCTTGTGTGTGTGTGTTCAGTTTTTACATATGATGGTAAAAAACATGTAATATTTTAAAACAATGAAATTCTTGCATTTATAATTTTGTAGATGTTGATTCTAAAATCTTGACCTTGAAATCCTTAAATTGTATTTGGTATTGAGCAATTTATCTATACTTGGTCTTTTCCAATTGTAGACATCATTTTGCTCTGTAGATTCTTAAAATAAAGAAAACAAATTTCATCCTAGCATTGAGTTTCTTAATGAACTGCTACATTTTAGTATTAATTTTGTCAGACATTTGTGTTGTCACAATATCTCCTGTAGCATGGTCACTATATTTTGTGACATTACTCATTATGGGGTTAGGCCATGTGGCTATAGGTTCATGGTTCTTCAATCAACTTCCTTTTACATCTGGTCATCATTGTATTGTTTCAAAAAACAGTTTGACAACAGATGTCATTGTCCTGAAGTGGACCAATTCAGTTCTGTCATCCTGTTTCCACTGTTTTCTTGGGATCAATGTACTGGAGATAGCCTATTTCTGCTTTTTGCTGATTATCATTCATTCAAACACTAATCACAAGAATAATAAAAGTATTAATATTCATCAATTATTTACAGCATTATTATTTTTTACTAGCCTAAAATCCACCTGAAGGCTTTTTCTTCAAATTAATCTTTTTTTTTTTTTTTTTTTTTTATATAAATAATAGTAAAATAAAGCACAGTGTCCATCCGTCTGTTCGTCCATTTTTCAATCTCGGTGAATCATAAACAACCTGAAGTAACAAGCAGTAACTACTTTGGTTACATGTGATTAAAAATAAAATAACTCATTTAAAGTTAAATTTAAATATCAGCGTGAAAGGTTAAAAACAATTCTTTATTAAAGGTTTAACTTTAATTTTGCTTTTCATTGCAATTGATATTGTCTAATTAAACTGTAATTAAAACTTATGCTGGGCATGGTACGTTGCCCATATGGGTTTCTTTTTCTAGCACACGTACTGTGACGTATTCAAAATATTACAGAGTTCGGGTTTCCTAATGTCTTTTAAGAGTGACTTTATAGGAGGGAATCATAAAAAAAAAAAAAAAATGGTGATTTTAAAGAAAATAAAAATAGTGTGCAAAATAAATATAAACAAACTATGGTGATTGGTTGTGTATATGAAGAAAGATAATTTTATTATTTCTAAATTCTTATAACTTTTACATACATAGGATGCTGAAAATAAAAGGCCAAAGGCCCAAAAGACTCCTCCAACCGCCCCACAGTATCTAGCCTAAAGTTCGCCTGAAGAGAGGCTTCTAGGCTAGATTCCAATAAGAAAAATACTTTGCTGACTAATTGACTGATAGGAAGTTTTGTTTTGGAATTGCTGAAAATCACTGATTTTTAACACCAGTTTTAGCCATCTATCAGCACAATATAATTCACTTTATTAAAAATTCTTTAAAAAAGAAAATACTTTTCTGAAACTTTATTTGGGGAATATTAGCAGATTTAAAGTTTAATTAATCTGATTTGAAACAAATATTACTTATTTTTAGTTTAAATTATCACAGAAATGCATTTTTTAACATAGTGGGAGGGGGACAGCTTCAATGACAGATGGAAGTTTATCTAATTTTTTTTTTCTATGATGGACATTTCTGTAAAAATTACTTGAATATGAGCACTTTTTTTATATAATTTTTACCTACCCAGTAATCTTAAAAATTTAGGAAAATATATCTGTTTTATTGAATTTTAGGTACTTTAGCTTTAAATTTACTATGGGTATCGCTCTTATTTTCTGGTAATGTCATGTATGGACATTATTATTTACAAAATAATAATCCAATTTCTTTTTAAAATATTGAGTCATTGAATTGTAGTAAGCATTTCTATTTATGATTAGTAAATATAGTTGTTACTTAATAACAATATCACCTAACTGGTACATATTAATACAAAAATTTAAAAGATTTAAAACTTTAGAAATTATTCTAATTAAAATATTTAAAAAAAATGTAAACAATTCTTGTAAAAAATTCATTACTCATCAAAAAAAAAACTTGTCCATAATATGCATAAAACAATTAAAAGCTTTTCTAATTAAATAATGTCTTAGTTTTATTTCATTTTTTATTTTACGATTCGGAGCAGATTTTCAGTATCTGGGATACCTGTTTTACAAAGAAATTTATGATTTAAATTCTTAAAGGAGTTCTGCTTTCAAATAATATAAACATTAAGCAGTACAAAAGTTAATTTCTCAATTTTATAAAATTAAATAAGTGGGGAGTAACCAATGTAAAAAAAATGTCTAAAAAAATTTCTAAAATAATTTAATTCATTTGTGAATAAATTCTAAAAGCTTCAATATCCGGCAATTATTTGATTCTTGTAAGAATTTCCAAATCAATGTTTTCCACTACAAAAAAGATACTAAAATTTCCTATATTAATCTTTGGTCCCCCTGCTAACGCAAGAAAAAAATTTGAATTATACTTTATTTTTTTTTAACATTGAGGCCTTTTTTTTTTTTTTTACTTTTTTTTTTTTTTCTTTCTTTCTTTCTTTTTATCATGATGTGCTCATTTTTTAGTGAATCTGTGACGACACACCTACTTAGGATCAGAATATGATCATAGTCACACCTATCAAATCGCCCCCATTTAATCCTTCAACTCTCTACCATTTTGTTTATTTTTCTTCTGGTGATGATTTCTCACTCAGTGAATCTTCTGAATTTCAGAATCCATACCTGTAACTAATTTCTAGCTAATTAGGTGGGTGACTGGGGTGGGGACCTACTTTTTTCATGATCTATTTGATTCTTAAGAATAAAATTTTACATCTAGTGTTTTCTTTTAAGTGTCATCTTCTAAATATCATTAATTATGCTGCCCCTTCCAATATATATCCTATAACTATGAGGACCTATTTAGTAGATTTTTTTTTTTTTTTTAACTTCTAACCATAACAGTAAATCCTTAAACTTATTTTCATTTACTTCATGCGTATAATTTTACACATTTTCTCTTGTGTTTCTTTTATATCTACTGCCTTTATAAAAAAGAAAGAAAAAAAAAAAGGCAGTTATATCCTCTCATAGATAGAATTTTTGTTTCTTTTACTTTATTTTTATACCACATATTCAGTGATCTTAACTATTTGCAAGTGATAATCAAACTTGTAAAAAGCTATTGCAGAGTTAACTATCATAAAAGTGTAAATTATGTGCCCATTGAACTTATAATGACATTCACATCCCTGGCTATTAAGTTTTATCAACATTACATTTGGGAGTACATCATCATCTCTTAGTATTTTATGTCTCCTATAAAAATTGTGCTTGTTTATCCATAGTTCCTAATACCTTGCATCATTATTAAAACTTAAATTTAATTTTGGCTTTTTTCCCTCACTTGACAACAGTTTAGCTATCTCACATCTTGCTGTTTTTTGATTTCCATTTGTATCACCTGTTCATTTCTGGAAGAATGGAATAAGTTAGGGTACAAACTTAAATATTTGTTTAATAATAATGTGGTCTACTGATTTTAGATAATAATATGCAGTAAATGTTGTCTATTATTCTATGCGGATGATACAAGTGCACCTCCAAAATTCCGAAACCTTGCAGCTCATTTCTCCTCTCACTTAGCCTAGGTGGCTCAATGCGAAAAGGACTGGCTTGTAAAATTCAATATGGCCAAAACCAAACTAGTAATGTTCAACTACCACCAAGCAGACCCCAATCATGATGGATGGGTGGTCTCTCAAAGAGGCTCTTTGTCTTGAACATCTAGTGGAACTTATGGTGAACAGTCATGTAGAAGCAAGCAAGCCAGAGTGGGTTGCATCTGGTGCAAAGGAAAATAAGGGTCTTACCTCAATGTGAAGCACATGGCATTAGCATTTTGTTCCTTGAAAATGGCATTAATCTCCAGTCAGGCTGTTCCAACAGCATGTGTTGTAACTGGGGGAAGTGGGGGGTTGTACAGCTTGACATGGTTTGACCAATAGCAAGTCGTGTGTTGATTGGTTAGACTGGAGGAGGCTATTTGCCTAGGTAATTGAGAACAAAATGAAGAATGCTGATAGGTTGGTCAGCCGTGGTGTTGGCTTGATAAAAGAGGGCTGAAGCAGTATGAAGGGAGAACGGTTTTATGTTGAAGTGTGTGGAATGCAAGAACAGCAGATTGAACAAGCGATATCTCTTGTATGAACTATGCCCGAGGAATAGAGACCCATTTAACTACAAAACTCCAGCTTTCCCCTAACCTCAAGTGGAATTCATATATCCAATCTAATGCTAAAGATGCTAGGAAAATGATTGGTTTATTGTACCACTCCAGTAACTATCTGTACCCCCCCCCACACCCCAATATACTCTATCTTTACAAGAGGTAGATCAGAATAAAAAGCTGCTCAGTCCTTGCTTGCCTGTCTTGATAGTTCAAAAGCATCTCCATGGCCTTGTTGGTGCTGAATTATTTTCCAGCTTACAACCCCTTTCCTGTAGACAAAATTTTACAAACCACTCTTTCTGTCACTATTTTCATGTGTTCGGACAAGCTACATTCCTTAGTCCCACCACCTCCTGACATTTGACTGAGACCCACCATGCTATGTACACAAGAGTGAATCATCCCCATTCGCTTTGTATTCCTATAGTAAGAAGTTCTATTTAGGAAGCTTCTTCAGCAGGATGTTTTCCAAATCGCTGCAATCTTGACTTCAAGTTTAGGGTTAGGTTATGTTTCTTGCATAGACCCATGAATTTCACTTCTTGCTCTTTCTTACACTCGTACAACAGTAATCCTCTACCTTGAGTGGCTCTTGGGCCTTGCATTGGGTGAACATCAGTATATATAAAAGTAAGTTTAGTTTTGCTTAGTTTTTTCTGATTTCTTTTAGGATTGTCCTCCCTTTATTAGCATCTACTTTACAGAAATGTTGTTCAGCATGAGGTCATGATTCTGAGAATAAACTTAAATAAAATTTAGCCTGAACTCATTGAACTTTTATTTATTTTTTTACTAAATGTGCTTGTTGTAAATAACATTTTTGTTAACTATGCTAACTCCTACCTAGGATTGAACTTGCCATCATTGTCTAACAAATTAGACTTACCCCTCAGATTAATGGATATCTTAAACAGTGGCAGTAGCTTATTTCTCTTACTGCCAAATTAAATTTAACTATTAGGAAGTATTTAAGTTTTTGAAATTTCTCCTCAGGGAATGTTTTTCTGTTATTTGGTGAGGTGCTGTTACTCTGTTGTGCATAGTTGGTGTTTAAAAAAAAAAAAAAAAAAAAAATGGCTAAAATATTAAGTTTTTAGCCCACCAGTGTTTGTCCCAGAAAAGTACCATGCTTGGAGAAAAGAAATGAAGTTCTGGAAATGGACACTGATAAATTAAACACAGAAGTTGGAATGAAGTTATTGTATGAAAAGTTGAACTCTGTTCAAGATGGATACTAATCATGCGACTCTTATGGTCTCATATTTTTCAAGATTTCCATATCCCATCAAATATCACCACCACTGACATAAAAGAAAATAGACCAAAATTCTTCATTTTATAGATCATTTTACCAGATACAGTGTAGCTTCTATAATAAAGTCAAAAGAAAGTTAAAAAATTAGTAACATTGTATTTCAGTTTTAGATTGCATATTTTAGACCTCCTTCTAGTTTTCTAACTGATAATAGGTGAGAATTTGATAATGAAGCTTTCAGAGACATGGCCCAGAATTTAAATGTTATTGTATGAACTATACCAGCACAAAGTCCATGGTGCAATGTATTAAATGAGCACCACAATGCTATACTTAATGAAATGGGACTCAAAACTATGAAAGACACTGGTTGTAGCTTGGAACTTGCCATTGCTTGATCACTGAACTTCAAAAATACTTTGCATAAAGTCAATGGTTATAGTCCAAATCAATTGATATTTTGACAAAATCCTAATATGCCTTCTATTCTGATAAATAAACCCAGCTTTAGAAGGTGTTACATCAAGCAAATCCATAACTAAGTTTGAATACTATGTATGCAGCAAGAAAGGCCTTTATCCAGGTAGAGTTATCTGAAAAATTAGAAAAGCTTTGCATCAAAAGATGAATCATTACTGCTATTATATATAGAAATGGAGATGTCATATTTTAAGAGAAATGAATCAAACATCTGGATGGGACCAGGAACAGTTATAGGAACTGAAAACAAGCAGGTGTTGGTCTGCAGATGTACAAAAATGATTTTGTTGAAGAATTGAATGTGCCAACAACTGATGAGAACCTGTACAGAAAATTTGGAAGTTATTCATGAGTAGACCAAAATAGTCAAAGTACAGATTTTGAAGATGCTGTGGATGGTTCATTTGATGGGAAAAATATTAGTCCTTCCTGGAGTGACAATGCAAAAATTCATGAATTGAATAGCAGTCAGGAGCCAAAAAAGGCTGGATATTCATTTTAAAGAAATCTGGATATTCATTTTAAAAAAATCTGAAGGCAGATAATATAATTTTACCAAGAATAAGACAGGAGATAATGGGCAAAGTGGCATCAGACAATGATTCTTCTTGGAAGAAAATAAAAGTTATCAGTCATGCTGGAAAAGCTACTGGCAAAAAAAAATATTTTAAATGTATGTGTTGAAGGGGAAGACCCATTTGGGCTTGATTTTGGGATAAATGTGGTAGAGTGGAAAAATTTTCTTAACTATAAAAAAAGATCCATAAGAAGCCTCTTGTGAAAGCAGTCCTGAAAAGGAATTTTCAGACAATGAGGAAATTAGCTTACTTTCAACAATCAATATACTTAAGCTAAAAAGAAAGAATTACATAGCTGGGCTGAAAACAGTCTATTCTGTTGTATCAAACTCCAGGCTAAAATACAATTACAAGATGGATTTGCACAAAAAAAAGAGACAAAAGATAGAATTAAAATAAAAGCCAGACTGGTTGCAAAAGGATTCCAAGATGAAGACGCAGGATATATTAGAAGTAACTCACCTACTTGCTCAAATGAGAGCCTATGAATTATCCTGACCATCATTGTGGTTTTGAGGTGGACATGTCAGTCTATAGATATCAAGACAGCATTTTTGCAAGTGAAGCAATTTGAAAGGATAGTCTTTCTAAAACCTCCTCCAGAAACTGAAGTTTCTTAATGCTATATATGGAAGCTAAATAAATGGGTATATGGACTGAATGATGTTTCTGAAGAATTGTATTTAACAGAGAAGAGCTAATGAAATTGGGAAACTGCCCATCTAAGTATAAACAAGATGGTACTATAATAATAAGATTAATGGAATCATATCAACTTACATGTATGACATTTTCTTAGAGGCAATGAAAAATTTGAAGGAAATGTGAAAGAAAATCAAGCAAGTCTTTACGGTCAGATCAGAGAAAACTTCAAGTTTCAAATATCTTAGTCTTGAGATTTGTCAGCAAAAGGCGTCCATAATAATTAAAATAAATTTGTCAAACCAATCACTATGATACTTACAAAGACTGACTATAATTCAAACTCAGTTTTGTCAAGTGACAAGCTCAACTTATTTAGAAGCTTACTAGGCTAAATTGGCTAGCTACACAGACATGGCTTGATTGAAGTTATGAGATAAGTGATATGACATCATCTTTAAAAGATAGAAAAGTGGAGAGTATATTACTGGTAAATAAATCGGCTAGAAAAGCTTAGAAAATCTCCTCCAGACTATTAATATCTAACTTAAGCAATCTTGCAAGAATGGAATTTGTAACGTGTAGTGATGCAGGATTTGCTGGACTTAACAATGGAGGACCTCAAGCAGGATACATTGTCTTTATTGTGGGTGACAGTGATAGTTATGTTCCTATTTCTTGGCAATCTCATAGTCAAGAGTTGTAAAAGTACACAGGCAGCAGAGACACTTCCTATGAAAGCCTGCATTTTTTATAGAAAATATCTTCTAAAATTTGTATGCATTGAAAACAAGCTGGAAAATTTTCCAGTGATACATTAAAACTGACAATTCAGGCCTATATGAGTCTGTTCACTCGTCTATTCAAATGTTAGATAAAAGGCTGAGAATTGAAACTTCAATTATTTGTGAAATGCTTCAACAAAAGGTAATACATAAACTTGAATGGATTTCTGGCTCAAGCCAAGTTGCACATTGCCTGACTAAGAGAGGTGTCTTTTAACAATATTCTGGATCATGTCTATGAGCCTAGAATCTCTCTTCCTTAAAAAAAAAAATAAAATAAAAAAAAGATTGTACATTAAAACATGTGATAAATATGTTGCCACTATGGTCTACATGAAAAAGTAAAAAGTGGGAGAGATGTTAACTATGCTGACTCCTACCTAGGATTGATTTCACCATCTTTGACTAACAAATTAGACTCTTACTCAGTTTAATGGATGTGTTTTAAGCAGTTGTAGTAGCTTCTTTTTCCCTCACTGCCAAAGTGAATTTAACCATTAGGTAGTATTTAATTTCTCCTCTGGGAACATTTTTACAATATTGCAGAAAAAGTATCTTTTATTTAACTTAAGAACCATTGAGTAAACATTAACTAATACATAACATTCATTTAAATGAAAATTTGTCATCTTCTCATCATACCTTTTTTTAATTATTTCTTGCAATATTGCTAGGACTTATTTATTAAATGCATATTTGCATACACTTGATACATACATACTTTTTAAAGCCATATATGTTAAATCATGATAAATGCTATCATTCAAATTAACCTGCTACTTGGTTTCAACTATTGTCCTGGAGTATTTTTAAAAGGTGTGCTGAAAAGTTTTTGACTTGACCAAGAAGCTCTTCAAAACAAAAGAATCTGATGTTTGGTCATTTGGTCAAACTTTAGAAAGTGGGTCAGACCTTTCCAAACCTTTGAGCATCTATTTGTACACCTAACCCAATTTTCATCAAATTTTGGCAGTTGTGTTAAATCTGCTAAAGGTCTTGGCTCCATCTCACAAAAAAAATGCCAAAGTTTTATGTACCTTTATGCATGACTTAGGCAATTATGGCACTTCTCACTTTCCTGACCTTTGTATCTCTTAATAAATTTTGTCTTTTTTGTTATTTCTCCTAAACCCTGTTGCCTATCCATTTACTCAAGCTCATTGAGTATGTTATGCATGGTTTTCCTCTGTCCCTCTTGTTTTCATCTGTCCTGTGACTATCAGATTTTCCAAGCCTTCTTTCTTCATTATGTGCCCCAGAAATGTCAACTATCTCTTCCCTTTTGTTTCTGTTTTCTCTAAAACTTTGTCATTGCTCACATGTTTCATTCAAGGTATCCTCAACTTCCTTCAGCGGAATCACATTTTTGTTGCTTCAAGTCTCTTAATCTTTGAGGAGACTGTCCAGCATTCACTATCATATAGGAGAACAGACATCATGTAACAGTTCAGTACTCTTATCTTTTTTTTTTCTAATGAGGTTTTTCTGTCTCTTAATACTCTGCTTAGATTTTTGAATGCATCTTTGGCTATCTCAATTTGTCTTCAGATTTCAGTGTTGCTCTTTCTGTTCTCTTATAGAACACTTCCCAGATATTTAAATTTTTATATTTATTTGATTTTCATATCTCCAATTTGTAATTTGCATTATTAGGCTCCTCCTTTTGATGACAAATATGCATTCTGTCTTCTTGCAGTTTGTTTAATCCTTTCTTCTTGCTTTCATTCACTTCCTTCTGTAGGAGCTTTTATAGTTTTCTTTCCATGTCTGATATCAACATTGTCATCTGCATATTTTATACTGTTAAGATTGTGGCTGCCAGTAATGAATCTTGGTAGGACTTCTAATTCTCTCAGAATTGTATCGCTGTATAAGTTGAATAAGTCCAGTGAGAAGACACATCCTTGTCTTACACCTCTTTCTATTTTTGCATATCTGCTGAACTCATTTTCTGTATAGACGGTTTGTTGCCATTAAAGGTTCTTGATTATTCTAATATCTTTCCCAAATAATGACAAAAGGCTGCTGAGTAGTTCTAACAGATCTTTGTGGCATATTTTATCAAATACCTTTGCATAATCTATAAAAGACAGGTACATGTTCTTCTGCATTTACATTGTTCTTTCTTATAACATTCTGAGCATTTGTTCCAGTGTCTTTGATGAACCTGCACTGTTCTTGTCCTATTTCCATTCTCATTTTGTTGTGTGTTCTTTTCATCAGAATTCAGATAAGTTTTGTTATATGGCTCATTAAGCTTTTTGTCCAATGGCGTTCACATTCTTTTGCACCTAGTTTCTTAGGCTGTGCTATGAAAATATATCTTAAGTCTTCTGGTATATCACCACTGTTGTAGATTTCATTTATTATATCTGTAATTTTGTCAGTGCCAAAATCATTTAAGGCTTGCCAGTATCTTACCATTCCGTCTGGCCCTGCCATTTTGTTTCTGCTCAGTTTGGCCAGTGCAGATTTCACTTCAGACTTTAATTTCTGGTCTGTTGATATTTCTGTGTATTGCCAGTTGTTCTCTTTTGACATGGAAGAGTTCTCTGATATATTCGTTCAATCTCTGAAGCATTTTTTCTTTCTTTAATATCAGCATTCTGTCCTTGGATTTTATGCATCCTGTTGATGAGCATGTCATTTACTGTTACTTCTCTTATTTTTTATGCATATCTGCATTATGTGAAACACCTATTCTTTCTATTTCTGCATATTTTTCATTGAGCCATTCCTCTTTAGCCTGTTTGCACCAAAGTAAAAAGAACCAATTATATTCCTCTGCTAATTTGCCATATCAACAACTCATCACTAAAGGAAACAAAAAGAAAAATGAAGTTGATTGTATTTCAACTGGATTAAACCTCAGACTGTATAATAATTGACATTGGTTATCTCTTCTGAACAATAATCACAATTTTTTTCTTTTCTATTCGTGTGTAAGGCCTACCACCTGTTAAGCTTGGTTCAAAAAGAGTATTTATTTCTGAAATTACAGAAAATAGCATGTGGCCTATTTTTAAAAAAATAACATGAGTGGTTGATAGTTTCCTTTTTTATAGCCAACTGTGTCTGTTAGAACAGGTGGGTAGTGGATGTTACAAACAGGTGAGGGATAAGTTTTGGTTTTGTTTTTTTTGTTTTTATATAAAATATTTATCTCTAATATTAATGACTTTAAAAATTATTTCTATAATATTAATTTTTTTTTCTTCCTTAATAAAAATGTAAGAATAGATCCATGTTAGAAACAGTTCTTTTGTTCATTCGATTGAGTTTCTTTTTATTTAAATAAAATCTACAAATTTTTATCTTGTTTAACTGAAGCCACCAGTTAGAAATGATAACAAAAATATCTCGCCAAAAAGAATGTGCACAGGTGGATGTCAAAAAATGAAATGGTATTTCTGCTTTATAATCATACACTCTTGTTCAAATAAATATGTCTTTGCAAAATAATGCTAATATTATTAATATATTGGATATTAAAATATTAATGATAGCATTCTTGTTAATGCTAAAGGGTCCTCACTTTTTTAAATTTTAAAACCGATTCTTATCCCACACATTTTTTAAAAAATGTTCAAGGCAAGAATGGGGTTGTTTGTTATGCATGTTAAGCTACATTGCTGCTATTTTGTTTGACTGGAAAAATTTAGTTTACTGTAAATTCTTGGGTTGAATGAAATGTTAATTTTTATGCATTATGGTTTGTGTAGGATTTCTATGAAGTAGACACTGATTTACTTTCATTAGTGTTTTTGTCTTGGTTGTTAAGATAAATTTACTTGCAAAACATTTTGATGCACTTTACTAAAGTATGTTTATGAATCTTTTTAAAATTTGCTTCAACACAGAATGTTGAGTTCATTGATGTTAAAAATGGTCTTTTTATTTATATATTTTAATTCATGTGAGTTTAGAATGATTGATGAAAGAATTCCAGACACTGAATTTGATAATTCAGTTATAAAGATATTTGGGTTATTTATAAGAAATATTACAAGATTACAAGAAAAAATAGTTTAAGATTATCAAAGATTTGACTAGAACTCCTACTGATTAGTATTGCTACTTTTCTTTTTAGAAACAAATCCTTACCAAAACAGTACTTTCATTCAATATTTCCATCTAGAAAATTCATTGAGATTTTTTTTTATGATTTTACTGCAAAGTGTAAAGATGCTATAAATGAAGGAAAGTACACAATTTTACAGTTCTATCCTAATACACAAACTTTATTTTTGTTTTAGACAAAAATAAAACTTAATTTTTACAATTTTATATAAATCTTAGGAATATAAGTGCTTCTTTATTGAAAATATTAAATAAAATATGTGACAATCATCCTAAGATTTTTAATTGTTTTAAAAATGATTTTTTGGCACTTTCATCTTTATATACTTCCCTTTTGGAAGTTACTTTTTCTCATTAATTTTTGCATTTCTATACAAAAAAAGTTAGCAAATAGATTCTGAATTACTTTTTTAACTTCATTAAGTTGGTCTATTTACATCAAGTCCTAATACATTTTTTTAGTAAATATAAAGTTATATTAAATGAAAAGTATAAATATGTTTGTCCACATTTAATCTCTTTCAATTTATTCATAGACATTTCTCTTTAGTCAGTTATGAAATTGCAGCTTACAAATATAGAATGTAATGTGGATTTTAAAAAGCATATATAAATGTTTGTACTGAACTTAAAACTGTTGATTAACTTTGTTAGGATAGATACTGTATTAATTAGATACCTTTCTTATGAAATTTAATCTCACTCTCAACAGTTTTATTTTAATTTCTTTATATTTCCATAAAGCATTGTAAACATAAAGGTGAAAGCTAAGTACAAAAATAATTTTTAAAAATTAGAGCACTGAAAGTTTTCCTTAAAAATAACGAGGTAAATAATTTGTTCACTTAAATCTAAATAACTTCACTTCTCTCCTTCCGTAAAAGGAATTATCCTCACGTAAGCTATCAAAATGTCATGGATGTCTTTCGTCACTGTCAAGTGACGCAAAATGTTATGACCTGCTTTGTTATATTTTCAAACTACGTCTTTTCGGTGCAGAAACTAAGTTAAGCTTGGTTCAAAATATTTTAAATAAACATTATAATTTGATTTTCTTAAAATTAGTTTTAAAAAAATAATTGATTTTTAAAAGAATTTCAAAGCGAGATTTTCATTTTTTTATAAATGGGGGAAAAAAATGGCTGACATGATCGATTATCTGTCAATTTTTAATGAAAATTTTGGACGTGCTAGGAACGATTAAAAAATGTAAAAAAAATATCCCCAAAATACTTTTTAAATATTTGATAATAAACATTTAGATGAGTTTTGTTTTCATCAAGTTTGGTATCTTTTTCATCATGCTATACTCTTTTTAGCAATCTCATGAAGGTACCTATGTAAACCAGATACCTAGAACAAATGACTAACAAAAGAATATAAATTTTGAGGCACATCTCTTGTCTTTTTGTTTGACTAAAAAACTTTTCATAAACTAAAATATTAGAGTACTTACAATATATTCATAAAGTTTTAAGATTACTGGGTAGTTAAAAAAAAAAAAAAAAATTATAGAAAAAGACATTCATGTAACTAATTTATAGAGTTATGGGCCCTTTCCTTAAAAATGGCAAATATTAAGTTATCAATTAATTTCTCCACCTCTCCTAAAAACATCCACTCTGTGTTAAATGAATTCTTTTCTGTAATATTTTAAACTGAAAGTATTTAAAATTTGTTTTAAATCAGATTAATTAAACTTTAACTCAGTTAATCTTTCTCAAATAAAGTTTCAGAAAAATATATCTTATTTTTGAAAGATTTTTTAATAAAGAGAATTATGCTGTGTTGTCAGATTTGTCAATATAAGCGATTTTAGCAATTTAAAAAAAAAAACATTCCAATTAGTTTAAATTTAGTTTGAAATACAGCAAAGTATTTTGCTTATTGTAAATATTAAATTTAATCTATTAGCTTAAAATTAAAAAAAGCTTTAAGAAAGATTTTTCATTTTTAGGTATCATTTTTTTTTTTTTTTTTTTTTAATACCCACACTTATAATAAGAAGTTGCATATATACAACTCTTCTGGATGGTTTCCTTGTTTAAGTTGGTGAATGCTGCCATAATCCTTGCCTTCAGTTCATCTTTGATGTTACAAGGAGTTTTTTTGGTCTCTCACTCAGCTCTGCCCCACACATAATAATCTGGGTGGTTGCATCCTGGGGAGTTAAGTGGGCCAGATGTACACGGTGATGTGGTCACAGAAATTGTCTCATAGTCACAACTGAGTTCTCTTGTTTGTGTGGTATGGTGCAGAGTCTTGTTGCCAGACATATAGGGTCTTCCAGCATTCACCCTCTTGACCCAGGGCAGCACTACCTTCTCAAGGCACTTGATGTAGGACTCCATGTTAAGTCTGAAGCTCTCACCAACAAATTCAGGAGTTCTTTTCTTATCAGAACAATCAGTGAGTTTTCCAAGCTGCTGTATCTTGTAAACCATCATTAGACTCTTGCAACTTTTTCTGAATCCTGTGCACTGTCTCAGATTGACACCCAAATACTCTGAAAGGTTTGTATTGGAGGTTCCAGTATAATTGCCTAGCAGTATAACATGCCATTTCCAAATTACTGGCATAGTGAATTGCGACATACTGCTCTTTTTTGCACAGATGGTGCCCAACTGTGCAGTCAACTAAGACAAACAACATGCATGCACAAAATTAAAAATATAAAATGGCAACAATTTACTCATTGCACCATGTATTTACACAAATTCAGTTTTTGAGACTAGTATACATTTTTTATGCACACAGCTGAGTAAGGTGTTGAGTAAAGCACTAATAATTTTTTTAATTTTTTTAGTAGATATGTAATTTTTCAACTGATTTGATTTCTTAATTGCCATCTTTTGTAATGCTATGATGTAATAACAGTTATTGATATAACTGAAGATAAATAAAACTTGAACAATCATACAAGTAATTTGTCTAGATGACCAAAATAGATAATTCTGTATTTTTGGAATTATTTTGTATATAATGAATCTTTATTAAAGATTTGAACTTTGCCTCAAAAAGATTTCTCAAAGTAATTGCTATTCTTTTCAAATATCTAGCTTAGTTTTATTTTGTATAAAAAATGCCTTCTTCATGAATAATATAATATAGTACCAGTGAAAAGAAATATTGGAATAGAAAAAGTGTGTGAAAGACAAAATAAGAATGAAGATGGGAATTCTGACTAGAGCTATGAGTTTAATTTGAGAATTTGGTCAAAACCAAATTTTGGCAATTGCCTTACATGAAGATTTTGGTAATCACATCTAAATTTTGCATTTCTTCCTCTTTAGAATATAAAGCAACAAACAAATTGTTTGAAACTATTTAAGTTTTCTACAGAGTGTACTATTTTTACAAATAAACCTGAAAGTCATTCACATTTAGGATCCAATACCATTATCTCAACATATAATTACTATAGAAGAGCTACTTAGATTATTCAAACTTATCTGAAAATCACTAAATGATTTAGTTCTTTCTAAGATTTGCAGATGTAAACATTATACTTTAAGCTTTAAGCTTTTAAACTTTAAAAAATTGTTTATTGAATTCAAAAGTGCTTTTCTGTAAATTATTATTCCTTTTAGTCTTCTGTATTTAAACTTTATTCTGTACCGATTCGACAAATACATAGAAAAATATGGCATAATTTTGTCATTTTTGATTCCTCATTCTAAAATTTCAATCTTTTTGTAATGTTATATTAGGTGAAGGTGATACCATTTTATATAGGCAGCATTATTTTTTCTTCTGGTATAATCATTTGACCATTGCTAAAATAAATTCATAGCTTTCAACTACCTAGTAAGCATTCACCGAAGATTTTTCTGTAATGTAGCTACACAAAAGCTGTCAATTATTCTGTATTCAATTCACTTTTATACCATGTTAATGTTTAATTTTTCTTGTAAAAATTTTTTTTAACTGCAATTCAGTATTGATCATAAGTTTTTTTTTTTTCCTCTTCAACTGACATAATTATTGATAAAGTGTAAAATTCAAAAAAATTATCCAGCTCTGCATTTGTTAGAGATATTAATAATTAATACAATTACTTTTGTTATTATTGATTAAAAAATGATATATGCAAGTATAAGATTAAAAACTCTATAACTAATAGGAGCCATTTCATGAAACCTTTTGTCTCCAAATCTGTTTGGAATGAGTAATATTATTTTCCTCTAAATCTTGATTCCCCAAACACTTGTCTTAAAACTTATTACTAGTTATTTATTAAAACTGACCCAAATGTTGACTAGATTATTACTAGCAATGTTTCTCTTTTTCCTTTGTTAAAAACTATTTAATTAATAATGACATTATTTTTGCACCAATCTAATACAAGCTCTTTCTCTTTATTTTTTGTATTGTCTGATAATCTTTGTCACTGCTTGCAACCAGCCACTATGCTACTGTCTTGGTGTGACTCAACAGATTTTAACTTGACAAATTAACTTTTGGTTAATTCCTCTTTTCTTTTTCTTTTTTTTTTTTCATCATATTTCTCTTTGTAAAAACAAACTAATTATATCCTCTTTTTTCCATTGATTTATCAAGAATATTTTCCAAGCAGTTTTGAATGCACTCATACACTTATTTCCTCAGTTTTTTGTCCTTTTTAGCCTCTTTCCCTATTCCATCTCTTTTCAGTCCTCCCATTTGCCTTGAGTAAACTTCCTTTCATATTGTCCCAGTATTGATTCTGTCTTCATGTATACATGAAGTTTTTAAATGTAATTTATACTTGAGTACTAGAAAATGTTTCTCTTTCTATTAATGCTAAAGTTCAATGTCATTCATATCTGTCAGACATTGTATCATTCACTGGCTTTTTTTCTTAAACTTGTTTGAAAATAATTCTTTTTCATAGTCCCAATATGATTGTGACAATTTCAAGAAGTTGCGGGTGATACTGAAAAACATGTTTTCTTTATTGTTTTGAAGTTTATTCACTTTTCTTGATGATTTTTCTGGGTGGCTACTTGCTGCAAATTTAATATTAGGTTGGTGCAAAAATAATGACGTAATAATGTTGTTTTTTGACGTATTTTTTAATGTCAAAAAACGACATTATTACGTCATTATTTTTTCACCAACCTAATAACTTTCAGAGATTTATTTATTTACTTTTTAGCATTTCAACTATGTTCCCTTTACATTAATCACATGATTTCATATTTCAAAATCTCCTTCAATTATCTTCATTTTGAGTTCGATTTACCATAAAAGATATCTGCATATGCTCTTGTAAGTTTCATGAACATTTTTTTCATGCACAGATCATATCTTTTATCAATAACTAGCATAGTGTCCATCAGGAATAACTGGATTAGTTACATATGGATTGGCAATTCTGCCTGCAATCAGAGATCTGTCTAAAAATATTTTCTTTCTTTAGTAAATTTAATCCAATACCTGGCTCAAGAGCTACACAAGGTAGGGGGGTTATAGTCAAAATCGTAAGTATGAATATGATATGAAGGGAAGCGAAGGTGGTAGGAATGATGAGGATAGATAGAAATTGCTCTTGACTTCAAGTCAAGATTAAAGTGCTCAGGGAAGTACCATGTGAGAGTTTTCCACAAAGTGGAAGTTCTTAGGTGGAAGCTGCCTGAGTGGAGCTTCATTTTTACATTTGGAAGTAACATGGTGTGTCCTAGTGGTAAAGGTCTGAACTGTTGGAATAAGGTTCATGGCTATCAACTGCTTGTCTATTTATTCCCACATAACAGAATTGGGACAAACAAGGGAGAGGAGGGAAGAATGTATGGAGGGAAGATAGAGGCTAAGTAAAAAAGCTAGAGAAAAATGAACAAATTTGAAAAGAAATGGAGAAAGGAAAGAAAAACAGGCTTCTTATTTTAGTTTTATTATTTCTTTACCCATTTGGTCTTTTAATGTGGGTGATGCTTTAATTTTTTCCTTTTGAAGTATGTTGTAAGGTACACAGATATTATAGTATTAAATATAGATTGCAGAAATAAATGGCTTATAGTATGAATTTTTCTAAGATTAAATGCAGCAGTTAACTAATATTTTTTAAATAACAAATTAGCACCCTTGGAAATAGAATATACCAAAAACTGGTTTATTTATTCTATCATTGTACCTATAACATAGGAGTATATAGGTTCACACTTCTCCCTGGTCTTTTGAACAGAAGTAGAGGTTTTCTGTTTAGGATTGGGTTTCTAAGGTCTACTTCAACTCTATACTTCTAATGTCTCTGCCTCAACTCTGAAATTTTAATTATTATTTAATTTTTTTCGCAAAAGCAGTAGATAGGTTCACCTATTGTCTGGTCATACTCCTCCCCAATCAGAGGAACAGGAGTAGAGGTCTATCTCTTGTTTCCTGTTTAGAATTGGATTTCTGGTTCCTTGTAAAGTCTTTTCATTCTCTTTCACTGCCAGTAGCATCTTATCACTTGTTTAGGGTAAATTGATTTGAAAAAAGGAGTCATACTCAGTCTCATAAAATCTGAAGATGTTGGTGTTTTTGTAAATTTTGCATCTCATTGTGAGATTCTATTAATGATCCACTTGCATATGTTAATCCTTTATTATATTGTTTCATTTATTTAACAATTTCTTGTTTGTTTCAGGATCATCCATGAAGGAGGCTTCACAAGTGAAGATAATAAACAATACAAACCAGTGGTTTACAGTAACACGATACAATCTCTAGTAGCTATTATTCGAGCTATGGGAACGCTCAGTATCCCTTTTGGAGATAATGAAAGAGAGGTTTGTATTATTTTACACTATTTTTCTTCTATTATGAAATGAAACTTATTTAGATTTTTTTTCTGTTAGAAGAAATTAATTTTTTTTTTTTTTTTTTTTTTTTTTTCAGACAAGTTTGTTTAATCAATTAAAGTCTCAAATTTTTATATTTGATACTATACTAAAAAGAAATATCACATTTGGACATTGTCTTATAATGAGCCCAAACAAATATGGCAACATCTTAAATTAAAAACAAATGGTTAAAATTTATTATTATACCTTCAATGAAGATAAAATTTTTTTCTCAACTATGCCAGGGGTTTTGTCAAATTTTGTATATATAAAATATAAATATTTACCCCTCTCACTGAATGTCATATTTATTTTCTAATTTTCTTCATTGATCACTGGCATCAGTTCTTCAAAATCTGTTTCTCGTATGTTAAATATTAACTCCTTTATTCTCCTATCATTAATACCAATTTATTTTTTTTGTTTCAATATTACAGATATATTTGATTGGAAGCTTGATAGATTATTCTTTCTCAGGTTTAAAAAAAATGTATATTGAAACAAATTTTAAAGAGCTGCAAAATAAATTTTTTTTTTTTTTTTTTTTTTTTTTTTTATATACTTACACCAATTATGTTTTAGCTAAACAAGTATTGCTTCATGTTTGGTATCAACTTTGGTAATCAAATATCAAATTGTTTACTGGCATTTAATGTATGTTTATTGTATGAAATGTATTTTTTTTCTACTCTTAAATGACTCTTTATACAAATATGTTGGTGCGTTATTGATTCAACTGTGTTGTGCATTTATTTCTCAAGCTTTTAATTCAACTTTGACAGTTCAGTATCTTCATTATTCCTGTAATTGTTGTTTTTATTCTATAAGCCAGTAAGCTTTTGCTTCCTCTCAGATGCTTGATTGCTCTATGCATCATTGATCCATGCTTCTTTCATATTACTCTCTTGCCATGGGTGGATGAATAAATAGCTGCAAATTTTTCATCTGAATAGCTTTCTACTAATTTCTGTAAACATTTACGCAGATGAAAAAACAACTGGTGCAAAATCTTTATTATAAATTGATAGCACCGGGCTCATAGTTGGCCACACTGCACTTTACTCTAAATTTTTATGAAAAAAGGAATTCTTTGAATTCATTTAATACACTACTAATAGAAGAATTATTTGATCAAAGAGTTTGATAGTACATTATTAAATGCATATAATGTAATAACTTAGTAGTTATTGAATTAACAAATATATTCTTTTACTCAGTTTCTTTGCTGAATAGTGAGGATAACTTTTTCAAAAATTCTTTCAAAACAGAAATTTGTAACTTGGAATAATATAAAATCCTGCATTAATTTTATTGCATTGAAATTATTCATGGATAGCTGGTTATTTGTCATTCTTTTAAATTACAAATACCCACTTGTTGCTTTTGCAATTCTTGAAAATTTGCACCTGAAATGAAAGCGTACATTCTCATTCAACTTGAGGGTACATGTTGACTTTGCTATAAATTAAAATATTTGGGAAAAGTTCTTCTCCTATTATCACTGTTTTTGTTTATATTCAAATTAGTTTCCTGAACTAAATGCAGTATAGGAAAGTTTTTTTTATCCTACCAATTCCCTATGGTAGAAATTAACTATCAACTTTTTTTTTTTTTTTTTTTTGTAATATTCTCATTGTCTCCTTAACAATTCAGAGTTGATAATTAGTTCATAAAAATAATTGGTAGATTTTTTTTCTCTCAATGAAATGTTTACCAGAAATTCTGTTTTCTATCAACTGAAAAATGGTTTTAATTTTGAATTTATTATAAAATGAAACTTAACTGACTTTTGTTCATTTCTCCAATGTTATGACAAAAGAATAAACCACAAACTATGTGAAAGTAGCTTGACTAATAAACTTATTCTTTAAATTCAATTCTTCTTCTCAGTACTTATCTTATTTACAATTGCCCTTGCTCTACTCTATAAAGACTAAATATAATCTTTGATTTCAAATACAATCCTTATTAATGTCACTTTCTGAAACATTTTCTTTTTTTTTTTAATTTAATATTTATTAATAAGATGATGTAGACTTTACAGTAGACTCCTTATCTAGTTGGTAAATAATTGTTTTCTTAGGTTGAATGAGTATTTATTCTAATATAGTTTATTTTTCCTGGAATAATTTTTGCTATGAACAGCATTGATTTTGTTAAAAAAAAAAAGTACGATCTGCCAATTGAGAAGCTACCAATTTGTAGTTCCTCCTTTTGATTTTTGCTTCTAACAACAAAACTTCTGACCCTTTGTGAATTTGATTTGATCATAGATATGAATTTGAATCTTATTTTTAACCTGCTAGATTTGTCAGTTTAGTTTCTGCAAAAATAAGAATTGTTTAATAACAAATATACTGTCACACTATATTTATGCAATAGGATAATATAACTACAAGCATGCTGAAAAGTTCTTGAATTTCCAAAATCTGGCCAAATCAAAAACCAAAAAACTTTTTAACACTTCTTGATTAGGATGAGAATCTTTTGGCACCTTATACATAAATGTATTTTGTATTTTATTAATAAATTTATATCTGAACTTTTTTCTACCCAAAAGTGCAATTGGAAGTTTACTGAGAAATCATGGTTATAACAAAAATTTTCTTTAACAATAAAATATTTTCACTGTTTATCAAGCCAAATAAAAGTGATGCAGCAACTTGGAAATGAATTTTAACAATTGCTCTGAATATTTCTTTTTTGCATTTATTTGCATATCATTGTAAGATACATTTTTTTTATTTCTTTAAAGTTTTTCAAATAGATTAATCCCCATGACTGAAATTTATATAACTGCAAGAAGTAATTATTTCAGAGTATGTTGTGATTTATATAGCTTTTATCATTCTTGCATCTATCAGTTTGATAGATGTTTACCATATAGAAATTCAAAAGAGCATTTCTGTTTAATGAAACTGAAGATGACATCATTTAGCATCTTCATTTTACTCACTGAAGATAAATTGCTATAAAGTGCATAACATAATGCAATGATTAGGAAGTTCATCTTGTCTGCTAGTTTATGATTTAGAATTTTACTAGATACCTTACTACTATGACTTTGAGCTTAAAGTTTATCTTGGTAAATAACTAAGATAAATTGAAGTTTAACTATTGATTTTTCTTTCCAATTCTTTAACAAGGTTCAATGTTTGCAATAGGAATTTTCTAGATCTCGATTAAGGAGTCATTTAAATTGTAATAAAATCATTATTTAACCAGCTTGAATGGGAAAAGATTTAAATTTTATCATTAAGGTATATAGATTTTTATGTAATAATATGGTTATATCATCTGGTTCATGTAAATACTCAGTTTCAACAATGACACCTACAATTAATACTTGAAAGATTTCTACAAAACCTTTCTAAATATTATGTTTGGAAGCAAATTGTAGGTCTTCATTTGACATTTAATATTCTACTTGAAGTTAAACATTACAATACCTCCATATACATACTAACACACACTAGCAATTTTGTAAATTATATAATTTCTTAAAGTTGAGCTTTGGTTATCACTTTGGATACATATTTGGTTTAGCACCTCCAATTCTTTCTATTTTTTTGTTATATTTTAGTGAGTGCTTTTTTAGTGTTTGGAAGTAAAACTTTGACTTGAGTAGTGAGAGGTTTTAATTATTAAGTTCAACATTATATACACTTCTTACAGTTCTTCTCTTTCATCTCAGGTGCACACATAACTTTGTCAGTTGCCTTCTATCTTTATCATTTGTCCACTTGTTTATTTTTCCTGCCAATCAGAAAAATAATTTTTTTTTTTTTTTTTTCTTTTGATTTCATGGATTGTCTGATGTATATTGGTGCTGCTGTATTAATCTGAAAGTTTTCTAGTAGCTTAAATTTCTGAACAGCAATTGCTGTATTAATTGTTGCTGTAAAATTTTTACATGTGAAACATAGGATTCAATGTTTCATCAAGAATCAGGGGAAACTTGTGCAGTCATGATCACTAATATTAGTCGCTTCCTTGGTGATTGCTCATCAGAATCAGAACCCTTAAAAGTCAGAAATGAGTTTTTGAAACAACTTATCATAAAGACTCTTGATGACTTATCATAAAGACTCGTTCTTTTTTATATAATCTGAAGCTGTTACTGAATCTGCTAAATCACTTACTCTTTTTACAATTCCTTGTGATTTTCCCTTTGTTTTTGCCAACATTAAATCATGCTTATTTTTTAAAACTTTAAATTATTTTCAGTTCATTGTAATTCAGTTTTTTTTTTTGGGGGGGGGGGTTGTGGAGTTTGATTTAACCTAAAAAGTTGTCTAATATGTATTATCTGCTTTCCCTCTTTCACTAAAATCTGAATAAATTCACTATTATTTAAACTAACTATAGCTCTTTTGTCCTCCAGACTACAAATATTAGCATACACCACTTATAATTATTGCTACTGATAACATTATTTCAGTTAACCTCGGTTTCCCCAATGCAGAATTTAATTGCATCTATATTATCACCAGAAAATAGTGACAATATATGGATTCAGTTAGCTACGATCTTCCAAAACTAAATATAAACCCTGGATCTGACAAAGATACAACCACATACTCATGTGTTTTCATATTGTGCCACTAAAAATGATAGTATTGGACATTTGAACAAAATAAATTTTTAAAAAATATGAAGATATGCACACAGTCTTCAAAGTAGAGCTGAACTGTATCAATTAATGATGGAACTGAATATCATTTGGCATGTGGTAGATCAGTGGGGCTCACAGAAAAAGACAAAAAATCTTTTTCAGGTGAAAATAAGCCATCTGCTTGATTATAATGGAAAGGAAAATAACCAATTTAGTGCATTGAATTTTTTGCCAATAGTAGCATTGCAGACTATCTAGAAAGTTTTGAATGTATATCAGATAGAGTAGCTTTGACAATATTCACATTATACAAAAGACCTGCTTGGATTACATTTAAGCTGTATGTACCAACTTAGAGAAGATGAGGAACTGGAAGTTTTTTTACAACAGTAGCATGATGAACAGAGAAATGCAATTACATCATTTTAATGGGAAACTTAAATAAAAGTAAGGACAAAATAAGGAGAATCTAGTGTAGAAAAATTTGAAATAGAAGAAATAGACAAAATCTTTGTAAACAAAAATGAAAATTGAGTACATATTTGTTTTTTGTTTTTTTGTTTTTTTTTTTCAAAAGTGAAAGAGCTATAAATGAATTTTGAAAATGGAAACAAGAAAATGAAATGATTTCATAATTACTGACAAAATGTAACCATAATGAAGTTGATATAGGAAGCAATCACAGAATGATAGCTTGCAGTTACATTTGACTTTAAAATTGACAAACAAAATGGTTCTTAAAAAGAAAACATCCTAATAAATTTAGAGACAATGTTGCCAAATTTCAGGTAGAAAACAAGATTTCAAGGTTTGTAGAATAATGAAAATAGCCTAACAATATGAAATAGCAAATTGGAAACACTATATTTATGGAAATGGCATTAACAGAGGGAAATGCTTGATCAGTGTACTAGAACTGAAAAAAAAAAAAAAATAGAATATCTATGACCCTCATAGGTATTAAAAGAAAAAGGGACCCACCACAAAAAAAAAATTGGAAGAGGTTGAAACCCACATAAATAGCAATTGCTTCCATTGAAAATTATAAATGGACATGTTATCAAATGTAGGGACAAGATGTTAGGAATAACATGAGTACAGTGAAAACCTGTATGCTTTGAAAATAGGAATACTATTAACCATCACTTTATCAGATACTAGTCATGTTGTTGAGATAACAACAGATGAAATAAGGTATGAACTTCAAATGTGAAATACAGAAAAGCACAAGGGGAAGATGGCATAATAACAGGCCTTTGGAAAGATTTCAGAAGAATTCTACAAAGAATTAGCACAATTATTTACCCAATGCATACAGAAAAAGTTTCTCAAAATTTCAGTCTAGGAATAGTAATATGATTTTATAAAGAAAGGGATAAAAAAAAAATCTTTGGAAACTATTGCCTTATTATAATTGAACATATACAAAATATTCTTAAAAGTTAAAATATACTACCTTAGATACAAAGCAGTTATGCGAACAGGCAGGTTTTAGGAGTGCTTACTCAACAATAGACCTTATACAAACAATAGATCTATTGATCAAAGAACAGAATATAACAAAACATTTTGTTTGGATTTGGCTGACTATGAAAAGCATTTGAGTGTAGAACATGTCAGCCTTTAACTTGCTACAAAAGTATTGATGAAATCTATATAAAAGTTGAGATATATATAGTATGTAACAGGACAGCAATAATTTAACTACCAAAAAGCAAATAAAATGAGGATTTGGAAAAAAATATAAGGTGAAGACGTATGACTTCATGTAAACTATTTATGCAGTAAAACTTGAAAATATTCTAGAAAATGAATAGCAAAGTGATGGGAATAATAGTTAATATTTAAACTATCTGCAATTTGTTAACCACATTTTACTAATATTGGAATCATAGGATGAATTACAAGAAATGTTAAATGACTTGAATAAAAGTCTCAATGTAGTAAATTAAAATTATGAGAAATAAAGCAAAAATGTAATGTTCAATTGTAACATTTTTTTTAAAAAATGATAAAAGTAGATGAACTGGAAGTAATTATAGTGGAAAGCATTTAAAGTGTAATGAAAATCTCTGAAAATATATGTAAAACATGGTGTATAATTAATGTATAATTTCAGCTATAAAATTAATTTGAATTTGAGCATGAACCATGGAAATGAACAGAATCACTTGAAAATGAACTCGAATAGGCACAAAGATCAAAGAGCAATGTTAGGTATTTCCCTAAGATGGAGAGGTCAACATTGATCAGTGAACATACTAAGAGATGAAGTAACTATAAAAATGCATAACAATAAAAAACGTAACTGATGGAGCAAAAGGTTGCTTGGTTGGTGCCCAATGGTAAGAAAAGACCATAGAAGATGGAGTGAAATAGAGATGTTTGCTAGCAAGAAATGATATGCATTCCACATGGAAGAATTTAGGAACTGCCTTTGTTCTGCAATGAAATATTAATGGTGGCTGCTGATAATATTATTACAGTAAAGTATAGCCTTTTCAATCTTAATTCTTTATTTGTGTCAGGAAATGTTTTTATTTTTTTATTGACACTGTTTTAATAATTGCCACTATATTTTATGTGGAAATTCACCTACATAACTTTCATTAGAATTTTTAGATTTTACATATTTATTCATTGGAATTGCTAAGTTGGGCAAATTGATTTCAGCAATCAAATTGATTGAATAGCATTTTTCTTGTGATAAAAGGATGGATTTTTTTTTTTGTGTGTGTGTGTGTGTGTGTATATATATATATATATATATATATATATATATATATATATATATATATAATTTTTTATTTTTTTTATTTTAGATTTTTTCAGGCATGCTTGCAAAATGAAGCTAAAATTTGAATATTGACTAAATCTTTTGCATGTATATTTTATTTGTATACTAGTGTAAGCATAAATTTTAATTGATCAATTTTTGTTTTATCATAATGATTGGTCACATGTGCATGTGACAACATAAGATATAAAATATTGTTTTGATATGACTAAATACAGTTTTAAATATTGATAAACTAGACACATTAAATGATTTTAAGCTGTTGAGTGCAATTATTATTCTTTATATTATTTGGACTATTGTTTTTTACCACAATGAAGGAAGACTAAATAATATCTGGAATAATGTAAACATTTCATCTTAGAAATTCAGGAAAAGTAAGCTCAAGCTCTTCTTTCTGTTCATTTAGCAGATTTAAGTATTTGGTCTATTGTCTTCCTTTTATTTGTTGAAGTTGTTATTGCTTTTTTGAAAAATTACTTTTAATGTTTTGTTACAGGCTTGTACCTGTATTAAGTTCAGCAGAACTTATTGGAATTCTTGAGATGCGGAATTATTATTATATATATTTACATTTGAAGGAGTATACTCAACCTGGTTGGTATAATTACATCTTGACCATTGTACCCACTTGCCTATTTTAGGTGTCTGTTGGAATTTTCAACCAAACCCTTAAACCATGAAGGGAGATTGTTCTCATTTTGCATTTCAAAGCTTAGGGGAGATAACTTATATCAGTTCATACTTTCCAGTCTATTCAACTTTGTGTCGGGTTTCAGTTTCTTCCAATGAACCAGTTTGACTTTTCCACACTATCTGACCCAGGGGTTAAATTCTATAATATCATATTTCATAAATGACCATAGAAAGGTTGAAACCAGAAATTCCAATGTTGTCAGACATGTTAAAATAGCATTTTTTTCTCACTAAGATTTTAGTATCATATTTTTTGTGCCGGATTTCAGCCTAATTCATGCAGTTATTTGGCTCTTTAGGTATGCTCAGTAATTTAATGGGATGTTGATGTGTTGTATTTGTTACACTTTTAAAAAGATTTTTTTTATCATCACCATCAACAAAATAATGTATAGATTTAACCAAATTTTCTAAAATATGGTTTGTACATTAAATGCATTTATGGGCAATTAATAAACTGTGCACGATAAATTTCTCAGCTTTAACACATAAAATACTTGGCAAAGTATGGCATTTTATTTATGTAAATCAAGATTTATGTTCTAAATGATTCACTTGAATAAAAGTGTGTTGCACACACACACACACATATATATATATATATATATATATATATATATATACATATATTATAGTAAAAAAAAAAAACCCCAGTAAGATATATAATCCAGTGTTCTTATTGATATTTTTATTTTTACAAAACAGTGGTCAATGTAAATTTACAGAGCACAAATATTATGAATTAACTGATTTTAAAAAATCCAAAATTCACTTGAAGATGAAACAGAACTAATGCTTTTAATTTAACTATATAATTAAATTTGAAGTTTTTAGCTTCAGTTTTTGAAACATGGTAATTCCTGTGTAGCGAAGGAAGCATATTTTTTAAATCCGTTAACTTGTATATAAAATGTGTGTGAGCAGACATAAAAATCCACTGTTCTGACTGATCTACTGATCAATGAAACTGCCATATGCAAGTTGATTTTTATGTCTACACTGTTTATATCTACACATGCTCAATCTCCAATAAATATACCAAAATTTAAACTATCATGTACACACACACACACATATATATATATATATATATATATATATATAGTTCAATTTCTTTTAATTCAATATTGTTGTTTATAATACAATACTTCCAGAAAATAATTATTAGAAGTAAAAAGATTATCTGTGGTATTTTTTTGTATACCTTTGTACATTTATATAACAATGACATATACTGAACAGCCGTCTATAACAACTTATTGCAGATTACATTCTCAAAATAGTCTTTTCAAGCTAATGACTTAAACCATTTTTGCTTTCTAACTTTAGCCAGAAACTCCCTCTTGTAATATTTAGCTTATTTGAATTGACACCAAGCATTAATACTTTGAAAAGAGAATTTACAAAAGAGTTTTTAAAAACCAATGTTTTGCAAAAAAAAAGTCATTTTTGGCAATTGAAAACTGAAAAACATTTATTTACACTTAAATGTCTTGTTTTTCTTTTCTTTCTTCAAGAGAAATTTGCATCTGTTATCTTAATATGCTTATTATAAACAAGGCAGTGTCTGCCAAAGCATCTGAGCTTAAAAAACACAACAAATGATAATGAAACTATTAATGGCATTTGTATATATCTGTACATGTAATCTAAAATATATAATGTATATGATAAATATCTTTATACTTTAGTTCATTCAATTGTTTGTAATTCTTTTTATTCATAGAACCTTATTTATTTTCATGTAAATTAATGCATCGTCTTGACATAACAGAACTCTCCATTATGTTTCATTATTTTCTCTTAGTTTTGTAAGATGCTACAAAAATCAGAATTATTTCTGCTACAAATATATTAACCCATTTTGCAGAGCTTATCTTACCTACTCCTGACCATCCTGAATCAGATATGAACCAACAACTACTGTATATTGATATATATCTGAATTAACTTGTTGCAAAGTTCACAAAAGAATCCATTATCTTAATTTTATTTATGCAAGGATGTTGAAAAGTTCTCTGCCTTACCCACTCCCCAAAATCTGACCAAGTAGCAGAATTATTTTTGAAATGGTGTTCAGGCTGCTTAAATTTTCAGCACACTCTCTCTCATATATATATATATATACAGCAAAATTTGTTTCCATTGAGTATATAACCTTTTAAAGGAAAACATTAATTCAACTTTAGTGTAAGATTACTGAATTTGAAATTAAATTTAATCTTTGTAGTAGGAAACTACATTTCTTTGTTTATCCTGCAATTTGTTTTCATCACAAAATTAAAAAATAAAAAAATAAAATGTTTATGGTAATTGTCCTGGAAAACACTCCTACATTGTTAGGAAACACTTGTCTTCAAACTAACTGTTGGCAAGGAGTGGAAACAAGTAGGTGTGTTTGTGCATATGTAAATGTACAGATATTGCCTTGTTGTACAGATGAGTAAATGATTTTTTATATATATATATATATATATATATATATATATATATATATATATATATATATATGTTTGTGTAAATAGTAGATTGTGTTTAGCTATATTTGTGTTCAGGATGTGCTATGTAGATAGAAGTATATGGCCATTTTTAGTGTGTATTAAATAATTTTATTTTAACAACTTGCAAAACCTTTGTGTGCTTGGCTTATAAATAAGTTAGCTATGTGTTGTTTATCTATTGAATTTCAGTTGGATTGGTAATGAAGCTCTTGACTAGTGCAGCTATGATTGGAAAATTTGATTTCATTTTGATGCTTACATTTTTTTTCTTTGAAATATTCCCTATTACCACCATCAAAATATTTTTGATACCATCAAAATTTCACAATCTACTTAAAGTCACTGCATCAAGGAGGTGTCAAAGTTCTCTGCATGGCCCACTTCCAGAATTGGTAATCTGGCCATTGATTTCGAAAAGTCTCTCAGGCATTTTCATTAATACTTGTGTGTGTGTGTGTGTGTGTGTGTATATATATATATATATATATAATTATTTATTTAAAAATATGATTCCAACACGCTACATAAGAGGTCTCATGTAGCATGTTGAAATCATATTTTTAAATAATTATATTTATGCTCTACTTTTGTACCAAGCACTATATTTTTAAAATAATAACAAAAATACTAAAGAACTTTGGATTATTTACCTAACCAGTTCTTTCCTATTTTCTATATATTTTCACACACACACACACACATATATATATATATATATATATGTGTGTGTGTACATGACGCAAAACCTCCACAATTATAACAAAAGTAAAGTGTGCTGACATGACAGTTTAAAATCTGTTAATTTTGAAGTTAAACACTTGAATAGCAACAAAAATACACATGTACTAAGGGGGAAATCTCAATGATGATGATTAACTAATGTTATAGAAATGCTTTTTTTTTTTTTTATCTTTGTAACAACATACCAGTTAATTGATACACCTGTTTAAGTGAAAGTAGGTTGCAAATCACCCTTCCAAATCCACCATGTATAACAATTTCAATAGAAATAAAAACATGTCATGTTCTCTTTAAACCAAAACAATTCTAGTTTTAATATTGCTTTTAAGTAAGTTTATCAAGCAGGATTCATTATTATTACCAACATGCATGTATATGGATTCTGACAGCTATTTATAATAACAATTACAAAGTTAAGAGTTTAGCTTCAAATCAATTTTGGAATGAAATAAAACCTACTAATGTGTTATTTGATAATGTCTCAATCAATATTTTCTCACCTCTTCACCTTTTTAATATTGGCAACTTGTGCCTTTATTTTCTTAAACTTCTCCAGTTATATTCAGTTGCACATTCCTTTCATTCTGCTAAGTTTTGGTAGCAAAGTTTTTTTTGTTTTTTTTTTCCCCCTTTTTTATGGCACATCAGTATTATGACTTGATAAATATTTCTCTTTCAATTGTAAAAATGTAAAATCTGGAGCTTGAGGTGTTGATTTTAGGTACTTCCACTTCTGATGATTTTAAAACTGCTGTAAACTTTGAGCTGGAATTTCATAGATTTTCAAGCAAGTTTATAGTAGTAAATTTGTTAAAATAATACCCCCCCCCAAAAAAAAATTTATTTCCTCATTTGAGTTCTTCAAGTACATTAATAAAAGTTAAATTATTTACCCATTAGGCAACAATTTGTTTGTATAAGACAACTAACTGCCTGCAGGCACTGATTAGCATCAAACAGGTTAATACATGTTTATAAGCTGCCTGTAAATATTTGTCTCTGTCTATACTATTAGGTTGGTGCAAAAATAATTTCGTTTTCTCACATAGTAACATATGTTAGAAAACGAAATTATTTTTGCACCAACCTAATATTTACCTTATTTGACTATTATCCTCATCTTTGTTATCACAATGTTTCGGTCGTTGTATGCTCAGGCCTTCTTCAGGTGGTTGGAATGTCGAACTGAACTCTTCATTTCGCTTGCTGAGGTAGACCGTTCTAGTTCAACGTGCTATGTCTAATGGATGTCAGTTATCAGTTAATTCCACTCTCCAAGTTCTCCACTACCTTAACCAGGTATTGAACTCACAACTCTTTTGGTCCTCTCACTGGATCTAACCAACACCTTTATCCACTGTGCCATGTGTCATTAAGGACATCTGTGTATTAGACATGGCATGTGGAACTAGAACAGTCTACCCCAGCGAGCAAAATAAAGGGTTCAGTTTGACATTCCAACCACCTGAAGAGGGATGGAGTGTACAACAGCCGAAATGTTGTGATAAATATGGCAACAAAGATGAGGACAATTGTCCAAATAATGTAAATAATAAACATTTTTCTAATTAGATCTTTTTTTATTTTGTGTCTGTGAAAACATGTCATTTGGTTTTGTTGAAACAGTTTGGTCTGATTTTCAGCAATAAGGTTTGATTTCAGTCTATTTATTTCTGTATCTTCTCTATGAAATTTTGTATTTGTTTTATTTGTGGCAGAATACCTCCTACATAATAGTAAGACATTAATGACAATGGTGTCTTCATCTAGCTAATGTCTTACTATTAAGTTGGTGCAAAAATAATGTCGTTTTTTGACGATTTTTTTTTTATTGCCGTTCACCAATTTATCCAACTTTTTTGACTATTTGCTTTAAATGGCGAATGACTGTTGAGTGGTCGACCTCGAGTTCAACAGAAACTTCTCGTGTGGTTTTGCGAGGATCGGATTCAATTAAGGCTTTCAAATGTTCGTTATCAACCGCAGTTGGCCGGCCGCGTCCGTCTTCATCTTCGAGGCTCTCGTCACCATTGCGAAATTTCTTGAACCACCGTTGTGCCACACGTTCGTTAGTGGTTCCTGGGCCAAACGCATCATTGATATCACAAGCTGTCTCGGCAGCTTTTCGCCCTAGTTTGAACTGGAACAAGAAAATCGTGCGGATTTGAATTTTGTCCATGCTGTTGAAAAGCCTGCAAAAAAAATGAATGAAGAGATTGAGAACGGTAACGAATAACACGATTCGATAGAGCGAAAAACGCGCTTCAAAATGATATATAACATGGCTATATATATCAATGAATTAATTCAGAAATCATATATAAAAGTAACATATGTGAGAAAACGACATTATTTTTGCCTAATATTATGTGGGACACTGCACAACACACTTTCTTTCCTTTTTTTTAATCCAATCCCTCCTTTTTACTGATAGCCAGAAGGCAGTTATGCTCTATTCAATTGTCATGTTCTGGCATGTTGCTTTATTTTCAACACTTGATATTATAAACAATATTTAACTACTCATTTAGTTAATGATTCATTTAATTACTTTTGATTCACAGCAGCTGATCTTGATCACCTTGAATAATACTGAATATAGATAGTGTTAAAACACTATTATTTATAGATAGTGTTAAAACACTATTATTTATAGATAGTGTTAAAACACTATTATTTATAGATAGTGTTAAAACACTATTATTTATAGATAGTGTTAAAACACTATTATTTATAGATAGTGTTAAAACACTATTATTTATAGATAGTGTTAAAACACTATTATTTATAGATAGTGTTAAAACACTATTATTTATAGATAGTGTTAAAACACTATTATTTATAGATAGTGTTAAAACACTATTATTTATAGATAGTGTTAAAACACTATTATTTATAGATAGTGTTAAAACACTATTATTTATAGATAGTGTTAAAACACTATTATTTATAGATAGTGTTAAAACACTATTATTTATAGATAGTGTTAAAACACTATTATTTATAGATAGTGTTAAAACACTATTATTTATAGATAGTGTTAAAACACTATTATTTATAGATAGTGTTAAAACACTGTTTATTTTTAAAAAGTACACCATTAACAATTGTTTGTATCAGAACAATTATTTTTTAATTATATTTTCTAAAAAGAAAATATAATTAATTCTTATTGCAAGAAATATTTAAAGGAAAAAGAAAATGTGGAAAAATTGCATATAAATATTTTACTGGGGATGTTAAAAAGTAAGGTACAAATATTTACTAATCTAATATTTTTATTACTATACACATAAAATATTGTGCACATGTTAACAGCTCTTCTATACTACTTTTCCACATAGATTGATGCATTTATTCCATCAGGTCAGGAGCACACATATACCGTCATGGTTCTTGACTAAAGCTATACTGGCACCTATGTAACAACAGCATCATCTATATAAAAATGTTTTCCACATACACATCATTTAAGAAAGATGTAAATAAGCGAGTGGGATACCACACATCATTTAATAAGGAAACAATGGAGTTCTACAGGTGGGAAGTGTGAGAAAATAAACTGTTGGAGTAGAAGTGGCAGTTACATTTACCTAATTCAACAGTAAAAGGGTGGGACCTAGATGCCAATCTAGTAGCACGCTTAAACTCACATAGTCCGGGCACCAGGGGAAAGAAGCTCATCAGAGTAGTAGCCATAGAAAAAACGGAAACCATGTCATGATGGTGAGAAAGTGATTGAAGTCAAGATGAAAAGTCAAGATCAATTAAATTACAGATCCTTCTTTGATCTTGTCAAGAACCTTGAAATGAATAACAGGAGCCCCTGACCAGATATGGCAACCGTATTCAGTGCACAGACAAATGGTAGATTTGTAAATGTGAAAGACGGACTGACAAGAAAAACCTTCTGGCACAACAGTGATCCAACTTTCTTTGAAATAAATGCAACTGTTGAGTTAATGTAGTTGTTCTACTTCAAGTCTGTTGAAAACATGAGGCCAAGAAGGCACAGTGTGTTGCTCTCCATGAGTCTAGCATCAGCCATGCTGATGATGGGCAGGAAAGTTTCTCTATGGAGGTTAAATGAGAGCAGCTTCATTTTGGAGGCATTAAAATTTACAAGGTATTTCCTGCTCAAGTTAACCACAGATTGGAGATCCTTTTCAAGAGCAGCGGCCAGGTTAACTTTGTCAACTTTGACGGATTTTTCTATTGAGGCAGGAGTAAATGGTAGTGTCATCAGCATAAATGCCTACTTGGGAACTGATGACATCAGGGAGATCACTGAAGAAGATCAGAAACAGTGTAGGACCCAGGATAGAGCCATGTGGAATATCCACATTCATGTGAAAGGATCTGGAAGCAAGACCATTCAAAACAACCTTCATTTCACAATTTGATAGGAATGATTGGATTAAATCAAACACACATCCAGTAATACCCTAACCCTTTAAGATACTTTTGCCATTATTATCAAGAGCTTGATATACATATTCAGTGATGGCGCATCAGCGGTAAATCTGGCAAAACTTAAGCCATATTGTTTGTCAGCAAGTGGATTGTGAGAGGTATGATGATTAACCACTTCAGCATTGGTTAAAGCCTTGAATACTTTGCCAAAAAGTGGTAGGAGATTAATAGAGGGGTCAGAAGATTCTCCACAATTCTTAAGTATGGGAACTACAGAGGAGGACTTCCAACAAGCAGGAAGTAGTGAGGCAATAGTTAAAAGTTAGGAGAGAACTGGTGTCTGTTCATGAGCACATTTCTTTAGGATGACAGCTGGAATCCCGTCACATCCACTTACCTTATGGGAGTCTAAATTAAGAAATAATGTCTGAGACCGGTGATGGGGTTATGTACATATTACTCAGTAGAGGGAAATCAGGTGTGGGTCCTCCAACTGAGTCATGTGTTGAGTTGGAATAGAATTTCCGAGCAAAGCATTCAACCTTATCTGCTGTAGATGTCAGGACTTCGAATTGATTGAATAGAAAAGACAATAACTATTAAACTGTATTTAATATGAGGGCAGATGTGTTGTTATAGTGGAATGCTTTTGTATTATTCTTTCACTTGTTGGGTCATTTGTGCTGAATGTTCTCTTTCTTAGCCTTTTCAAAACTTCACAGTAAAGATTGCCAATTAGTTTATTTAACTAGAGAGAATGAATAATTTATGGACACTGACTAGACTAACTTTTCCTCCCCCACAAAAATATCAACATTTTTACTTTTTTTCATTTAACCCTAAACCCAAGAGTTATTGTTGGTTTTAATCATTGGTTATTTCTAGTTTGATCTTTGGATTTTCTTGCAGATAGCAATATGTTGTTTCTGGCCACTACTCAGAAGTTTTCTCACTGATCCTTGTTCAAAACATTTACCAAAACATGACAATCTTAAATCCCATAAATGTGAAGGGTAGTTTGCTAATGATTCACACAAATAATCTCAAGCACTTGGCTGTTTTCTGATGTTAGGTCAGTTGGTTATCTATAAGCTGCCTCATTATGGTTTCCAAATCCAAAATCATTTTTATCAGAAGTTTTACTCTGGCTTGTAGCATTATTATTAAATGCTTCCATAAACAGCCTGTGGGTTCTAGCTGTTCTGTTGGCTTTTTTTGTTTTGTTTTTTTAAGTTTAAAGCAAAATTTGATGCAGAGTCTCTGCTCCATAAGGATACACATTTTAGGTGAGTAAAGTCTAGATGTACCTTCTCAATATCTAATCTGAATCCGGTAATAAAGTGAGTAAAGGACATCTGGTAAAGATTCAATCGCAACAAATGACCAAACCATGTGTCTGTGCAAGGAATGTTCTTGCACTCCACAGCACATTTGGAGTGCAAGAATTATGCTGATGTATTAATAGGGAGTTTTGAATTCAGTTATCCTTTTTCAAGACTGTTTGCTCCCACCAAAGTTAGAGAGTGAATTCTGCCCTACTATTTGCCTATCCTAGCAGCATCTGAGTAAACATAACAGCTGCAGTCAGATATTTGCATTCCACCTGATTATTCCATTTTCTGTACCAATATAAATTATACCACCTGTACATCCAATAATATGTACTTTTATATAGTTACAATTACATTTTTAAAACTACTAGCTTTTTTTCTCCATCAGTCTTTTAATGCTAAGTTTATCAAAAGGAAATTTTCAGTTAACCCTAGCAGTGATCCTTAACCATTTTTTTGTATTTATATACTTTCTTTAGATATCATCTTTAATTTTAGAATGATAGCACTGAAGATATAATATTGCAAAGGCAAAAATACTGACTGAATGGTCTTAATTTCTTTCTTCAAATCTAATTTACCTTTAAGTTCATAAAGTAATAGCTTCATTTTGTAACTGATAATATACAGCAAAAAACATGTGAACCATTGATGATTAAATATTTATAGTTAATTATATAAAATTAATTAAAAATTTTAAAAAATGAGAAAATTTATATATTTAGCTGTCCATTCTGTACTAATATTGAAACAAGAAAACTTAATTTGAACATAAATCAATTGAAACTATTATAAATGTAATAATATAAATTCTCAAGGTATGATATATAACTATATAACTTTATTTAACACTTTTGTTGGGAAATAATTTTGATATCTTTTGAGTTATTATAAGAGGAGTCATTCATCATTTTTTTTAATTTTATTTATCAATTTTATTAAAATTTAAACTTTCAGAAGCCATGCCACAAGAAAATTAGTATCTGAAAATCTTTGAAATGATGTTAGTTGGCTTATATCAAAGTTCATTTGTTGGATGTTTTATATCTCTCAAAAAAATTACTTATTCTTGACAATGAAGTGGATTTTGTTAGAGCATGTCAGAATCTTGTATGAAATAATTTATTTGCCTTAAATAATTGATAACCTGCTTATTTTTGTGCCTATATTTAACATGGTTGTATTCAAAATGTTTTTGTTTTTTTTTTATTACTGTTAAATTTTTTTCTTTAATTTGACCAATAAAGATTGCCCCCTCCAGATTATGTTGTTCCTTGTTAACTCTTTTTTATAAATGATTAAACCTGCATGTATGCTTTGTCAACTCTCCAACATTTGTACCCAACTGTTTAAAAAAAAAAATTTAGTTGTCACTTGATAATTAGGGATACTGATTTGTTTTTTTTTTATCACTAGAATATGTGCTGCTGCCTTCAATTCATGTAAGTTGTCTTGGTGCTGTGTATTTCTTTTAATAACTAAGAACATTTCTTACTAACAAATTTGAAGATCTTCAATATGTCTGTCTTCAGTTGACAAGAGTCTTACATTTATGGCAAGACAATCATCTCTAGGAGACAGTTCTTTAATAAGTAATTTATTCCAGATCCAATTCATTTAATATTGGCAGCCAGTTATCAGACAAGGTTTTTATATTTTTTATAATTTTTTTTACTCACATTTCAGTGCAATTTCCAGTGAGTGTAACTGTAAATTCATCTCTGCACTGTCTCTTTTCTCTCTTAATTAACTTATTAACTGCATTGTGTGTGGTGATGGGTTGAATTGTGAGAATCAGCTGTCTGTAATGGGATTTCTTTTTTTTTTTTCTTTTGCAACTTGACTTTATCATTATTATCCTGCTTGATTTATTTAATTATTTTTTTACTTAACACATCTTTCCATTTCATGATGTAATATTTGAACTTAGAACATTTTGCTTGAAAAATAATTTCATATTCTCAAAGACATAGAACAAGAAACAAAATAAAAAAAAATTATCCCCTAAATTGTCCTTATTATTTTACACAAAAAGTTTCTATGAGAAGCATTAAAGGTAGCTTTCAAAAAATCTTTCTTACAACAAACTTTCTTTACACTACAATTATAAGATGTTGATCCTTTTTATATTATCAAGACACTTGTCTGAGAATAAGTTTCATAAGAAACTGTCTCAATCTTTTCTTTTCTGATTCTAAGTTTCAGAAGATTAACTGCCCATGTGATTTATTCTATTTTATATCTTTGACTGCTGTTTTTGTTAGGGAACTTCATACCAAAATTTAAAAACTGATAAAATTGTTTATTTTAATTTGAAATTCTTTTTATCTATACTTTATTTCAAAATTATATTTCATACACAAAACTAGGAAATTTTTTAGTTTCTTAATATACAAAAAATGTTTTTTATTCAAATATTAGTCTATTCAAACATACTTGTTATAAGAAAAGAAAATAAGTAAATTTTAAGGAAAATTTTGATATATTTTTGCTAAATCTTGAGAACTTGTAGAAATCTATACTACTTATACCAAAGTTTATAATTTTGGACATAAGAACCAAATGGAAAATTCCTAAGTTCAAGTTTTCTGCATGGATAACAGGAAACCTCAAGTAATAACTCATCTTTTTTGCTATTTCAACAAAATAAATAAAAGTAACAAGAGTAGTTTGTTCAAATGGTACAAGTTAAAATTAATACAGAAATACTACTTGGAAAATGGTGGGAGTAGATGAGATTGGACCTGTTCTGTGAGATTACTGGTAATCATTTTTTTTCTTTTTTTTACCTCTGGTGGTCTCAAAAGTAAAAACTCTCCTAATCCACCCTAAAAAATATTGGTGGGTGGGGGTGTCAAGAAGCATTTTTGTATTTCAATGTAGAGTTGCTATCATGTTTAGTTTTAGCTGCCAATGTCTGTTTCTGCTCAGTACCCTCTGCTGACCTCAAATATTCTCCAAGGCCATTTACATATCCTTGGTTTCCATGCAAGAAAGTGGATCCTTGGGAAATTCTTTTGGCTATTGTCTGTGCATAAAGAATATTAATATAGATTATTTGTTGCTTATTTCTTGTTAAAACCTTTTTCAATCTCATTTAGAAAAAAAAAAAAAGTATGTATTTTATCCACACTAATGACAAGTCTCAATTTATTAAACAAATATTTTTTAAACTATATGAACACTGGTAACCATATTGTTACCAATGCAATGTGTTAGAAATTAATATAACATAAATTATGCCAGCCATTATCATCTCACTCTGTATTTGCCAAACTGGCTATATTTCTAATATTTTTATACAACTATTTAACTGGAGTTATTTTTTGTCACAGTACTGCACTTAGATTTTTATATATTTTATTACATTAAATCATTGAGTTTTTATTTTTTTTAGTAGAATTATTACTGCTACCCACTTTGTATTTGCATTCTCAGAAACTGGATTGTTTACTGATTAAAATAAAATAATGTCGGTTTTTACGTATTTTTTAACTGCAAAAAAACGACATTATTTTTGCACCAACCTAATATAAGTCCTGGAACTTTGACCAGCTATAGTAAAAAAAAAAAAAAAAAAAAAAAATTAATGTTCAAAAGATGAATCTGTAACACTTTATAAAAATTCAAATGCAATAAGTAGCATGTTTTTATAAAAACCTCACTTTTTAATATTTAAATCTTGTCAGTATTACTATAAATAAATTTAATTTTTCTTGTTATTTCTATTCACTTTTTTTGCACAGTTTGAACATTTTTGTTAGTATCTTATCTTACCTTTGTTCTTCACATTGTAATAAATGGCAGCTTCACCACAAAGTCTAATATTTGCACAAATAACAAATTAGGTTACCTGGAACATTTTAATCCTTTTGTAGATTTATACTGTCTACATTAAACGTCTCATGTTTGCAAGCAATATTTCATATCTTCTGTCTTTTCTGTTTTTCTTTCCAAAAGAGTCAACTACAGGTGAGATGTTTGTCTACGATATTCTTTCTTTTTTTTTTTCTTCTTTTTTTTAACTTTATTTTTGTCAATCAGATATTTTTCATCTTAAATTCCCTTGCATTTTTAGTCACTTTTTTTCTTTTTTTAAAATTTTTTTTTTTAAATTATTGATTGCATGTTAACATGGTTTCGTACTCCTCTACATATAATGGGTTTTACTTTTTTTTAACCATTTTTTTTTTTCTCTCTTCATCCACAATTTAAACAGCTTTGGGGTTATTTAAGCATGATAAATTTCTTCACCTACATTTATGCAATTTTTATTTCAATTTAATCTTCATCTATTTATCAGGCTCATCTCATCTGCTTTGACATTCCCTTATTTACATTCCACTTTCACCAAAGATAATACTCTGAGTGAATTTTAAGAATTGCATTTGTTTAATGATTTATAAATCTTGCACCTTTTGCTAATGTTGTCTTTTTGATATTCAACAGTGCTTACAGATTTCATTTGCATTTTGTCACTCAGTTTTCCTTAGTAATTGTTTCCATTTCTTTTCAATTTTACAAGACATATGCAGAATATTATAAGTGGAAGGCATATTGATGTGCTTGTAATGTTTAAGAAGCATAAATAAGAATTAAAATGGTCAATATTAATCACTTCCCTTGCCTGTTCAGAAACTAGACACTGAATGCTTAATCTTCTTGCATAAGCTGAACAAAAGTGATATAAATATGTCTTTTGAAGTAATCACAACCAGTGTAAACTTTCAGAATATGGAAGATAGTGATGATTTTTTTCATTTGACCACTAAATCTTTCTCTAATAAATGGCTAAAATGGAATTACTCCGGAATAATTTTCACCATGAAAAAGAAAATTACTTAGCATGTATTGAAATAGTTAACCGGAGATACATAACAAAGCTAATTGTAAATAATCCCTCAAACTATTTGCATGTAATCTTGATGTTACAAAATTAGTCCTTATTCGTTACTATTAATGTATTCCTTGAATGTAAAATTTTTAAAATAAAAATTATATCTAACAAGTAAATGTAATTTATTATTATAAAAATTATTTAAGTAAATCATACTTGCTTTATTACCTAAATATGGCCAGTGAATATACTGATCAAAAAGATTTTTTTTAAAAAATGCATCAACTGTGCATTATTAATCTGAACATCTCAGTGATTTCTGAATGTATTTTTATTCAAAGTCTCTAAGAGAAAATTTTGGAATGATTAGTTTCTAAAATTCATTGTCAGTAACCTGTAATTTCTCTTTCTGAATTGTATAAGCAACAAAATAGCTTAACCCTTATCTTATTCTGTTTGTTTATTTTACTTTTAAAAATTTCTTGCAATGATCTATAATGCAGTGTTACATGAAAATTGAAAAAAAAAAACTTTCAGATTAAATAAAATATAAATGATATTAAAAAAACAAAACAACTAAAAGCATAAAGTTCAAATTCTAATTTAAGATTTATTAATCTTAATCCTAACCAAAATTTCAATTATCCAATTTGTTAGTGTCGGTAAGAGAGGTTATAATAAGTCTCAGGCAAATTAAGTATTCTCTAAACATTTGTTCTTTAAAATTTTTTTTTACCTTTTTTGTCATTCAATTACTTGTCATATGTATAGCTAATCATTAATAATCCCAACACTGCCTGTATTGAAATGTGAAAGTAAAATACTTAAATATAGACAGACTCTAAAATACTTAAGTATGAATATATTTTTTAAAAAATGGCTCCTGATTAATTTGCCAATGCACAAAATTTTATATTTTTAATACATCCAACTCTTGAAAACTAATTGAATAGTATAAAGATTATTTTGCCATGAAAAAGTCGTTTGATTAAATAATCCTATTTCAGTATTTTAATGTTATCTTTTCAAATTAGTGAGAATTTTAGAATAGTGTAAGATAATTTAATTTGAAGTACTGCATGTTAATAAAGGGGATGTTCAACTCTTTTGAGTTATAATTAAGCAATCATATTGGTAACTCAAGGTTGATGTTGGTTATTGTCATCTAGACTGTAAAGAAACTCCCTGTAGTATTTTCTACTTGTAAATTTGACACCTAAATAATATAAATGGCTATCTATTTATTTTATATTTCTATGATAATTTATGAAAAGCTAACATGATAGTTGAATTGGACAAAAAGAGAAGTTTGATTCCTTTTTTGAATAAGAATTATGTCAATCTTATATAATGTTTTTTATTAGGTAAAGTGAATATGTAACCCCTTCTAACAAAAATAACTATCATGGTGTTACTTGAAGATGAAAGGGTTAACTTAGCAAATGTCTATTGTTCATCTTTGAAGATAGCCTTCTAGTTAAGCTACTGACATGATCTAGGTTGATTAAGTGGTATTATGTCATTTACAATTTTGAAGCAAGTTTAACAAATTTCACTGAGCAACTTGTAAGTATGAATTAGAATTATGTTCATTACTTTAAACCAAGAATTAACAAAGAGCTTAAAACATTAACATTATTTCTCCTTCCTTAAAGAAGTCCAAATATTTTCCATTAGTGAGTAAGTATCCCTATTCTTGGATGTCTGATCATTTGGTCTTCTGAAGAGCAAGATAACTGACTGTGCTACTTTGTAAAAAGGCAGTTACAGGAGAACATAAGGATCAAATGTCCTGAAAAGCTTACAAAAGTTAAATTGTTTCCATCAAGACATTGCACTTACTCAGAAATTGAGGGTCACTATGGCTGTATAGTATAATTATTCTTACTCACTTTACTCTTGCTTGGCACTATCTGAATTCATCCATGTTCTTAAGAAATTATTTAACATGATGCTAATAGTAATAATGCCATTTCTATAGTTCTTTGACTCAAAATGAACACTTCCTTTTTAGTAGGATTCATATATTGCAGCCTCAATGAAAGAATTCTCTACTTCATGATGTTATATAGAGGGAAAAATATAAATAACTATGTCTCAAAGTTTAAGGCTGTATGTTTTCAATCAAGAACCTTTTTATAATCTTGAGAAAATTAAATATTCTCTTAATAATCACAATTAGATATGTCTCTAAATATATTTCACTGTTAGTATGGTCTCCTTTCTATCCATTAAACATATCTTTTAAATCAATATATTTTAACCCCCACATCACATGTAAATATAAAGGGTCTTACAGTCATATACCTCCAGCCCCCCCCCCCACACACACACACACGCACCATCTATATGAATCTAATAGTCATATACTTCTAACTTCCCATCTTCTACGAATATAAAGGGCTTTACTCCTCCAAATGCTTTGCTGGGAATTTTTCTATTTTTTTAGATTAATTTCTGGAATTATAGCTTCTTTTTGTACCACTGAATTTTAAGTCAGGATACATACTCTGCTTCTCTTCTACATTTGCCAGCAGACATTCCTTAGTTTCCATTACTCTTTTCAATTCTATTCAATATTTTAGGAGGACACAAATTCAGTTTGTTTTTTGTTTTTTTTGTTAGCTTTTCCTCTTAATACTTTTAAAATTTTCAACATATGTTGAACTTTTGTTCAAAAACCAAATAAAATTCAAGTGTGTAATTCTGACACATAATTTAACACTGATTAAATATATCTTTTACAAAAGGTTTCATTTGCTTTTTTTCTTTTCCTGTCTATAAATATTCATCATAAACAAAATAAACTTGTCTTACTAAAGTATTCAAATTGAAAGTATCTGTAAACTAATGGAGTTATATTTTATATTTGCAGCAACAGGGTCTGTCTGTTGTATTTAGGCTTTACTTGCAGGAAACAAAAAAGCCATATGATTTTTACACGATTGCTTCCTCTGTGTTTGATGTGCCCAACAAAAATTTAAAGGAAAAATGTTTATTAGAGAATCGACATTTACTTTTGTATCAAATGTCTGGCTTTGTACTAGACATATAATGTAATTGTCTGTGTTGTAACTCACTGTATGCTTTCCCTTCACTTTGTGCATGGAAGCAACTTGCTGGCACTGTGCAGTACTTCACTTCAATACACTTCTGTTTCATGTTGTGGCTGGAAAAGTCATGTATCCATGCTAAAACTGAAATAATTGGTCATCAAATTAATTGCAAAGCTCCTATATCTTAATATTGCATGACAAAGAAGCAAAAAATGAATTTGAAAATATCCATCACTGCTTTTTTGCTGTTTATATCTATTGAAGTAAAAACCATGTACAAATATGCATTTGTACCAAAGTCACTTGCTGCAAAGATCCTTTCTTTTATGAAAATGTGACTTATCGATATTATTATTTTGTGTGTGTTTTTGAAGTTAATTTTATTAATTAAAAGAAATACTAAATTCTGGAAATGTTTAGTGTCATATTGAGTAATATAGTTTATATAGTTACAAATAAACAACTTAGTATGAGGTAAAAATAACTTTCATTTTTTATGTTTACTTAGTCTATTATATTTCTCTTAAAACTGACTTTATTTTTTATATTCACGAACATTTGTCATAAAATAACCCAACCTACAAGAAACAACAACAATAAAAAAAAAAAAAAAAATTGAAATGAGTCTCTTTCAGCTTCTTGCTTAATTTTAAGGAAAAATTGAGTTTTTGGATAATTTAAATACTCATTATTGCTATTTTAAGCTTAAACTTTTCTACTTTTTACTTCAAATAATATTTTTCACAGTATTGGCTCATCAACTTGTGGTTTTAAACAGTTGCATATTTCACACTGAAACAAGTGATCCTTGTTCAAACCAAGTAAAACTACTTTTAAATGCTGATTTTCAAGATCTTCACTCAGAAGAATGTTGAATTATCTCCCAATTTAGTATTGTATCAGACAAAAGCTAAGTTTAGCAAATATCTACAATACTGCTTTATTTTAAAAATTATTTTTCTGAATAATTTTATATACAGGATGTTCCAGATAATTGAGAACAAATTATAATCTAAAAACAAAAATATTCAATAGGGAAAAAAAATCAGTATATTTTCAAAACATTTGTATACATATTCAACTAAGAGAAACAGTAAAAGGTTATTCTATAGAGCTGCCCTCAGCCTCAAGAACAGCTTCAGAAGTGATTGAATGCCTGAACCTGGTGATTTTCATTCATGCTGGCCATCACACCCATGACACAGGCCTTCAATCAATCCTTGGTATTGTGGGATCACTAATTGGTCTCCATTTTGACAGTGAAAAACTTAGTGGTCAAATCAAGAGAGCTATAAGACCACATGTTTAGGGTAACATGATCATGAAAATTCTCAGTCAGCTACTCCCGGGTCACATTGACCATATAAGTGGTGGTTCTGTGAGAAGTGGGATGACATGAAATGGCTATTATTGCTCACAGCCCTCAGATTTATCACAGCTGAAGTGAACTTGAGTATATCACTGAGTATTTCCATGGGGTCAATGCAATACCCCCTGTTCTTCCTGTTCACCTAGCCACTTCCAAGAAGTTTGCTATTTTCAAATCTTTGTGGTTGGCAGCTAATTCCACATGACTTTTCATTTCCTGTATCAGATTGGAAGCTCAATGCATCTGTTAAAATTTTGTGAATACCACATAACATTACATTAGGTTGTCTTTTATATGTGGCCTGTTTAAGATGTGTTCTCAAAACCCTGGTTCACCCTGTATATTTATAATTCTTAGTTTAGTCATTTAAGAAAAGTCTTTTCTACTGGAATATTGATAGATTGTTTTGCACAAAAGTTTTGGAAATTACTATTTTTCAATTATATCTGCATTAGTGAAAATTTTGAATGTTGATGCTTGCAGAATTAGTTTTAATATATTAAAAAAGATAATTCTTAAACACATTTGGGTTTTTTAACAACCATATGTGGTTTCTACTGCAACTATGCTGAACAGATTTTGGTTACAGTTTCAGAGAGAGAGAGAGAGAATCATCTAATATGATAACAGTTTGAACACAGCCAGTATGCCGAAACCTTCAGTCATGATGACATGTAACTTCAACAGTAGCCTCTGAACCGTTCCATCTACCCAATTTCACTCACAAGGCTTGGGTCAACTTGTATGGTTTTCAAGGACTTTCCAAAGGTGCCATATGCTGGGATCACCTCCCCAGTTTTAACAAAATGAAGACGTCATATTGCTGAAAAATTGATTATGATAAGTTTTGAATCACTTTCATAATTGGAAAGTGAACATTCTGGCTAAATCTGCTACATACCACTCAAGATTAAACATAGAGATAACATAATTGGATTACATATATGTGCCAATATATGTACATTTTCCAAAATAAGGGGTATATCAACAATACTCAGATTCCATGTTAATGCATTATGTATATATGCTTCTTTGGCATTAACGCAAGCCTGTACTCTCCATTGCTTAAGATCACACTGAATATGATCCTGTAATACATTATTTCTTGCCTCTTGCACCTATTATCATAATGCAGCGAGAGAAGAGTTGTAAGTGGGATAACTGAACAAATCATGCCTCATTGTGTTCAATGAGAGATAGAGCTTGCAATTATGACAATTAGGGAAGTTGTCAAATATCTTGAAGAGCATATTGAGTAGCATAGGCATTGTTTAGACACATTATCCTGCTGGAACAACAGTGATTTCTTGCTGCAAGAATGACAGCAGGACAAGTTGAACCATGTTCTAATGCATGTTGAATGCAGGGGCTGGTAGTGTCATTCAATCACCCAAGTGATCTTTCTACAACACCAATGGCTAATTGAACAAAAGTTGTATGTGTTTCCATGTCATGACATCTGCTTGCACTAAATGCTTTCAACACACTAAACTTTACCACACTATGCATTGCTGTCTAGAGCTAGATATAGATAGAGCACTAGTATGAGTGTTACTATATCACAATATTGCCAATGTCTTTGTAAATTTTATCAGAATATCTACTGCATTTTGCACATACAACTGGGTCAAAATTGGTATCTTTCAGTAATAAATTTAAACCTTTTAAAACCAAATTACAGAAAAATGGATTAATAATGAGCTGTTAAAAAATTACCTGTCTTAATTTAAAACTTCCATTCTCTAAAATACTTTCCCAAAAGTCATCTTTTAAATATTTATTGTAAATCTCATTTGGATCAATAGCAAGTTTTAGTATGCAGATAATGTTTTCATTACTAGTAATGAGGAAATTATGCATTGGAACATTAGTATATCTAGACTTGAAAATCTAAGTTTAAACATAGGAACTTAATACATTATTATATATACATTATTATAAATGCTGATCATATAAGATATATTAGACTGTGTTTACTGCTTTTAATTATTAAAATATCTTTTTAAAATTGACAAATCTTTTTTTTCTTTTTTTAATCTTTGTAATTTGTTTTCCTGAGAGACTTCTATTATTCAATTTTTTTCATGTTCATTTGATAAGAAAATTGTGCTAGTAACAAACGTTTAGATGACAATATTTGTTTTGAGCAGCTCTGTGGAGATTTAAGCAACAAACATAATAAGTAAATGACAAATGATGCTGGATTTGAATGTGGCTCTCAACTGCCACACATATACATACCCATAACAACCTTTAGTACAGTTTGATAATTAGTGAAACAACTCTGATTTACTAATACATTTTACCAATAACTTTCAGTTTTAAAAAGAAAATTTGCAGGACATTCATTGATACAAAATGTGTAACAGAATGTAAATTCTTTTAAATAAAATCTTACTGTAAATATAAAATCTTATTTTAGTAAAATCTAAGATCTCTTTTTCCAAGTACTTTAAAAACACCAAAGTAGTTAAACTTACTTGAATTTATGAATTTAATTCAAGTAAACAGCATGGATTAAAATATTTAGCATTGTTGATGATGTAATTTTTTGTTAATTGGCGAAACTTTAATACAATGATTTATGTAGCATCCTTTTAACTTGTATGATTAATTTGTGCATATGATAAAGAAAACCTGTGTTGACTTAAAAACTTCAAGAAAATCTTTTCCATATTTTATTTAGAGCAGTTATAAATTTCTGTAAGATAATGAATTAAATTCATTTGAGAAAAATCAAAATGTTCTGTATTTTTTCTAAGAATCTTATGACCCACTTTACCTTGATGAACATTACTCAAATATGAGTGGTATGTTCCTTGCTGCTTAAAAAAAGTAATAGAAATATCTACATGGCTGCTTGCTTAAGAAAAAGCTTTTCTAAAATGGTTGAGAATATTTCCATGTTACCCCCAGTAATGAGACACAAAAATTGTTAATATCTCTCCCTCTTTGAGAGAATATGTCTTGTATTCAGAAATTGTATGGCATTGTGCTATTTTTCATTCTTATCTGTTCCTGGTAAAAATATGATATTTTTTTTTTTTTTTTTTTTTTTGAGATGTTTGATGCTTTACCCCAGGTTGAATTTTTCTGACAGTGTCTGATGCCTGCTGTAGTAAAGATAATCATACTACCTCTTTTCTCTTCTATCTTAGCCTTTTTAACTCCTCTACAATTTTCCCCTCCTCCTTTAGAGATATGTAGGATCTGTGTACTGCTTAGCCTTGCTGCAATCATGTTAGTGTGGTCATTGCTCTTCCTATTTCCACTATAGTGATAGTAGCATACAACTCTCTTCATCATTGCAAGCTCATTACTTTCCTTTGAACTTAATACATCGTTTATATGTTTATATTTATTTTAGAAAAGTCTAAGATCTCTCTTTCCAAGTATTTAAAAACACCAAAGTTGTTAAATCTATTTGCATGATTATGTAATTGCAACTTTCTTTTAGAGTTAGGAAGGTGCTGAAATAGTTTGTTTTATCCATACAAGATAGCAAAGCTCAGTCAAGATTTCCTGACTCCAAAGAATTCAAACATTAATATTCATTTTGGTTTACACGGGAACAATTACATTTTCCAATAACTGACAAGAAGCAGTTTTACCAATACTTATGAGTGTCTTGTGGTGGCTGTTATAAATTCTTGTCATTAATTTTTAATGTTTAATGAGAATATTTTGTTACATGTTATTTAGTATTGAAAAATATTAACTTTGGAACCTATAAAAGTAGCTAAAAATCATCACAATAAAATTTTATTATTTCAGGTTTGCAAGAAATAATTCAGAAGACTTCTGTTTTATATTTTATTGCATTCTGATATATAACCAATTAAAATCAGTTTGATTTTCAAAACAAATATGCTGCCTAATTGATATATGCACTAGATAATTGAGAATAAATTATAAATCTAAAAAAATTTTTTTTTTTTTTTTTTTTTTTTTTTTTGTACACATGTTGAATCTAGAAAAACAAAGTTATTCAATAAAACTGCCCTGCACCATGAGGATGATCTTTATACAACCTTGGAAGCAGAATTCTGCTTCTCATTCTTGTTGGTCATAATGTTCATAATTGCAGCCTTCAATAACTTTTGGTATTGTAGGATTGCTGGTGGGTTTCCTCAACAACACCCCAGTGTAGTTGTAGTGTAGGAGATTCAAATCAAGAAAGTTAGGCTCTCGCATGTTTTGAGTAATATGATTGTGCAGAATCGGATTAGTTTTCTTAAGCCTTGTCAGACATAAACTAACCTCACTTCATTACATAGGACTTGTACCTGGTGTCCTCACATACAATCAATAACAGACTCTGCCACCTTTCAATGACTTGATGTGATCACGGTCGATGACCTGTACATGCTAAATGAACCTTGTTATCCTTACAATATCTGACCCTTTAGAATGTTTCTCTTGGCCTCCAAATGCCAACTTGTTGCTGATCTTGATCATGAAGGACCTGGCCACTTTCAAAGATGCTTGATATCTATAAGGTAATGTAGTTGGTGGCTTGTGCCCAACATGCTTTTCATTAACCATGTTAGAATGAAAGCTCCCATTTTAATGCTCTTAATGCGTCTGGAAGAGAAATGAGTATCTTGAATCTTGGTGCGTGGCATGTAAAATTAGGTTATCTTCCATTTATGGTCTACTAAAGATGTTTTCAAATACCTAGCACACTCTGTATATTAACTTATTAAATTAAAAGATTTCATGAAATTATACCTTTCTTAGTCCTTCTAGTTACGTTATCTTAGTAAGATGTGTTACACAACCATCAGGCAGTTTACACAGTTGCCAGAGATAACCCAAATACATTGTTTCAATTTTCTTAGGATTAGTCTCTAATATCATGAATCAAATCAATATTAATTATAGCTGACTAGCACCCTTTTTTAGTCATCTGTCACCACAATGTAATTTTACCTATTAAAAAATTTTCAAAAAATAAAATGTACTTTTCTGAAACTTTATTTGAGCAATATTAGCTAACTGAATCTGATTTGAAACAAATATTATTTACTTTAAGTTGAAAATAACAGAACTGGATTTTTAAAACAAACATTAGCAGTGATTACATACTTGTCATTGCTCGTAAATTACTTAACAAGTGCTGCTAAAGGTGTCATCTTGTTTATTGTTGTTCTGTAGAGACTTTATCTGTTAAAACAATTTAAGAAAATGACAGGTGAACACTTTTTTTTAATATCATTTTTAAGTACTCAGTAATCTTAAAAATGTTGGAAATATTCTCCATAATCTAAAATCAGGAATGCTAACTTTAAATTTACTATAATCATCAATCTCATTTTGTGATAATGTTGTATATGGTAACCCTTACTTTCAAAATGGGCACATTTATACACATATATTTTTTTTTTTTTTTAAAGTAAAAATTATTTAAAAAATTTTAGTGCATGATTTGTTAAGCTTTGCAATTTTCATATAACTTAATAACCTAACACAGTGAAAGTTTTGAAGAATTTTATAAAGATTTTTGAAAATTTATAAATTATTATCATTAAAAAAAAATGATGCCATATTTTTATTGCAGTTTTTATTTTACTATTCGGAGCTGATTTTCAGGAAAGCAATAACTGTTTTAAAAAAAAAAAGTAGATGATTTACATCCTTCAACGAGTCCTGCATTTAACTAATAAAACAAAGTTTGCAGTCAGTATTTAATTTCTAGAAATTTCATGAAATTAAGTGTGGGGTGAATAAAAGATGTAATATATATATATATATATATATATATATATATATATATATATATATTAAAAAGAAGAGAAGTGAGGTGCCGTAAACTTTTTTGGTTGTAATTTGGATTTATTTAGAAAAAAATATTATGCTTTGTTTTACATAATGTTACACTACACGTGTTTCTGGTCTCATGACCGTCTTCAGGTAAAAGCGGAGATTTCCACATATTTTTAAAAATAATTCATTTTTTCTTTTGTTTTTCAATGTTAAATATTCTCGATATGAGACATTTTCTGTGTTTGTAATCCGAATTTCTTTCTTGAATTGGCAATGAAGAGTTCTGCGAGAAGGGTCATAAAACAATTAAGGTTGGTCCAAGCGAAATGATGAATTACTTATCAGCATTTTATCTTTTAATGAAAAACATCCAGAAATACTACATCCGAGATTCACTAAAGAGTTCATTATCGATAGTATAGACCTAATTCTAAACAATAACACCTTTGAATTTGACAACAAAAACTATATCCAAACCCTAGGTACTGCGATGGGAACAAAAATGGCACCAACATATGCCACCCTAACATTAGCTTACCTAGAAGAAAACCTCTATGAAAAGATAGAACAAACATTAGCTTACCTAGAAGAAAACCTCTATGAAAAGATAGAACAAATATATGGGGCAAATATAAAAACCCAATTCACTAAATATTGGAAAAGATACTTAGATGATTGCTTCATCTTTTGGAAATCCTCATGGGGTGATATTAACCAATTCCATACACTACTTCAAAACTTACACCCAAAAATCAAATTCACGCAAGAATATAATTTTAACGAATTACCATTTTTAGATATACTCATTAGAAATAAAAACAACCACATAATCACAGATATCTACCACAAACCCACAGACACCCAACAATACCTTCATTTCAAGAGCCATCACCCAAAAAGCTGCCTAAAATCCATCCCCTATTCCCTAGCACGTAGAATTTGTACAATAGTGACTGATAAACACCTCCGAAAAATCCGCTTAGAAGAACTACATAAAACTCTCAAAAAACGAGGCTACCCCACAACACTAATAAAGAAAGGTTTTGAACTCGCGAAAGAAATTCCTCTAGACCAACTTAGAAATAAAAAGAAACGTGACATAGAGCCAACCCTAGCATATGTCTCAACATACGACAAAAACAACCCGGAAATATTCACAGAAATTAAAAAAAATCTAGACTGACTTAGCAAGAACAATAAACTGAATAATATACTAAAAACAGCCAAATTAATTAAGAGCAAACGCCAATCTAGAAACCTAAAACACATATTAACCTCATCTAAATTTAACCAACACACAATACAGGGAGTCATAAAATGTAACAAGAAAAGATGTGGGGTTTGTGACATCATTATAGAAGGAAACTCCTACACTTTTGAAAACCCAAAAAAAACATTCACAATAAATAAAAACTTAAACTGCAACTCCAAAAATGTAATTTATGTACTTAAATGCACAAAATGTAAGAAGTCATATATAGGCAACAGGGTCTCCCTACACAAAAGCAATATAAAATTGACAGACAACAGAAAACTTTTTGTATCACAACACATTTTCAAATGTAACCAGGGTAAGTTTAATATCATGCCGATATATCAAACAGACAATTACTCGTACCTACAAATACAGGAAAAAAACTTTATTAACAAATTTAAACCCGAACTAAATAGATCATAACCCCCCACACAAAAACACACAACATGCACACAAGGTGACCAAACACAATGATCAAATCACTCGCATACATGAGCGCACGCTCATATACGGGAGACACGAGGTTATATATATGTATGCACACATTTACATATATATATATATATATAGATACGCATGTTGACAAAACAGGAGAACTACTCCCGAGCACGCGCCCAAACCCACACAATTTAGGAAGTACGTGTGTGTGTAAGTGCGCGTATGTGTGTGTGTGTGTGTGTATACTGGTTCCATGTAGCTTGGGAAGTGTGTGTGTGTGTGTACTGATTTCTTGTGGTGGGATGGTGTGTATGTGCGTATGTATGTGTATGCGTGTATATGTACAAATGAGTTTACTAATTCCTCATAATAAAACAGTATATGTATGGAGGGAGAATATACGTGCGCATATATACACGCATGCTGACAGAAACACACAAAAATAGAAACAGATCCAAGAACACACAGGGGTCAGTAAAACATTAAAAGATAAAATGCTGATAAGTAATTCATCATTTCGCTTGGACCAACCTTAATTGTTTTATGACCCTTCTCGCAGAACTCTTCATTGCCAATTCAAGAAAGAAATTCGGATTACAAACACAGAAAATGTCTCATATCGAGAATATTTAACATTGAAAAACAAAAGAAAAAATGAATTATTTTTAAAAATGTGGAAATCTCCGCTTTTACCTGAAGACGGTCATGAGACCAGAAACACGTGTAGTGTAACATTATGTAAAACAAAGCTTAATATTTTTTTCTAAATAAATCCACATTACAACCAAAAACGTTTATGGCATCTCTCTTCTCTTCTTTTTAATATACATACATTTCTCTCGTTGGAACCACTACAACCTCTTTCTCTTATATATATATATATATATATATATATATATATATATATATACACACACACACACACACACCAAAATTTTCTCAAAGTAATAATTTAAAAAATAAATTCATTCATTTGTGAATAAGACATGAAAGTTTCATTAAAATCTGACAAAATTTGATTTTTGCAAGAATTTCCAAATTGGTCTATTATTTTACAAAAAGGTGCTAAAATTTCCATAGTCTGCTCTATTACACTGTTGATGCATGAAAATTTTTTAAAAGTAAAAAAAATACTTTGGTCTTTCCTCTTAAAACATTTTGGCACTATAACTTTATTTTAAGTTTAGGACCTTTTCCATCATGCTATTCTGCTTTTTAGCAAAAAAGTCAAGGTACCTATCCAAAACTATGTTTTGACTAATTTTTGACTAGTACTTTCTTTTTCCAGCAGGTTTTTGAGTGGAACTTTAAAAAAAAAAAAAAAAAAAATATTTAATTGCCTTTTGGTTTTTTGAAACAAACCTTTTTGGGTATAAAAAAAAATATATATATATATAAAGTACTCACATCTTTTCTCTTAAATTCTTTTGATTCCTTTACCATAAGATACCCTTTTCTTACAAAAACAAAAATCTATGTCCTTCATCTGACAAACTGACTGTCTAGTTTGTGATCAATGAATAATCCTCATCCATTTATTTATATTTCCTTCAAGTTTTATTCAACATAAACTGAAAAAGTTTGGTCTCTTCTTTTTTTTTTTTTTCTTTCTCTTCCTTTTCTTTCTCTTCCTTTTCTTTCTCTTCCTTTTCTTTCTCTTCCTTTTCTTTCTCTTCCTTTTCTTTCTCTTCCTTTTCTTTCTCTTCCTTTTCTTTCTCTTCCTTTTCTTTCTCTTCCTTTTCTTTCTCTTCCTTTTCTTTCTCTTCCTTTTCTTTCTCTTCCTTTTCTTTCTCTTCCTTTTCTTTCTCTTCCTTTTCTTTCTCTTCCTTTTCTTTCTCTTCCTTTTCTTTCTCTTCCTTTTCTTTCTCTTCCTTTTCTTTCTCTTCCTTTTCTTTCTCTTCCTTTTCTTTCTCTTCCTTTTCTTTCTCTTCCTTTTCTTTCTCTTCCTTTTCTTTCTCTTCTATCTTTTTTTTTTTTTTTTTTTTTCTCTCTCTTAACAATCAATTTTAATTTTTAGTGAAGCAATATAACACATTATCATCTCTTTTGTACTCAAAAATGCATTTATTGAGATGCTGTTTTTTTTTGTTTTTTTGTTTTTTTCTGGTATGATTTTAATAATGTTCCATATCAAAGATAACATTATTATAGTGTTTATAACTTTGTCATCAATGTTCCAAATCTTGTTTTTGATATAATCACACATTAACCAATACATTCTTCAGCTTACATGTGTATAATCTGTAGGAAAAAAGAAAAAATAATTTCTCAAGAAAATCGCAATGGATAAATGGTTGCTAATATATTATCCATATCTATCCATTTCAACAATGCTAGATACAAACTCATTACCACCACTGTACCCAGTCAATACCAATTTATAAAAAATGTAGTTCCCAATACCTTTGCAAAGCAGAGAAAATCACATAGTGCTAAATCTATTGTAGCCTGACTTGTACACCTATTCAACAAGCCAATAAACTTAACACTCACTCTCCAGCAGTGCTACCTATCACTTGTCTGAACCTCATCCCAGAGAGGGTAATATTTGCCTTTGTGCCTCCAGATATCTCCTGTCCTGCAAGATCTTTCTATTTTTCCTTTGACTCTAGATTTATCGTTTTTGAGTGACTTAGAGAACTGATAGTTTCCCCACTTATAATTATTATTATTATTATATTTTACAATTTCATGGAATCTTATAAATGCAATATTTTGTTAACTTCTTGTAAAATTGTTGTTTATGGATTATGCACTTGACAAAAAATGGATCAAATGAAACATTTTTAACAACATCAAGAATATATTGAAGCATTTCAATAATAAAAGCTAAATTTGAAAGGTACATATTTTCATTTCTAATTTTTGGACTTCTAAAAAAACTATAACCAAATTGAAATCAATGAAAACTTTGTTTTATATTTTTGTCCTAATGTACTAAGCTATTACAATATACATTCTCTTGCTTAGGAGTCTAATTTGTTCAGTTTTTCTTCTTGCAGATGGCTTTTATGTAAAACCAAAATTGTCACTCTCTAGAAGATTTAATGGATTATGAAATTGTCTTGTTTCCACAAAGTTAAAGAACTGGTCTTGGACAGTGCTCCCCACCCCCTGATTCACTAAAAAAAAAAAAAATATGAGATTTTTCTTCATTTGGTTTAGTTTAAAATGTTTGCAGTTTAATGATTTTAATTTAATACTTCTTTTTCTTTATAAAATGTATGCTATCATCAATTTTTATGCAAAATTCACATTTTTTTCTTTCACTCTTTCATTCAAAATAGATATATATGTTTATATAGTATTTCAGTATTTCTAAATGCACTTTCCATTTTTGTTGGTTCTTTTCAGTGTGACGCTAAAATGGTTTTAGATGTCATAGCTAGAATGGAAGACACTGAGCCTTTTTCAGATGAACTCTTACAGGCTATGAAACGACTTTGGGCAGATACAGGAGTTCAAGAATGTTTTGGACGATCAAATGAATATCAATTGAATGATTCTGCAAAATAGTAAGCTTCCTATTTTAAAATTATTTCACAAAATATTTATATACATATGGTTTATAGATTTAATTTTTTTATAGGTTTTATTGTTAAAAGCATTTTCCTTTTCATTTCTTGATAAATATAACTTATAAAATGGATTGCAAAAACCTTATTTCTCTATTCTTGATTATTAAATAGTGATATATATGAGCATTCACTGTGCATAGGAATTTCTATATTTTGGATATGTCCTGTGCGTTGTTTTATTTCATTTTTTTTTTTGTTTGTTGAAAATAGATAATTTTCTTTTTTTTCTTAACTATATATTTAATTATATAGAAGTCCTTTTAATTCTGTACCAATTTCTATTTATTTTTAACATTATTTTTTAATGATTAATATTTTAGAGGCCCATATTAATAAGTTTGCTAAACAAAGATTTTTATTACAGCTTTTTTGATTTTGACCTATTATAAATTTGATGGTCATTATTTTTATATTAGAAATGTAAATGTTCTTAACACATTGACTGATTTAACTGTAACAGTTGAACTTTTTTGTTGAACTCTGGAACATTTCAAGCCCAGATAATTTGATATTTATAAAAGTTGTAAGAATTGATTTTGTACTGAGCATATAGAATGTGCCCATCTAGTCTGGTCTCTTATTTTTAACATTCACCTTTTTAACATTATTTAAAGGTTGAAAATTTCTTGTCTATTGTGCAGCATATATATATGGAACAAAGCATAAAGGTTACTGTCACCTTTTAGCTACAAAGCTAAGATGAACTGAAATTAATCATTTTTAAATCTTAAATCATAGAAATTTATATCATTGGTTTGAATGTTGTAAAAACTATTGCCATTTTGTATAGTTTTAGCATGAAGAGCTAATAATGTAACATGCAAGTTTTTGAAGCTGTCAAAACATATAAATCCTTTAGGCACTCTTTGTAATTGGTTATTACTTGTATCTTATCACTCCATATACTTAATCTTTTGCTTCTTTCAGTGACTCAAATTGGCAGTATAAGAAAAGATAGATCTTGTTTCACCAACAAGGATTTTCTTTCACATTAATGTTGTTAATATTTTTTCACCAAATAAACATCATTGGTACTCCTTTTATATGAAAGTGGATCAATAAGTTGATCACCTGAAACAGTTTTAAATTGAATTTTAACCTGAAATTATCATTGATCAGATAGTGAACATTATTCAATGAGAAACTCTGGAGTTAAATGCATTGACAAAGAAGATTGTTGCATAAAATATTAGTGATGTACAAAAGGTCCTGGTGTCCGCTATTTTGAAAACAAGAAACAAATATGCAGTTGAAAGCCGGTTTTGAGTATTCTCTATTTAGTTTTCATTTACCCTGTATTGTGATGTGGGGAACAGGATATATATGTAACATAGATACCTCCATGAGATTGCTAAAAAAAAGAGCATAACATGAATTGTATATGTTATTTTACTAGTTCTGCTGATACAAAGAGAAACAAGGGTTTTTTATTCAAAATTTAGAATGTTTTAAAAAGATGGAAAAATTTTTTTAAAATAAACTTTGACCTTTCTTAATAATAATATAAACATTTAGACAATAAAATTTTGCTTTCGTCAAGTTTGGCGTTTTTTTCTTCATGCTATGCTTTTTTTAGTGATCTCGTGGAGGTACCTAATGTAACATTACATGTTCCTTTTCAAGTTGGGTTAGATAGAAGTTGAATTAAATTAATGGAGCCTCTGGAGAACTTCAGTTGGAATCTGTGTCAATTATTTGTAAAGTTCAAAGGTGAATTTCATATAGAATTTCACTGGACATGCTATGTAGTGGTAGATCAAAAGAATTTGAAATGATAGCTCTTCTCAGTATTGGAATAGAAGAAAATATAAGCCTTTTGGCAAAAACTTATTGCTCTGTATTTTATGAGATATAAAAGGTGTTCTGACACTTGATGAAACTGTTTCTGCAGAATGTTGCAGTCATCACCTTCAAAAATGCCATTTACAGGACAAAGATAGAAAGTCATACTGCTGCTTGGTGCCACACATTCACATATTGCCTTTGCTGATCGAAAAGTCTGTAATGGTGTGAAAAAATTCAATGTCATTGGATTATCATTTGTTTTGGTCAATGCAGTTTTTTTTTTTTTTTTTTTTTTTTTTTTTTTTCATTTGGTCAAAAAAATGTTAAAATGTTTTCAATGTTCCAATTTTTATGGACAATTTTGTTGTATTAAAACAAGAGTTGTTTTATCAAGATGGAATTCTAAGTTATTTATGTACTAATGGTAACTATTTTCAATAAAATGTTTTTGTTTTTTATAACTCAAACTATTTAATTTCATAAAATTTCAAGAAATTAAATTTTAGGGTAAAAATTTGTTTTATTAGTTAAAAGCAGGGCTTTGTGGAGAATTAAAATCTTTTTTTTTTTTTTTTTCTTTTTTTTTTTTTTGTAAATCTGCTCTGAATCGTAAAATAAAAAATGCAATAAAACTATGACTTCATTTAATTATAAAAGCTTTTAATTGCTTTTATAAATAGGATTTATTAAGAACACTATTGTCTTTAGAAATTTTATTTATTTATTTTTTTTTTTTTTTTTTTTTTTTTTTTTGATGATTAATTAATTTTTGCAAGAATTGTTTTCATTTTTTTAAAAATTTTAATTAAATAATTTAAATCATTTAAAATTCTGCATTTTCAAAGAAGTTGGGTGATGTTAAGTGAAACTACATTTAGGAAATCAAAAAGTGAAAAGCTCATTAAAAGTTGTTTTAATCTAATAGTTTTTTTTTGTTTTGTTTTTTATGTATACATAAAATGCCCATTTTGAAAGTATGGTGACTATGAATAACATAATCAGAAAATAAGAACAATGACTATCATAAATTTAAATTCAATGTTCCTAAAATTAGTTTATGGAGAACATTTTTCCAACATTTTTAAGATTACTGAGTACTTAAAAATTATGTAGAAAAGCATTCACCCATCATTTTCAAGAATGATTTTTCATTTTTAAAATTTCATTTTAAACCAAGGTATCAAAACCGAGTGGAGATACCTACATTTTAGTAATGTGTTTTTTTAGTAAACTTAGGCATTTTCTTTTACAGGAAAATTTGTATATAAAGCTTTTATAGCTAAACTGGTCATATATTTATTTTTTAGGTTTGTTTTTTAATCTAAGATCTCCAGAGGTTTTTATATATATATATATATATATATATATATATATATATATATATATATATATATATATATATATATATGAGGAGCAAATTGTGCCAAGTTGTGATGTTAAAAAAAAAAAAAATTTAACTCTAGACCTTTTAAATATTTAAAATAATGAAATTAATAGATAAATAATTCAATAAAAGGAAATACATAGAAATAAATAATAATTACATTAAAAACAAAATAAAAATTAAACAACAGCATTTACTCACTTTCGTTTATTAGGCAATTAATTACATTATGTAGCATATTTCATAGTTTACCTTTTCTTCCACAGCAAACTTTAAGAATATTTTAGAGCATTCTCTAATTAAAAAGATATATATTTTTTCCTCCATGTTACTTCTGTGTATAAAAACAAGTTACATAAAGTTCCTCAAGGGACAAAATGCATTGGTACAGAAGTTTTCCTTTTGTCTTAGACACACACACACACACACACACACACACACATATTGTGTGCATGTCTTAATGGGGTGGTATTGTAATGCACCAGTGTATTAACTCGCTTTATCCCCAGTTTACAGTCCCCCTTCGCCATACACCCCCGAGATCTTGGATCGACTACATAATTTGTCAGACAGTTGCGGGCTCAATGCCCACTATACTTGCAAGTCCAGCACACCAGCCTATATCAGCCCGGTGTGGGCTTGAAAAACCCATAACGCAAATCTCGGGCTCTCCTATTGGGGTCAGTCTCGGCCTCCCAGTCCTCTTCTGCCTCTTCTTTCGGCTCCCAAATCTGGATCCGCTCCCAATCCTTCTTTTTTATTATTACCTTGGCTCCCTAGTGGTTCCTTCCTACACCTCCTCTTATCCCAGAGTCGCTCGCTAGTCTGAGACACTTCTATGGCTGTGGCTAGGGTGACCGGTCCTCCCTTCAGAACATCACTCCTCAGGTCCCTGTTGCTCAGTGCGTCTACATATACATCGGCCAACAAGGCCTGAATAGGGCCAATGTCCCGAGCCACCAATTCCGGAAAAGCTAATGCTGCTAACCCCGCAACTCTTTCTCCCAATTCTTCATTTGTCTCTCCTTCCTGTTGCTGTAGCCGGAATAATTTCCTGACTGCCTCAATGGCCATACGCTCACTTGTGTATTGCCACACCAGAGCGGATTTAAGCTCTGTCCATGTCGAGGCTGGGTTTTCTTTGTACCATGCCTCTATAAACTTAGACACCTGCCCCACTGCGGCGTTGTAAGCCAAGAGCACCATTTCCTGGTCTGATAAGCCATAAATCACCTGCTTCTTTTGGATGGAGAGAATCCATTCGTGTAGGTCTGCAGGGTTCTTTTATAAGTGGGTAGCTTCATACTACCTATCAGTCTTCTGAACCCTATCGTTATTTCAGGGGACTCCCATGTCCCCAAGGTCAGTTGTGACGTCTGATCCTGCTACGCTCATCCTAGCGTCTTATCAACTGCCACTTTCCCATGAGAAGAGGGATCAACGACAGAACAAAGGAAAATACTTCACACGGTGGTAGCACTTCAACTGCGTACAAGGTTGACAAAAATCAATAATATTTCTAGCAGATCTAAGTGCAATGAGTGAGTAGAGGAAACCAAAAAATGACTTACCTGAGGTCCGCTGCTCCATGTATTGTTTCCTTTTTATTTTATTATTTATTTATTTTTTTTGACTAATATCATCCGCAGACTAGAGTTCTTTTTGGTCTTAGTCGGTTCCGAATAGATGCAACAACCAAAGTCTGTTTTGCTGGTGTTTCCTTCTTTTCTCTTTTTTCTGAGTATAACTTAAGGCTTGCTTTTCTTCAAAGCTGTTCCTGGTCAATGGCAACCAAATCTACCACTTCATCCCCAGCCCGTCAACCTCCGGCGTCTTCCTCTTTGGGTTAAGGTGTCCACTCGGTCCGAACCGAACTTAGGTGTAACTGGCCGTATGCTACCTGAGTATCCATAGATTATTTCAACTGGTCAAGTCCTGCTTGTTGCCCACGCTGTGTTAATTTTTAGATCCAGTAAGCGGGGTGTTGTCCATACATTCACGGTCGACTGGGGATGTGGACACGGCTGTGAGAGTTGGCGCTAGGAAGTTTAGAATGTGGCAAAATAAAACAAATAATATCTGCAGAAGCCAGACAATAATGGGGGAAATATTGACGTTTTTATATAAGAAGATAACATCAGAACAGAGGTTACAGGGAGAATAAAAACATTTAACATAAATGAGAAAAGAAAAAGACAAAATGCATCTAGTGAATTCCCAACAGAGAGAGGGTTTGTGTGTGATAAACGCGTATTGAATCGCTTGGGGTAGGTTTATGACTAATAGTCCAGTCTCATACAGACTTCTCAGAACAGGGGTTAGTCTTCTCTCTCTCCTACAAAATTCTCCCGCAAATTTCTCAACATTGCGACGATAGTCTCGTGACTCTCTCGACTAGTCTTTTTCCCTGACTCTGCTTTATTAGCAAAATCTCGAGTTAATATAGAAAAAGGATCAGCTGACCACATTTGACCCTCAGCTCAGCACACAGCTACCACAAGTGCCAAAAACTATCCCTTGACATGTAAACCTATTCTCCAATTATTTACCTTATCTCAATCACGAGTTCTTCTCGCTTCACCAAAATTATACTTTAGGATATCTAAACATTGATTCAACCTTTTAATCAAAACAAATACTGTTAAACAAAACCAAGTATCTCACCCATCCCCATTGTTTACTAGTGACCCAGATTTAAAACATCGCCTCCTGCCCTGAGATTGTGTTTCTCATCAGTAAACATACCTCTTAACCCAACTTGTACTTTGAATTATAAACACTGTTTCCATTTCCAGTCAATAAAAGTTATATTTGCGTGTGTGTGTTCATGTGGGTGTATATGTGTATACCTCTCTGTTACACTTACAAACCTATACAGACTGAAAATAATTGCTATTTTATATAACCCCAATCCCAATAAAAATTAATGGTAACTTGGGATCTTATCTACAGATATTTTTCTTATTGATACAATCAACTCTTTTCTCTTTTTGTAGAATTACAAGTCTCAAAGAAGCTTTTGCTATTTTTCATTGTTTCTGTTGAAATTCTACCTTCTTGTTGGTTCACACTTCTGACTTTGAATAAATTTTTTATAAACCTCTTGAATAAATACTTGACCTGATTGGCTCTATGTAACATGCAATATAACATTAGGTGGGATCAATCAAATGAAAAGCAGCCAAGAAAACTTATTTATTTATTTTTTTTTTATTTTTTTTTTTTCCAGAGCACTGTTCTATTTAATGAAGGTTATTCATTTTGGTTACAGGAAAGAAATTAGTTTTGACTTACTCAGCCACACTTTTCTGTTTTACATTTGAATTGTTTACATGAATCAGAATGCTGTTATTCAGAAATGGTCAGTCACATGATTAATAAAGCAACCTACATTTTGCACAGAAAAAAGAAAAACTAAACCAGAAGCATGGTGGATACCATCTCGGATTGAGGAATCAGAGAGCCGAGTTCAAATTCCAGTCGAATCCATTACATTCACTTATGTGCTAATACCCTTGGGAAAGGTATTAATCCTCTTCTTCTCCCAGCAGCTATGGGTAAATAGCAGGACACACTGAGTTCTATCACCCCTGGATGGCAACTGGTCTAAGAGAAGGACAACTCTGAATTCAAAACCTGCAGAAGGTTGTTTAGGGACCTTGTGGCAATTAATGCACCAGGTCTCTGTATTCAGCCCTTCAAAAAGTGTAGTTGGTTCTGCACAAAGCCTTCACCACCAAATCATATATGCTGGTGTCTGGGTTTTCGGTACCTTGGAACTGAGCTACTTGACCCTCGTACGTTGAATATGATGAGAGAGTCCACACACACGCATTTTAGTACATAGGCACATACATACGTTTTTAGCATGTGACTATAGTTTCGCTGTATATGTACTAATTAATACATATCTTTGCTCTATATAACTGCATTGAGCACTATTGCATTTACACCCCATGCATAAATTTAACGATTATTTATTTGCTTGCCTATGTATGCACACAGGTAGAAGCCTGCTTATATTTGTCCGTTTCATTTATACACTCAACAACTTTATATATCCAAGTGTAAGGTAGGTTAATTCCAATGTCCAAATATTTTTTTGAAAAATGCTCAATACAGAGTAGAACTTAATATTTATTAACAATTATAACAAAAACATGTTATAAAATGCTACATTATTTTTGTTAGAACTGTTTTTATATATATATATATATATATATAAATTTTATGTCTGTATGTATTTTCTGATAAAATAACTCTCAAGCTATGGTAGAAGTATTTTTACTCCTGAATGTCTGGTTTTGATCATCTCATTAAAAATGAAATGCAAATAGATTGACAAAATCTACAAAACATATTTTACATATAACAGTATGTGATACCATCAACAATACATGCACTTGTCCTACTGCAAGTTTTTTTTTTTTTTATGTCAGTAACTACTGGAACTAAATTCATATATTTCCTCATCTTGTAACTCATCAGTCAAGAATAATCTTCAATGATTCCTGGACATCATGGTATTTAAATTTATTTATCAGTGAAAATTCAAAAAATAAATCTCCAATTTCAAAGCATGCTATTGTTACATGGAAGCTGCCATGCTGATTGAACTGATTGAATAACATATACTCCTCTATTGCCAATTAGTATGACTAGGTTTGGTTATAAACAAACTTCCAAATCTGTCTAATCTGAAAAGGATTAAATAACCATCAATAGATTAGTTCTTTGAAAAACATTCAGTTATTTTCAGTTTTACATTCTTTGGTGAAAATGATGCTCTTGATACTTGTTTATTTAGGTAAACAATAATACTGATTTCAAATGAGAATAAAATGGCACTTTCTTTTAGCAAATAGATTAGTAAAATTTAAAATATTCACTATGCATCAATATCTACACAATCTTAACTAATTGTTTGTACTTAGGACTATAGTTATATATATATATATATATATATATATATATATATATATATATATATATATATATATATAAGATATGAAAATATAAGAAAAAAGAAATCCTGATATTTTTACATTTTCTACATATCTTATTCTCTAATGAAACCTGTTAAATATCCCTATTTGTTCTTTCTTACTGCCGGATTCTGATCCATATCTGATCCCAACTCTCTCTCTACATATATATATATATATATATATATATATATAACATTTTCTCAAGATATGTATACTTATTAAAGTGTGGAGAAAAGTAAAATGAATAAAAAAAAAAAAAATCATCAGATTACAATATTAAAATATCTGCTTGTCTGATTAAAAAAAAAAATAAGTAAAAATAAAGTTAAAAGAGCATGTTGAAAATTTTTCAGTCCCAACCAAGAAAGGATTAAAAAAAAAAAACAAAGTTATATTTGTACAAATTTTGAAAAATGGGCCAGGTCAAGAACTCTTCGCATTTTCTTGTTCAGATTGCCATTTGCAATGCTTATGAAAAGTTTCATTCAATATAAAAGGAATTATAGAGCAAAATCTAAAACTAGTTCCTAGAAAAAACAATTTACACAAATTTATTTCTTATGTCTAAGATAACAATTTTTATGTTCGTTGTATCAGATTAAGTAATATGTATCATAATTTAAACTGTAGATAAAATCCTGGTTAATGAAGGTTATAGAATGAAGGCTAGTCATCAATGATGAAGAAACAATACAGATAGTAATGTTATTCAAAATGCACTTTATCTATGTACCAAACATCTCAAATAAAAAAAAAAATAAAATATATTCACCTCTGAAATTAGTGAACTGTTATCACTGAACATTGTTATTGATGAATATATTGAGGAAAATTTCTAAAGGAAAAACATTTTATGTACATTATAAAGCATGAAACATTGTTGGCCTCAGTTTCCACTTATTTATTTTAACAAGAGCCACTCAAGGTAGAGGCTTACTGAAGGAGTTTATTGTACTAGCAGTAAGAAGTGCAGTTTATGAGTCTATGTAGGAAAGATAACAGTTAACCTTAGACTTGAAGAGATTGAGATTGTAGTGAAAGAAGCTGTTTGAGTAGAAACATCTTATTACTAATGGAATGCAAAGGGAATGAAGATTGTTTGACACAGTGCATATGACATGGCAGGTCTTAGCTGTGAGGGTCAGAATTGGTCAAACTAAGGGATATAGCTAATCAGAATATTTGCCATGGAAATGGCAAAAGAGTAGTGAGAGGCTTGCAACATTTCATTTGTGGAGAAAGTGGTTGTAGAGTGATAAATAATTCATCACTTACAAGGGCCATGTAGACACACTTTTAAACTCTAGAAAGTGAAGACTGGAAAGCTCCAGCTTCTAGCTGATACTAATTTTATAAAGGAACCCTATAGATAATAAAATGAATAATTATCTGAATAGTTTTTATCAGTCTATTTGCCATGTCATTTTTACATATTAGTTTTTTTTTTTGTTTAAAGATAATTTTCATTTCTTAATGCTATATTTCCTATAACATATCTTTTTATTATTACAGCTTTTTAGATGATCTTGACCGTTTAGGAGCAAAAGATTATATGCCTACAGAACAAGACATCTTGCGAACTCGAGTCAAGACAACTGGTATTGTAGAAGTACACTTCTCATTTAAAAACTTAAATTTCAAGTAAGTTATAATTTTTATCTTTTTTACATTGGATATTTAACATTTTTATTGTTATTACTTTATTCATTTAACTTTTATATTTTCAATATATTTCCTATTTGTAAATGGATTTTTTTAAAACAAAATCTTTGATATTCTTTTAACATCCTTATATAGTCACTTATAGATAATGTTATAGTTTCATTATATTATTCAATTATGTAATTAACATTAGCTAGGTAATTTCAATTAATAAACTTACATAAATATTTAAAAGTTTAATTCTTGAGCAACAAATTCATTATTTGTTTCTCGAGGAAACAGCATTTTTAAATACCCATTAAACACTAGTGTAATTTTCTTGGAAACTAACCAGATTTTATGATAGATTAAATCTAAACATACAACTAAGAGCAATTATACTATTCTGGTCAATGGTAAACAATAATGTTACAAGTCAGTCCTCATCAACGGCCACCAATAATATAGCCCTATACCCTGCATTGGTCTTCAAGTTCCTTCAGACCACTGTGGTTATCATCTAGCTGACTCCTCACTCATTAATGTGTGGCTCATTTGTTGCTGGTATTGTGATGGTAGGCATGGTTCCACTCGACTTGGGTAGCGTTTGTCCGTTCACAACCATTCACTCCTCTGCCATGTGTTATTTTTATTTCGGAGGGTGAAAATATCAATGATGAAGCAAATTGAATTGAAGACAGTTCAAAGACTTGGAGCTACACAAAAAACAAATTTTAGAATAAAGGACATCTTCATGGATACATTAATGATCGCTTTCTCATCAGCAGGAAGTGGGAAAGGACAAGTAGTCTTAGTTTTGTTCAATCTTACTGAATTCTGTCTAGTTAAATTTGGGTTCCATTTTCCTTGGAATTATTTTAAAACATGCTTTTTCAACACATTTTGTTTTTAATTTTCTTAACTTTTCAATCCATCTTCCTGTGAATTTCAAGAATTATCAGCCAGTTAGTAGAATCTTTCCTTTTCCTTCCTTCCTTTCTTTCTCTTTTTTTGCTTGATCAGTCCCAGAAGATTCCAGTGTTACATTCTATTTTAGATAAAAGAAGCCATAATTTGCACTGATCACAAAATAATAAATCTATATTGATTTAAATAGCAAAGGAAATTATATAGTTACATAATAAACTTGCATAAAACTACAATACCACCTATTTTCCTGAAAAAATAGTATATTTCTATATGTATAAAAAAAAAAGAAAAAAAATTAAGTTCATAACTTGATAACTATGACAGCAAATACATTTGATTACTGTTATTATATGGGATAATTAAAAACAGTAGCAATAAAACACCAAATGAGATAGGCTTATATATCTACATACACTAGATGTCAAAATTTAAAGCTGAGCATCTGTCTCTTATGTTTTGATGTAAACTTTAGCTGCCATTTGTTGTATCTGATTCCCCCCATACACACCTTTTTATTTATTTATATAAAAAGTCGAGAAAAACTATTCTTAGCCAATGTTTTGTCATCTGAAGGATTTTATCAAGGCAAATGTGAGATTTATTTTATTGCACATATTTATATACAAGAATTTATCAAGACATTTAAATTTGAGAACATTTATGAATATTCATCAGGTGGTTGAAAGGTCAGTTAAAACGTGTGATAATTCAGAGGCTGGTAAGACAATAGTAAATAAGTAATATTCAAGAATTTTTATTTTTTTAATAATTAAATATTGTTTAAATTATGATCAGATTGTTATGGTTTGGAATGGATGTTTGTGATGTACATCTTCAAAATCTTGAAGTTTAACAGTTTTCTTTTCATTTTTCAACATTTTTTGCGATCTTGTATGTTGGCTTGTTAAATTGTTATGGATAAGGTCCCTTTTCTGCATGTTTCCCTAATGTATTGTGAAGAACAGTTTTGGCAATTTATATCTGCCTGCTTCTGAATTATTATACATAAGTTATCAAATGCACTAGTAATACACAGAAATGAATTCAACCACAATTTTGATCTAAAAATATACCACACTTATCAAAAGAGAAAGTAATTTACTCAGAAGGAAAATTCTCAAGTGTGCTGCAATTGAGTCTTATAATATAAATCTACACCTCAGATTCTTTCCACTCTCAAAGAATTACTATAATACTTTCCAAAGCCAACATACACGATCAAATGTTGAAGAAAAAAAACTGTTAAATCCATTACCTGATGTTTTTAAAGATGTACAGCACATACATCCATCCTAAACCATAACAATCTGATCACAATTTAAACAATATTCATTTCCTTTTATTTATTTATATATATATATATATATATATATATATTGAATATTACTCGCTTACTTTTGCCTTACCAGACATTGAATAGTAGCACTTTGTATCCACCACATTTTGATTGACCTTTCAACCACCTGATGAATAAATGTTCTCAAATTTAAACACTGAACTGATTCCATCAATAAAACTTTTATTAGTGTGAAAAGTTCCTTCTCAGGAGAGAGAAGAGTTTTATATTTTTAATTTTGTCATTCATTTTCCCACTATTACTCTATATATTTTTATCATTTCTTTCATTAAAACTAGCCTAAACAATTATAATAGATGTCTGATTTTTCTGTTTGAATTTTGGGGATGAGGAGTTATTATTTACCTGCCAACTATTATCATCATCTTTATAACGTTTTGACTGTTGTGCCCCCCAGCCTTCATCAGATGCTTATCAATTCAGGTAACCTTCAGGGCATTTCAAACTATCCTCAGACATAGTCAGCTGAACAAGAATAATTTACACTCATAGATTAAATAAAGGATTCAGTTCAAAATATTGTGAAACTAACAACAAAGATGAGATGTCTTTTCATTTTATAGAAAATTGCATTTCAATTATTACTATTCAAGTAGACCTCTTAGTTGATGTGGTTCACCTAACATGTAGAAGTGATCTTATGTGTCATAATTTGATTTAGCAGGAATTTATTATAGTATAAATCTGTTAAACAAATTATTTCACTTGGTAGAAGCACTAAGAAAAACAGTATTTTAAAAAATGAATATATTATCCTATAAGATATTTAACTATTAATATAAAGTGAGTTTATCTCCACTGGGTTGATTATTTATTAGATATAACTGACAAATATTTCTCAGATGATATTACTTTTTATCCATACAGTCATGGCTCTACTTGATGAAAAGTGAAACAAAGTTTACAACATCAAACAGCACTGCAAAAATATTTCCAGGTATCCTGGGTTTTATATAAATGAGATATTGAGATCTTAAATATCATCCACTCTGAGCTCCCAAGCTGAGCTGAGCTGAGCTCTGTGTGGGTGGAGGGATTGGAAGCCATTTTTATAATGACTAAAACAAATATCGCAGATTATTTGAATTACTATCTAGTGTATTTTTTCATTGATTCATTTTCATAGAATTTTACTCTCAATTTAAAAAAAAAAAATTGATAAATTAAAATTTTCTCCAGTTGTGCACAAAATAACATTTAAAATGGAATATTACTTTAATCATTCCATATGAATTATTAATGAAACTATTTTAAAATCAATTTTAAAACTCATTTTGAAAAATTCCTCCACATTATTTATTTTTATTTTTTTTATTTTTTTTTTTTTTAAATGTCATTGATTGAACTCCACGACAAAAGGAATTTTCTCTGATAGTAACATTAATTTTTCAATTTTAGATTATTTGATGTAGGAGGACAAAGATCAGAAAGAAAGAAATGGATTCACTGTTTTGAAGATGTTACAGCAATCATATTCTGTGTAGCCATGAGTGAATATGATCAAGTTCTTCATGAAGATGAAACTACAGTAAGTTCATTGTTGCCTTGGCTTCTTTCACTTCAGGCTGTATGTATAGTTTTTCACACTTAACCTACACGACTTCTTTTTTTCTAGGAAATGAGAAGAATAAGTTCATTTATACTATTTGAAATGTTAAATGCACTCAGAGGAAGAAGTGACTCATCCATGTGAATTATTTCAGGTTCTTTGGGGCTTTTTCTACTTCTTTCATTGCTTGTTGGGTTTCACAATTTTTTTTTATTGCTATGTTGGTCTGGTCATTATGTAAATATATTACAGTTTATTTATGCTGGTTCTGTGGAACATTTCAAAATCTTCATATAAGAAAGTTTAAATGTTTATTTAAAATAATTATTGGTTTGGTAATGTTTCATAAAGAAATGTGATTTTTATCAAATTTCAATGTTATAAGGAATCAGTAAAAGAAAAATTAATGAAATCTGAAACTAATTGTTTCACTTCTTTTTAATGAATTTTACACCCACTCTGATCTGTGAAATCTCTTATCTTGTCTTCGTCTTTAGATGATTTGTTTTTTTAATTAATTGTTTTAAGATTAATTTGAAGAGATGCTGTATTTAATGGTATATAACACCCCCACTTCCTACTTAAGGTATGACGCTAAGTAGAAGTACTGGTTGTCTATGGTGTTTGGGTAAACATTAGGTTACCAGATAGCTCAAATTTACAGTCAAGAGCTGAAAGCTTTTGTGGGTGGGGATCCCTTATAAACCATCAAAAACAGTAATTGTCACCATACAATTTGTTAACCAGCTTTTTATAAGCTTTGGGTTCCTTCTTTTTTTTTTTTATTAAAATGAAAGCAGAAACTTGCAAACCCATCTTGTCTATAAAAATTAAAAGCCTCTAATTTTATGCAAACTAAAATCTTTTTACTATCAGCTTCTTTCTATTTTCCTCACTTACCTTCTTTTCAGGATGCTGCTGATCTGAGCAACCAGATATTTACCAGTAGAACATTCTACTTTCAATCTTCTCCACTTCTCTTTAGCTACCTACTTACTTGCCTCACCTGTTTAGTTGTATTGTCAGCTGCTTACTCTCCAAAATATATCACACTACACTTAACCATACCAGGAAGTTTCTGCTTTGATTTAGAAAGTATGCCTCTTAGATACTTTGCATAGGCAAAGTACACTTTTCTACTTTATATATATATATATATATATATATATATATATACACACACACACAGAGGCCCAATGAGCAGAACATCTATTGCATAAAAATATAAGTTTGTTGACTGGCTCATTTCATAATTGTTTCTTTCCAACCTCAAATAACTTGTCATTTCTGGATCTTTTTTTATAGACAAACATAACTTCTTAAAAGTAATTATTTACCCGCTGCCCCACACAGCAACATGTGGCACAAGGCCGAGTTTTAAAGTTGGGTATCCAAGCCTGTATGCTCGGGCAAAAATTCTCTATAGACCACATGAAAACGAAGTCAGTTTCCCAAGACGAGACTCTGCCCTTCGGCAGAGCCTTATCTGGGAGATACCGTCTGACATGTGCCAGGTAACTTCTTAAAAGTATTTTATAGCTTTATGCTTCTTGTATTTTCCTTTTTAGTATATATATTCTTTCACTTAAACTGACAATGTTTAATGATAATATATGAATGTAGAAAAATGTAACCAATAAAAAATTGAAATATATGAAGATAAGCCTATGTTTAGATACATTGTTCAATACAGTCAGATATATAATATAGAATAAGTGATATAGAGGGGAACTGCAATCTGAGTATGGTTTTACAATTCATTATTATCTACATGTTTACTTATCTGTTTGTATTGCATAGTTACTTTTGAATAAATGCTAGTTTGTATAACAATGTTTAGTGATCTGATGCAATTCTGAGTTAAGAAATAATTATTAAAATTAGATTATCAGTCAGATTTTAAATCAAGTGTTGTAAATCATATCTGCTCATAAAATAAAAATATGAAATAATTTCAAAAGTTGTCTTTTTTTTTTTTTTTTTCTTTTTTAAACTAAATCAGCAACAACTGAATTTCAAAAAGCCATTGTCTATAACATATGATTTCTACTTCAGTATTTTTTAAATGAAATTTATCTTTTCTCAAATTATCTTATCCTTAAATCTCTTTACAAAACACCTATACTCACCCACCCCATGCACACATTTTCTTGTTTTAGAGATGTGGGGGTAACTTGTTGAAATTTTTAAGGTAAAACTTTTTATAAATATTTACAAAATAATTAAAAACTCATCAAAATAGGGTAGAAAAACAGTATTCTGAAAACAAAATCACTCTTCTGCTGAAGACAAAATGTTGATTTTTTTGTTAAAAAAAAAAAAAACTGGAGAAAACATCTGTACTCTTTCCTTATCTTGAGTTTATTGCAAAATTGATTACTGAAAAATATTCTGCTCTGATTAAAGTCTGTTCATTGGCAAAAAGTTAAATTCTAGCAAAATAAACTAACACAATTCAACAATAGTTTTCAAGAAAATGAATTGGTTGATTCAAGAAAACTTCCTATTTTCTAATAATCATGTTGACAATAGATTTTCATCTTGATAAAACTGATTTTCATCCAAGCTTACTGTTCAATCACATGAATGAAACAATGACTGTACAGATACTTTACCAATAATTTGCAATTGTTGTGATGAATTTAATGAGTACTCAGTTTATATTTATGAGACCTGACTACAATATTTGTGATTCTGTTCATTTTGCAGAAATCAAAGATGTTATCCTACAATTGGGAATCAAAATTTGACTTGAAGAGCTTGATTTAATATTGTTGCTGTAAATATTTCAGGACTTAATTTTTCAATAACCACATTATCTTTTACAATGGGAAAGAAATTCTATTCATAAAAGAAATGAAGTAAAGTTTTCGCAAAATCATAAAATACACAATACTCCATGTTAATGTTTCATCTTATCGAAGAAATTTTTTTCCAGAATTGAATGGGAGTATAATTAAGTATTTTCAGGAATCTAATGAAGAAATATACAATCACCATTTGGTAAATTCTCTTTCTAAACACATACAATATTCTTGAAATTGCTGCAAAAAAATAAATAACAATATTACTATAGAACTGTGTTAATTAAAATCAACTCCAAATTAAATTTATATAAAAATCACCAATAAATATTTACTTGATTTTTGTACATTTTTAAAAGAAAAATAATTTTACTTCAAAAGTAGATTATTTCAGTTGATAAATACTGTAATAAACACTTGAAAATTTTTGTTTGAAACAAATAAAGTTGGAGACATTAAATTTTTGTATGTTTATTTAGTAATACTGAATTTTGAAACTTCTGATACAAATCCCGATTAGTATTTTGTAACTCAATGTATTCTTTTATCTCATACATAACAAAATTGTATAATGAATAATTACTTTATAATAAGGGTTCATCTATTAAAAATAAATAAATACGTACATTAAATACATGGCTCAATATTTTACATTATTGGTTTTCTTCAAAATTTTAGATAAAAATCTTGAATTTTATTAACAATTTCAGATCTACCTAATATATTTGAAAATTTGGTTCTAAAATTAAGCGTGTGTATTGGCACTAGAGATATGCTCGTAAGATAGATCTTTTTTTTCCCTTTTTTTCTTTTAATGTTTTTAATCCTACTGCAGTTGTAAAGGATTTCTTTAACTGACATATTGTTGGGGAAATTAGAATAGTTTACTCACTGCTTGAATTTACTATGTTATGTATCCCAAACTAAATTTTTATTTTCAATATATCTAAAAACCTTTAATACTGGCATAGAGAGCTTTATAAACCATAAAAAATGGTACCAAATTTATCTTGGTAGCTCAATTAGAAACAGTTATGACCATTCAAAGTTTGTCAGAACTTTTTTGTCTCATGCTATTAGATAAAAAGCCAATTTTTACAGCGTGTAACTGAAGATGAAGCTTTCAAACAAGTTAAATCATTTTAAATGTGATGTCATTTAAGTAGTCTTGAAGTAAAATTGAGATAATGCTAATGGAATTAATAATTCTTAATTCTTAGATCAGACCAGCCTAAACATTAGGAAAATTTAATTCTCAAAAACAAATGTAAAAATATAACCCAGAGTATAAATTTGACTGATTATACAAGTTTCATATCAACAGTTAATACTTTGCAACTTCTTACTATACTTAATAGCACCACAGAGATTTTTTTTTTTTTTTACAGTAGTTCCTCAATGAAAACCCCATATTCACACACACACACACACAGCCAGAAGTACAATTAGACAGTAGGGCAAAAACAGGTCAAAAGTATACCATATTGAATTTGCCATTAAAAAAAGTATCCATTGAATCCTTACTAATTTTTGAATGAGGAATTCAACAAAATAGCTCTTTTCACTGTAACATACTTTTTCTTTTCTTTTTTTTGTAGCAGATGTATCTCATTTAAAAAAATTTTGTGAAATTGTCATTTTTAATTTGTCAAAAACAAGACAGTAATGAGTACAATAGTTACAAATTTGTCTTACAAAAGGAAATTAAACCTTTTATAGTAGTGTCTATATTTCTGAGATGAGGTATTATGTACATTATTCGAACTCTTGTCCTCATCTTTGTCGCCATATTTATTACGTTTCAGCCGTTGTATGCTCCAGCCTCTTTCAGGTGGTTGGAATGTTGAACTGAACCCTTTTTCGCTCACTGTTCTAGTTCTACATGCCATGTTTAATGAATGTCAGTTATTAGTTATCTCCTGTTAAGTTCCCTCTGAAAGTTCTCCACTGCCTTACTTTAACATAGATATTACTTAAACATATCTAAAATGTTTAATCAGACATACTTAAATGAAAATATGCGGAATATATATATATATATATATATATATATATAGTCATGCCCAAAGTCTCGGACATGAATTTATATTTAAGACAAAATATGAGATGACTCGGTATGATTTCCTGGGTTGATATAAATAATGTCCACAGAATAGGAACAAGACATGCAAAATACAATAATCACTGAAAGAACAGTGAACACATGGACTCAATTTAATACAGTTTAATTCAATAATATAAGGAAGGAAAAAAAGAAGACAAAAAGAGTTTGTTTGGGTGAGCATGTGGGGAATGTGGCACTTAATACAGAAATTTTAATATGTCAGTTTATATGATAGTTATCTGTGCATCAGTCAATACTTCAATATGTTCATGTAAAAAGACTTGATTTGAGTGATTGGTTCGTAGCAACAGAATTCATGGATAATTTCAATGTTCATTATCAAAATGCATCAAAAAGTCATCAAAGTTGATGTTAGAGATAATATGCAGAATTCATAAAGTAAAACTGGTTAAGTCCACAGTTTCTTTTGGTTACTGCCTTTACTACTCCCTCTGGACAGATAAAGCATAGCAGTTGAAGATTTGATTCCTTCGGATGCTTTCTTTTAATTGGTGATTCTTTAATATTGGCGCTTCAACATCTCTTTGTGGTCACATGATCTGCCACGGGGTCAGCATACATGAAATCAAAGATCAAGCATCCAGTCATTATAGGAATTACATCTATTTACAGTCAACATTCGCCCACATATATTTGTTAGAATGAAGGGGAAAGGAAGAAAACCATTGTTCTTAATGATGAAATTAGTCTTGGTTCTCTTTAGCACATGAATTGTATCCCGTCACAAAATATATACGCACACACACGCACACACCTCCCTCAAAAGGCATTTAAATGTAGTTAGTATTCAGCCAATTTAAACAAATACATATAAGTTTAAAACTTAAATGAAATTCATTTGATTACTGAATAATGTTCCATTGTATAATAGAGACTAAACCAGAAATGGCCACCCCTTCTATGATCAAGAGTGGCATATTATACATCCTATTGGTTTTTGTCAATCAATTTACTGTACAGTATGAAATTGTTTTGTTCATTCTTTGTAAATATTTGTAATTGCAAATGTGTCTTCAATTGAGGAGTGTTGTTGTTCACTGATAGTGAGGCAACATATAGACTCTCACAAGTCTGGTTAAATGGACTACTAGTGCCTCTGTAAGAGTGTGTTAAATAAGTAAGTCCCCAATCCATCCTCTATTCAATCAATTTAAAGTGTTATCTTCTGCTGATAAAGCAGAATAGTATGCTTGTAAATTCTCTTCCAGTTCTACCCTCGACTCATCAGCGGTATCTTTGCTTTAATCTCCATTTAGAATTTATTTCTTGCTTTCCAACTTGCTGGAAATCCTCTTCTGTAGTTCCTGTTTTTAAGGACTCTATCAAGCCATCTGATCCTTCAAACTATTGACCTATTAGTCTTTTATCTCCTTTTGCTAAAGTACTCGGATTCTAATCAACTCCAAATTTGGTAGGCATCTTGACCTTTCAGACAATATGGCTTTCACTTTTCTAGGTCATCTGCTGATATGTTAAGTTATTGTTGAAAGAGTCTGACAAATTTTAAATAAGAATGGTAAAGCTCAAGCTGTTGCCTTAGATATCTCAAAGGCATTTGACAGGATTTGGCAGGCTGGTCTTCACAAGTTGAAGGGATCTAGTGTTTCTGGATATGTTCGGAGGGAAAGTTTTGATTGGCTAGAAAGAAAGGAAAAAGCTGGGAGTTTGCATTATTCAGTTGACTAAGCAGCCAAGTCACAGGAGAAGCCATGAGAGTAGGAGAGGCAAAAAAAAAGACAACACACATTTGAGGCCCCAGTTTGCTATTCTTGTACACTTCACTCCCGCCATCTCTTTTCAATAAGCAGCCACACCACAAATAAGCATTTTTAATTTCTTTGAAAACAATTTGTTTGCAATGTGCATGTTTTTTTCATTTCAAGACACTTTTTCATTTTCAGATGCACTTGAATACCTAAGAATCTACCTGCTGTAAACATACAACAGGGATTTTAGTTTTACAATAGATTTTGGAATATTTCATTTTGCACTTTAAGCCACTTTACAGGATCACAGTAAATTTTTATCCATATATCATGAAAGTTGTTTTGAATCATTTAAACTGACCAAAATGTCTTTTTTTCTAATGAGTGTTTTCTTATGTCAGTCAGTTGTGTGCCATGCTTAGGCTTTTGATACATGATTGATGAGGCAGATTTTTTTTCCCATAGTAGTTTGCCATTTCTTTCTGTGGTAGACCAGTTGCCTTCCTTTGGACATCTCTGCCTCTGGGTCTGTTTACCCATAGCTGGGGGTGAGGGAGAGGATTCATACCTTTCCCAATATCACCTTATATCATGAATGATCTTGAAAAATCAAAATTAATATTTTCCTTTATTCTTACAGTCTTCTCATCTAAGAGTATAAATGAGGTGATAAAAAAATCTTATTGCTATTCTGTTTCTTGGAATAATGAAAGTGTCACAAATATCTCAAAAAATGAAAATTGTCTTTTATGAAATTGACAAGTTAAAAGAAAGTTATTGGAGTTGTGTGGAGATCATCTGAAATTTGATTATCTCTTTATTTTCCTTTAATTTCAGAATCGTATGCAGGAAAGTCTAAAATTATTTGATTCTATCTGCAACAACAAGTGGTTTACAGATACATCTATAATCCTCTTTCTCAACAAAAAAGATCTATTCGATGAGAAAATCAAGAAGTCTCCATTAACAATATGCTTTCCAGAATACACAGGTAAGAATCTTCACTCTTTGTAAACTTGAAAAACTCTACATGATTTGCTACACTGAATTATATATTCTATCAAAAAAAGCTTTTTATTTCTTTTTAATTTTATCATTTGTCATGTAAATTTTTAAGAGCCCACTATGCTAAATGTTTTCAAAATTTCTATATTTTAATGTTTTCCAAATCACAAAGCAAATTTCAGGTGACATTGTAGTAAACTTCTGAAATTTTATCATGTATGTAAAACTTGATTAACACGAGGAGAATTATTCTCCAAGTAGTACTTTTCAGAATGATGTGAAGCTAATAAATCCAGTGATTTTTATTTGAGAACATATAAACACAGTACATTTCTAAATTTATCCATTTTAATAAAATATTGTTTCTGAAATTAATTCAATTTGCTGAACAAAATTTTATTCAGTAAACCTTAAAACAGCAGAGTAATAATATTGTTTAATTTCTATTACCTCATGCTCAAGGAAATGTGAGCAGTATCTCTCTCATTTGCATGACATAACAAAAATCAGTTTTATCCCTTAGCATAAAAAGAAATTTTGTCATGAGATTTTTATTTAAAAATTTCACCATTTCTTTTTTTTTTTCTTTTATTTGAAAATATTCCTCTAATCAGTAAGAATCTTTCAAATAGTCTGTCATCTATTTCTACTAAAGAAATCATTCTTCATTGGCTTATAATTTATAAATGGCTGCTTTCAGCCTAGAGCTAAATATGCAATATTCTGAGGGGAAATATATAAATTGTTGGTTTTATTGCTTGATTCATTACAAATTAATATAGTTTCTCTAAAACTAGGAATTATTGTTACATTTGAAATTACACTATTTATATTCAGACTATTTTCCTCATCCTTGTTATCACAACATTTCAGTCGCTGTGCGCTCCTGCCTTCATCAGGTGTGTATTGATCCAGGTAATGTACAGGGAAATTGAAAAAATTTTGTAAGACTATTGTACTTACAAGAATAAATAACTTTGTTTTAATAATTTCACTCCAAGCAAAGCAGTAAAGCCACTAAGATGCAAGGGGTTAACAAGTGTGAAAGAATAAGAAAAAAGAGAAACATTATTAAGGATGCGCAAGAACAATAGAAAAGCAATCAAGAAGTTTCTGGTAGTAGTGTTTGAAGAGAATTTGCCAGCAAACATTCTGCTTTATCAGAAGATATTAACACCTCAGATTAAGTGAAAAGAGGAATAAAAATCTTACTCTTATTTAATACATTATTAGTCATAAGAACCAAAGTTGTTACAGGCTATACAGTGCATCACTCTATCAGCAAATAAAAACCCTTTTCGAGGATACATTTACAATTATGTGCAGCTACAAATAAGCATTTGTTATGATCTGAATTGTCATGCTGATATAGCCGATAAAAGTGATTCCTGTGGGCTATAGTGGCTGAACAGGCTGGTGTGAACCATGGAGAAGATTGTGGTTTCACCTGGTATTTTTGAGAAGGTACAAAAGCATTGATGCCAGCTATAACCCAAGAAGAAACCTCACTAGCACAATTCTCAATAGGAAGATTAAGAATATCAATCCAAGGAGCAACTCAAAGAAAGTCACAAAATAAATCTTAGTTCGTATGTTGGTAACAGAAAAAGGTCTTGCTTATAGGAGGCACCTGTCTACTAGACAACAGAAACAAAATGTCAAATGGATACTACAATGTGATCCAAATTTCCAAGAGGTCAGAGTTGCAAAGCTTGACAAGAGCTGGGAAAGGAGGTTAGGAACAAATCAAGTTGAACAAATTTATTAGGAAAACAAATCGGGAAATCCACTATTTGAGTAAGAGACTGAGCAATGGAAAAATTGAAAGTCTAATTACCAGCAATATCACTAACATTAGAATGCTTAAACCACTTGACATAATGTGCATTAAAATCACCAAACACAAAAATGTTTGCCAATGAATGAAGAGAGAACCTTTTCTATAATATCAGAAATTTTGTGTAATATATTGCAATCCTGAGAAGCAAAATAAAGCAAAAAGAATGTAATAATGAGAGTTGAAAGCACATAAAATAATTATCTGAGGACTTGAGGAACAATTCCTTTGCCATTGGAAGATTTTCCTGGCTATCAACACCAAGGACATGCATATGTATACTAGAATCTTTTCAACAAAGAGGAAGATAGCCTGGAACATAGAATTCATTGGTAGCAATAGAAGAATTTAAATTAGTTTCACATAGTGAGAAGATATCTGGAAACTTAAGAGAAAAGATTATACACTGCAGAAATTAGTGGATACTACAAATATTGGCAAAAGAAAGGTTGAGGGTAGTAGGTGAATTTTTGTTTACTGGTTTTCTTGTATTTTTTTCATTGTCTCAGTCATAAGGAGGTATGTTTTGAGGAGAGAAAAAAAAGAGGTCGAAATAGTCACTATCTGTCAATGGCAATACAAATGAGCCAGAACATGGCTAAGATTAAAGATTAATGTGGCTTTAGGATTGCCTGCTGGAAATATATGCAGGGACACCTACTCATGCATGACATGGCACTACAAATACCCTGATATTATGTGACTGTTGATTAGAACAACCTGTTTACATGCTATGATATTGAGTTCAGGCTCCTTAATACTAGTCAGACGCAGCAACTAGAAGACCACCAACCCACTACTTTCATAATGAAGAGTCACAGCCACTGATCAGTCAGATCACCAACAAATTAAGATAGTTAAACATTATGGCTTTGGAAGAAAGAACTGGTAAACATATCCTAAATAGGAAACCAGAGATAATCCTCTACTCCTGTTCAATAAACATGGAAGGAGTCGGGGCTGGTCAATAGGCAAATTGTACTATAGTAGGTATTTTTACTTATTTCATTTCTCAGTACTGCATATAACATACTTGTTAATTTTGTGCTACAAAAATACTATTCTTATTGTTTATTTGTATTTGTGGCTCCTATTATTGTTGGTCATTTCACAACTTGAATAATGTTTTTCTGTGCATGTCTTTGTACTTTTCTCATTTGTTTTGATATTCTTGCATAGCAATAGCTTTCTTGACCTAATACTATTTTTTTTTTCTCTATTTACACTATTGGGACTGTTGTCCCCATTTTGCCATATTCACATTTCATGATGTATGCTCTGGCCTTTTTCAGGTGATTGGAATTTCAAACTGAACCTAGGCTGTATATTGTTCCAGCTCTTCCAGATGTCTTAGTATCAGTTATCTCTCTTTTAACTCTCCAAGTTTTTGTTCACCTCTGCTGTATTAGACACATAGCCCAGTGGATAAAAGTCTTGGTTGAATCCAGTGACTTGACCCAAAGAATTGTGAGTTCAATACATGGAGAGTTCAGTTAAGAGACAGTTAATACTGAGACATCCGGAAGAGGCATGGCACATGGAACTAGAACAATCTACTCCTGGTGGACGAAATAAAAGGTTCAGTTCAAAACTCTAATCATCTAAAGAAGGCCGGAGTATACAATAGCCAAAATGTCATGGATATGGCAACGAAGATGAGGACAACAGTCCAAACAATGTAAATAGTGAAATAATTACAATACTTTGTCTCAGAAATATAGACACTTTTTTCTTTATTTTCCATTTCCCCTTTTGTAGGTAAACAGACGTATGAAGAAGCTGCCGCATACATCCAGGCACAGTTTGAATCGAAGAACAAAAGTTCAACGAAGGAAATCTATTGTCATCAAACATGCGCCACAGACACAAACAACATCCAGTTTGTGTTCGATGCTGTAACAGATGTAATCATTGCAAACAATCTCCGTGGCTGTGGCTTGTACTAATCGGTCTGTCGGTCAGTGACCTTGGCTGTGTGCTGTCCATACACTCTTGTGACCTTGACATTATTCTTACATTCAACAGAGACTCCTGGCACTTGTTACTGGGCCCTCTGTCATGTGCAATTTTATTTCCCATCACCTTCTTGTGATGTGGCTGAAATAATAACCTTTCATCATACAGCATGTACCGAAGAAAACCGACAACAAAAGGTATATGTGTGTGGGTGTGTGTATGTGTAATATATATTGTATATGATTAGTGTGAATGTGTTGGTATGTCTACACATATGTATGTTCATACATAGCTTATATGCATGTTTACATATGACTATGTGACAGCATGTCTGTGTATATATTAGCATTTATACACACATTATGAACAACACAACACACATACGCACTCTAGTTAGGTGTGTGTGTGTGTGTGTGTGTATATATATATATATATATATATATATATATATATATATATATATATATTCACATATACAGTGTCTTCAAATGAATCTAGCAAAAGGTTATTTGTTAGATTCATTTCAGGATAGTTGTATACATATATGCATACACACATACATACATACACATATATAGCAAAGCGATGTCACATTCATTTGTTGGATATTTAATGTCATAACAGATGTTGCTGTGAATCACATGCTGAAGAATGTCTAATTTGAAGGACAGAAAAATGTTTTCTAGTGTTTGTTTCATGCACAGTGAAACTTATTCTCGTAGGTCATTTTCATATTTTGTAGACTGAATCTTTGTTGTCAGCATCTGTGGATGAGAAAATATTACATCTGCTTCTTTGCTGCCTACTATATTCTACTTTGTTTATTTGCTTATCATACGCCCTGTATGTCTGTGTTATCATCCTCTGACCTGTGACACTGAATCCATGATAACCATGATGAACTGTTCGCTACAGATTTGAAGATGCTCTTGTGGGATTTAAAAAAAAAAGAAAAAAAAGCACACAAAAAACTCCTTATTAAAATAAAAAACAGGAAAAAAAAAAACAACCTACCTTAAAAAAAAAAAAAAAAATACAAACTCTTTTCTTCTACTGCTATGTGCATTTTTAATTTCACCTAAACAAAAATGAATATCAAACAAGTAGCAATTGATGTAGTACATTAAATTTCAGAAAAAGGAAAAATTCAGAAAAACGAAAACTGACGGAAACAAAAAAACAAAAAACAAATGGACAAAAACAACAAAAAACAAAAAAAAAAAGGAAAAAATAGTCTTTTTCAACATTTTACAGCTTTAATAAGCACTGGGAAGTTTTTTTTTTTTTTTTTTTTTTTTTTTTTTTTTTTTTTTTCTAATTTCCTAATTGTTTGACATGTGGTTTTAACATTCAGCAAACGGAAAGAGACAACTGCCACCTGTGCATCTTTTCATTGTTTTTACTGGATCCCCCCTGCCCCATTTCCTCTATAGTTACATGGTGTCTTTGTTGTGGGTGCCCTAAAGTCCTTATGAAAAACTGGATGTTTGCTTGCAGTCTATTATAGGAAACTGTATAATTTATTTCATAAATATGTTCTATCAAAAAAAAAAAAGGATTTTTTTTCTCTTTCCTCCTTTCCTTTTTTCTGAATTTTATCACTTTTTGTGTTTGCGTGTTTTACCCCCTTTTTCTTATTTTATTAACGTTTTTTTTTTTTTCTTGAAATTTTTAAAGATGCTAGCAAAATGTCCAGTGTGGAATATACAAGATCAACCAAACAAAACAGAAAAAAAAAATTGCTATTTGAGAAATAGGTTGATTGCTTGGCTACACTCAAGTTTGGCTACATTCAATTATGATATCACTCATGCAGATGTTACATCTTGGTGACCAAGTATATCTGTCTGTAACTCTGTTTTTCATGTTAATATGTACATGTAGTAATTTCTCAAAGTAATGATGATGTACTTGATCCCACCATGTGCAAGCATGACATAGACATCACATGTATCATTCATTACTGGACATGGTACTGCCTACTATATCAGTACTTGTATATTATTATTATTAATAATAATAATATTAATGTAGCTGGTCATGAGACTTAGCAGTTTTGCTGATTCTTGCTATTTTATTTGATTAAGAATATCTAATGTATAATAAAAGGTAAATTTTCAAGTATTTTCATTTTTTTTTTTTTTTTTTTTTTTTTTTTTTACCATTTCTGATTATCTCCCTTAAAAATTTATGCCTGTACATGAGGTGAAATATCTACCCTTTCTAATAATTGATGATCTTATAAACAATAATGTTTCCATAATTTCTGTTCATTACTTGATAAATAAGGAGCCAAATTGAAAAGACAGATTTTGTGCATATAGATTGTTTCTATCACTGAATGATATTTTTGGTGGAGGTGACTATATTCAAAATATAAACAGTTGATAAGGTCTAGACAATAACTAGTTTTCAGAGGAAAAAATCATGATTTCATACTTTGTTGAAAAATTAGTCAAGATTTGTGATTCATTATCCAGTCAGTACTCACTATAAGATTTAAATTGATAGATATGGATTATTATTATTATCGATTACTTCCTAAATGCTTCTGTTCCTTACTTCCTATCCCTCTCTGTTTTTCCATCTAGCTACTGCTGCCTTATAAAAACTACTTAGTTGAACAACTGAATTAATAATCTCCTGTTACCAATGTTAATCTGCTTGTATAAATCAAGCAGGTGGTTTATAGATTCTCAAGATCATCTGTGATACTGTCAATTTTGTTATAAAATTGTGGACTTCCACAAATCCTACATAACATGTCACTATTCTGCTTGCCTCTTTGACTGATACTCAATTACTCTTCACCCCACAATATCAAGCTCCTCATTTCTGTAAAATTTTAACACTAAACTTTTTTTTAAAAATCTATCTCTATCTTCTTTGTATATTAGTTATTTTTACATGCTGTAAATTTTGGGGAATTATATAAGATGGATGTTTCCAAAAATAGCTTAACCAACCGTTAATATTTATTACTTGCCAGAAAACTAGTTAGGCACTGCATAATTTTAGATCTTATAAAATAAGAAAAATGCTAACACTAACAGTATCAATGCATTCTTGGGATTAACTTGCAACCATATATTACTATGAACAAAGTTGTAATCTCTTAGAAAATATTTGAGCCCAGCTGCCATTGTGGATGGAAATTCTTTTTTCTTGCCACACATGTTGGATTGTTGTCCAAAAATATAAAAAATGACAACCAATCCTCAGAGGTTAGAGGCTGCTTTATAAAAAGAAAAAAAAGTCCTCTCCCTCTCATCTTCTTCTCTTGGCCTTGTGAATCAGAAAGTTATGGAAGTCACAGACTGGCCACTGCTTAACCTGTTATTCATAATCATTTGAGTTAGGCCTCTTGTGTCAGACCTTTTGTCACACTGGCAAATATAGCTACAAGCAATATATACAAATTATAAATAAATTTAAAAAAAGAAAATATATACACACACATATTAAAAAATTTGTAATCACTGTTGAGTTTCCCCCCCATTTTACTTCCAGTGGATTTTATTAACTTATCAACATTGTTGTATGGATGTGTCTGTGGCTACAGATAGAAGTTAGAAGTTAGTTGGTTGTTTTGCTTGCTTGCTTGGTAGGGTGACATGAGAGCATTTTTGTCATGATATGATAAAGATATTTTTCTTTTAATATCAGTATTAACTTGCTTAGAATTGAACCACTTCTAGCAATTCTAAGAAATAAAGAAATTGAAAGAGCATGAAAACTGACTTTTGAATTCCCATTAATCCAAAGATCAGCATCAGTTTATTTTTTTTTATTTTATTCTTTTCCATCTTACAAGTTGTGTAATATTTGATTGGGTGATTGCTTTTAATTAAAAAGTTTTTTCACTGATGAGAATTACAAAATTCAAAGCTATTTTAGTAATTAAAACATTTAAGACATTATCTCTCTGAATAAATGCATATGAGAATCATTCATCTTAAGAAATTTGAAAGTTAAAACGCCTAGTGATTAGTCCAGGTTTGTTGGGTATGTTTGAGATTGAATGAATAAATAAAACTTTATTAACTGCTGTGGTTACCCTTTTTTCATAATAGGACAATGTATATTAGGGACAAACTGTAACTTCCAAGCAACAGCACAAAAGAGGGTGGAGTAGGATGGGGGACTCTAAACAAGAGTAGCAAAATACTTTTGTACTGATCATTCAATTTCAAAAAATGATCTGGGCCTAACTTATTTTTTCCTCATTTTTCCTACATTGATTTCTGGTTATATAAACTGTTTAAAAATTAAAATCAACTAGAAAGATTAAAGATATGAAAAATGAATTTAATTGAATTGTAACTGTTTGTCATTTATTTCTTCCTTTACATAACTTCCATTAATAATAGCACAATTTAACAATAACCAGTTATATAAATGCTTTTTTTCTCTTTTATCTGAGTTTCAAATTGAACCATCAGGACTAATTTGCTGGAGCTAAGCTTTGTCTATCTTTTTTGCTTGCAATTCATTTTGTATTTATTGATAAACCCCCTCACTTTCCACTTATATCAACACAACTATACAAATCCCTTCTAATTTTTCATTATAATAACACAATATATTTAGGCTAAAGTAAGATCCTTCGACAATAAATTTAGATTAATTTTATTAAATTTTAATTAACAAATAATATTTTTGATTCTTCCCTGTTAATTCCAAATACATTTTAATCTGTATAAATAATACTCTTCTTCCATACTGTAGGCAGAAAACTTTAATATCTACCAGTTTTTAAGTAAGCAATTTCTTTTCTGCTGTGTTCTCTGATTAGTCATACTTTCTATGTTCGTATGTTGAGCAAATTTTGCCTGGTTGTCTGTGCACTTCATTCCAATACAAGGCTGGCCTCTCATTTCCAATGTAGAAAACAAGGTGCAACAAGATAACACATAAGCAAATAAAATGAAGAATAATAATTATAAAACGCAAAAGGGTTGTGAATATGTTAATGAGCTCTATCCTGACAACTAAAGTTTTACTTTTTCTTGTCAGTGAACATAAAGTTGATTCACTGCATAATGTATTTTCATTATCAGTAGATGTACAAAGTGCCATTAAAACCAATACTTTGTGGATTATTAGGTAATGGCTCTGTTCCCCAAAATTGTCTGATATCTTTGATAGTGACTTAGAACCAAAGAATAGAAGCTTATATCTTGATATTACAAAAGCTATAAAAATTCATTTATGTTAAGTATTTTATCAGTTAGCTTTTGGCTGAGATTTGTTAATTTTAATTAAAATAAAATTATTTCATATTAACTGTTTATGACAATTGTTAAATTTTGAAAATGAAACCCCAACAAACATATATATATATATATATATATATATATATATATATATATTGGTTGGATTGATGTGAGTTTGACACTGGGTTTCACGCTTTTGCAATCATCAGACAAACTCTTTTGTCTGACGATCGCAAAAGCATGAAACCCAGGGTCACAAACTCACATCAATCCAGCCAAATATGTTAGCTCTATCTCTGATATTTCTAATAAGTACCGCGCATATAATATATAACTAATTATATATATATTTATTTATATACACACACTTTTCACATACACACACACACATATATATATATATATATATATATATATATTGTGTGTGTGTGAAATGAGTCTTTGGCATTTACCTTTTTACAATACTATTTTCAGTTGACCTGACCCAGAAAATTATTTTTTTCTCCTAAATATTTTCCTAATTAATCTATATTAATTCTAGGATTGTTATAGTCAAACCATGAGATTAAAAATGAAAAAGTTAGTTTTTAACATTCAAAATTTTAACAAATGAAATTGGTACAGAATTTTTCTATATTATTAAAAAAAAAATAAAAAGCAAGAAGCAGAAAATATATTTAAAAAAAAAAAAAAAAAAGAAGGTGGATAAATGTAATTTCTACTCTGTGTACAATTCATCAGATGTCTGATTTTGTTGTCATCTTAATGTCCCTTCCACCACTTGTATGTGTGTAAGTGCCTGTGTTGTAAGTTGTACATGCCAAGTAAGGCCTATTCAGGTGTAAATCCGCTTGGCATACTTGTGTCTATTTGATCTAATGAAAGCTCATGGGAGAAACTGCAGAGATGAGCTGAGGTACATGCTTTAGATTTAATCTGAAAATGTGTGCTCACCTTTCAATGTTATTGTACATTTTTGCTTTCTTTATATTTCAAAGCAAAACTTTGAAGAAAAATGGCTGAAAAATAACTGTTTTAAAAACAAAAGCAACAAAAATTAACAATTAAATTTTTTTATTCCCCCCACCCACAAGAGAAAAAAATCTCTTGACAAATGGACTGCCAAAAAATTTAAAGGGAAAAAAATGGGTAATATAAAAAAAAAAAGCTAAACTTTTTAAAAAATATAAAATAACTATCCAGATATGATGCAAGATTTCTTTTCAAATTATCTGTCTGATATAGGAACAGCTCCTTCATGAAGAATATAAAAAATTAGAAAAAAAAAAAAAAATGTTAAAAAAAAAAATATATATATATATATATAAAAATTAACCCCAAAATAATTAAAATACCAACCTTCTAGTGTTGGTCTTCCTGCTTTTTTTCATGTGTATCTAACTCTCAACTGTGGCCACACATTAAGCTGACTACTCCTTGAAAGTAGTTAAGTATGCTTCTATATAAGCACTGTGACTACCAATTTTTCTTTTCTTTTTTTCTTTAAGCCAGCTTAATCTGAATATAGTTAAGGATAATCACCAACAATATTCAAATGCAATTTAGCATCAGCGTTTGTGTTGACTTTTACTTATTTATTAATAGATAAATGTAAATGTTGTTGGGCAAAGATATAGTTGTTGTACCACGGCTGTTTTATTTATGCAAACTAAATCAACTTTCCTCCTTTCTTTCCAAACTTTTTAACCTTCTCCTCCCCATTCCATCACCACATAAACACTTTTTTCTTAGTTGTTAATTTTCTATCTCATAAAAAAAAATGTTATTTCATTTTAATTTTAGCTTTTTTTATTTTATTTTTTTTATTTTAAAGAAGTAAATTCAATTTTGGTAAATTAATATTTTTATCATAATTGATTTGCAACAGATTGCAGATTTCTCTCATATGTAGTAGTATAGTACAAAATTTCCTAGACCTGTTTGTGATCAGGGAACCAAAATCTGTGATGTACTTTATTGTTTTACTGTGAACCACTACAAGAGGTCTGTGTTTTTATAACTAAACAGCATAGACAATGATAATGTAAGCATGCAGATCCTACTTACTTATCTACAGTCATGTCATCTTGTCATTAAGCAGTGTATGTTATGCAATTGAAGGCATGTATGAAAAGGTATGGGCTATGTGTTTTGTGTGTGCAACATTTCATTATGTAGCTTCATAGTGTCTTTATGAAAAAAAAAAAATGAAATTATTTTAAATTGAAGGGGGAAATGCTTAAAGAATTTTTCACATGATTAAAAAAAAAAATGTACTATTTATAAAATGTGAAATTAAGTTACTTTAATATTAAAATTATTTTGCCAATGTTACACTTTAAGAACAAATTTTTTTAAAATTGTGAGTGTGTATTAAGAAAATGTTTAAAACTTGCTAAATTATGAAAAAAAAAAAAAAAAAAAAAATGGCTTATCTTCTATCTGAAAATTTAGATTAGTAACTATATTTTTTTTATAATCATTAAAGTTTATTTCCAAAAAGAAAATGTCTGGGAGCAGACAAATGCTTATTCTGAATGTAACACACTCATTCCTTACTTTCCCAAAACTCTGCTCTTCTACTTTTGTACGTATGACTTGTTGATGTATGTCTCTATTGCTGTTATCAATAAGCATGATTTCTCGTATCAATCCCACAGAAACAATTTTGTTTTTCTTTTCTTCTCCCTTGCATCTGTCTGCTGCCACACAACTATCAATAAACTGAACTGCTAACCAACTGGAGTTATCTGGCTTTGTCTGTCTGTCCATTTCTATCCCATCCCCAGTTCCTACTGACTTCTGAATCTATTGTAGTACTGCATGAGTTCTTACAACTGCCCACTGGTCACTTGTATATCTACCTAACTAATTCATGCCTGACCGGCTGTTGTCTCAGACCCCATATCCTTGCTGCAAAGTACCTTGTAGCTGTCATTCATGCAAAACGTGTACGACCACTGATTTACTAACAATTCTTGAATACTTTGATTGACCAACACTGTTGCTACTCCTGCTGATGTTGCACCTCAGGTGTCCATCAGTAGTTATTGAGCCAGCCCAGTATTATAGTTGTGTAGGGGTCCAGATCGAAGCCCAGCCTAATAAAATTTGTTGGAAGTCATAGCTGACTTACAACTACTACTACTACTACTACTACAAATCTACAACTGTTTGTGTTCTTGTCCCTCTCTTACATTAAAATGAAATAAAAATTTAGCATTTTATCAACATCTAAATGACTGCTTCTTATATTTCTATTCTGTGTTTTCCTGCTCTTCTCAATCAGAAAATATATTGAATGCTTTTTTTTTTTCTTTCTACAAAAGATGGAAGGTGTTGTGGGGTTGTTTTTTTAATATGATGACTTGTTTGATTTATGGACAAATATACTATGGTCTTTGCAAGGAATGTAAGTTTTCAGGTAAAAAACAAAATTGCAATCACAAAGCCAAAAACCAACCTCTTAATTCAGAAAATGTTATTATTTTTGTGGAATTTTTATCCTTTCAATTGTAACTACAATTATCAACATTTAATAGATTGCTCACAGCACAGAATAATTTAATTAGTTTTATGTCCCTGACAAAAAAAAAAAATGTTGCTACTTGAGATTTCTTTACTTATTATTCTTTCTTTGTAATCTGTTCATTCCTCGAGAAATTCAAAAGATAAAAAAAAAGTATTTGCCATGTCCGGTTTAGAAAACAAAATGCTTAAATTCAAGATTTGTCTTATTAAAGTCGATAATTTATTTTTACTGATAAAAGGTTGATTTTTGTGCTAAAAGTTAATGTATCGTGGATACTTGAAATACATTTACTGGCTTAATTAATGAAGAACTTTAATGTCCAGTGGAATCTATAAAAGTAAATGGTCTTTTTGAAATATGAAATGCAACACTCTTTTCCAAATTAGGCATTAATGGAAAAAGAAAAAAAAAATGAATCACTTGACTGTTGATGTTTTTAATTAGTGAAACATTACAGAAAAGAGATGAATTCAAACCTCCCAAATGTCATCTGTTCAGCTTTGTACATAGATTCATTCAAGGGACATCTTGCAATCAAGGTCTAAAAGAAATTCTTTTCTTTCAATAACTATTTCTCTTACCTTTTTTATAAAAGAAAAAAAATACACTGAAACATGAAAAGAATACTACTGTTATTATTTGTTGCGTCAAATGAGGCAGCTGAAATTTTATAACCAAAAAGATAGAAAAAAAAAAAAAAAAAAAAAATATCACCTTTTCTCCCTACTAATTTTTCTGTCATCTGCAAATGTATAGAAGTTTTAGTTTTTTTCTAATCTCATTTAGATTAGAGAAAAACTAAAACTGTTGGATCATTCAGTTTTAATCAGTGCCTACCTAGATTGCCAGTTCTGTTTAAGTTCTTTAGGTTTTGATATTTGTCAGCGGCTTTATAAACTTATAAATGAATCAATACAACTGGGACTGCATATATTTTTCACTTCACATTCTAATCATTACAGACCAGATGCTTACATATACCATCTGCCAAAAATATCTAACAAGTAATAAACTGAAATGCAAAAAGAAATAGGCAGCAATATACTGAATAATTTTATCTTTTCCCTCTCGTAGAAATGGATTCCGCTGGATCGTATAGAGATAGTGTAACTGGTAGCATGGGTCACAAACAATATTTAACTCACTGTAGAACAATTGTTCAAGCCAGAAATGTGGCAACTATTCTACATTTTCCTCCGGAAACTGTAGCAAGGGTATAATAGGAATATGTTAATTCTAACATTGCATCAAATGACATCACAATTTAATGGCAGTCCAACTGAATTCATTAGTCAATCCACTGCACAGTGTACATTGCATTTTATAGGTATTTTTAATCACTGACACTACAGTATTGATTAGTCTCACACCTGATCCAAGAAACATTTCCATTGAACCATAGAAGTCTGATGCCATGTTAACTGGTCAGACAAATCACATTTGTAGATCTTTTTAGAAAATAGTCAAGTTTGTGTATTTATAGGAGTTTGCATAGGGCTATGAATCCAGTTTTACAGCAGGGTACTTTGAAGGCTGGTGGTAGTTTAGTAATCATGTGGAGTTGACAACCTGGAAACTCTTGATAAGCATTACACACAGATTTTGTTGCAACCCTTTTGTAGCAAGGGTGTCAAATTCAAGGGTGAAAGGGACGCAACTCTTTCCGTCGGAAAATGTCTCACACGCTGCAACGCAAAGCCATCTACACCGAACACTGGTGAAAAAAATGGTGTCCTGTTCATTTTTTTTCCTGTTTTTATGGAGTCCAGAAACACCTCATTACCATGCGTGTAACGCGACTTTGCGTGACCGCACGAGACCGTAAATATTAAAAGTCACGGACGCCATCTTGGATCCTTTCCTTTCGTAACCCACAGGCCAGACAGACGCGAGGGCGTTTGGGAGGTAAGCCATTCCTTTTTTCCCCACACTCCCCCCTGATCTCATGATCACAGAGGGGACAGGGAGGCGGCGATCGCTTTCGCCGGGTGCTTCTTCGAAGAGGGACGCTGCGAGCCTCATCGCCGCTTGCGCTCATGTCCGCGGTCTGAGGGTCGAAAAACACCGCGTCCCTTGGAAGGCTGCTGATATCTGAGTCACTGCCTGATGGAGCTGGCATGAACCAGAGCGATGCCTCACTGGTCTCAGATTCCGATTCGCTCCCGTCGTCCAGCGATGGTTGCAACTGCGTCGCCGGCCGCAGGTCCTTAACGTGACGGGGCACACCGTCGACCCGCACCGCCTGTGGGCTGATCACCTCAGTGACGCGTCCGGTTCCGTATTTCGTCGTGCACTTGCTGTGCGGGTTTTTAACCCAGACGACATCGCCTTTCTTCAGCCTCTCTCCGGTTACTTTCAGTTCCGTCAGCGGGTTGGTCTCTATGCCCTTCACTCTGACGTGGTACCTATGCAATGTGTCGGCTGGAGTCGTAGAGGGTGAGACATCATCCTTCGGGGTCACGTTGTACAAGTAGACCGCCTCAGACACCGCGCAGCCCGTCCTGGCTGCGATGGTCTTGACGGTCCTGTGGTTCCGCTCGATGATCCCATTTCCACTCGGTACGTGGGCGCACCGGAACCGTAGGTGCACTCCCCAGGCATCCGCAAACCTCCTGAACTGCTCACTGTTGAATGCGGTGCCATTGTCGGTTAATATCTCCGTTGGGGGTCCACGTTCAAGGAAGATACCATTTAACTGACGGATGATGGTGGCTGAATCCTGCCGACGCAGCAGCCGCCATATCGCAAACCTGGATGGACCGCAATCAATGAGCGTCAGGAAATCCTCGCCGTTGTGGTGAGTAACATCTATCGCCAGCCGGCTCCAGTGGTTCCTCACGCTCAGCTGCCCTTTCTTCCAGCGAACGGGTGCTGGGTCTATAGACTGGCACGCCACGCAGTTTCTGACCACTCTTCTGACGTCTGTCTTTTGTACTCCTGGGTCAACCAACTTGGCGAAATACAGGGTCCGCTTGACTCCGGGGTGCCCGCTTTGTTGGTGGACTTCTTTGATCCGATTAGATCGAACGGGACTCATGGACGCAGCGCAGGCGGGTTGCACGGGCTCAATAGCTTTCTTAGTGGCGTCAAGCCACCTTTGGGGCACCCTCGTTAAACAATCTGCCTTGTTGAGGCTAGATTTGACCAGGGACACCTCCATTGTCAGTGCGTACTCTTGCACCAGCTTCACGATCGTGTCGAGCCGTCGTCGGATAAGCATCTCGCTGGCGGCTTTAGTCCGCACCCTGGCCCTCCCGGTAAGGGTATCCGAGATCCACTTATAGACGCAAGCGGAATCCGTGAACAGACGCAGGGTGGTCGACTTCCAGAGGATCGCCAAGTTGATCCCCTTGATGACAGCATCGAGCTCTGCTAGGTTTATGTGCTGGGAGTCCTTTTCTGGACGTAACGAGCAAGCATCTTCCACCACGGCTCCATCGTGAACTATCGATACACCAGTTGCAAGAGAGCTTGCGTCAACCCACACACTGAGGTCTTGGCTGTCGACGCACCATCTGCCCCGCGCTGGGTCTTCCTTGCGTACTCTAGCGAGGACCTCCCTCATCATGGTGAGGAGAGGGGCGTCGTGAACTTCGTCATCCCATCCAGTGGTGACATCAGATGCTCTCCGCTTGATGAACGCCACTGCAACACGCAGCCAGCCACCTACAGGAAGGTGCCCAACTAACTTGCCGCACAAGGAAAATATGCTTCGCCGCGTGACAACGGTGGGCATGTCTGGGACCTCGTTTCCCCGTTTCCAATACAGAACGTCATCCTCTCCCCAGACCTGCAAACCAAGCACTCGTGCACCATCCTGCAGCCTCTCCGGTTCCTTGCTGAGGAGGCCAAAGTTGTAGAGATGCTCCTTCACGCGCGCCGCAGATATGACTCCCTCGTTCACGTACACGTCATCAATATATGCAGATGTTGCCCGCCGTATACGCTCATCCTTCGTCAGAATGGCGTCAACAATCATCTGCATAATTGATGGCGCCACATTGAGTCCAAACCCCATGCGGGTTAGGCAATACCTTTGCCCCTTGATAAGCACAGTTTGATAGGGCCACAATGATTGGTGCACACGCACTTGAAGGTATGCTTTGCGAAGATCCAGCACAGACACATTTGATCCTGCCTGTCGCCATTCCCTTAGCTTCTCGGTACACACGTCCGCGCGGGCTGTAAAAGGGTCCACGTGCTCGTTCAGTTCCCGATAGTCGAGCACCGGCCTCACCTTTTGTTTGTTGTGCTGGAGAACCGCCATTAGCGGGATCAGGCCCTTCGGGGGCCCCAATTCCTTCTCTGGATAAGGAACCAACCACCCGTTATTAATCCAGGCTCGCAACTCTTTGTCGTATTCCGCACGAGCTAGCGGGGGAATTTTATACTCTGGCACACTGTTGTACAGCTTCTCTGGCGGTTGATCGTCCGACCATTTCCAGGAAACTGTCCAGGACTTTGTGCGCTGGTCGAATTCCGCACGAAAGTCAGGCCGTTCTAGCTCCATTGCTGCACTTAGAGCAAGACCAGTTTCAGTGAAACGCGCCCGACCCTCTTCGTCAACATGGACGCCACCCACTTTTTTGATGACGTCCATTCCCAGGAGCAGATCATAGCCGAGCAGTTCTCCGTCCACGACCAGGGCTTGTACGGCTACTGCAGGCCCATCGCCGATGCTTGCGCGGATGACGCTCACTCCACAAGAGGCTAGCGAGCCCCCGCCAACAGTCAGAATTGGAATCTTTTTCTCATCCCAAGTGTCACAACATGCCTTGCGCACAAGGGTCCGGGTGCACCCGGTGTCTACAAGCGCGAAGCGCTCACGCCCGTTAATCCGCACGCTCACTGCGGGTAGCGCCTTGTTCAGCGGTGAACTGGGGAGAAGACTGGCGCTGTAGCTTACTCCCCTTGCCCGTTTCCCGGACAGCTTCTTGCTACGTGGCCCAGCTTGTTGCACCTGTAGCAACGCATACGTCTCCGTGTTCCTCGGTTATGCGTATCCTTCGCACTGCTTCGGCTTCGGCAGTCTTTGGAGAAGTGGTTCAGTTCGCCACATTTATAGCACCTTGTGTCCTCAGTTGGCGGTGCGGGTGCTTCCACAGCTGCTGAGACAGGCTCCGCGTCGTCCTTCAGAATATTCCGGGCTCTGGCCAGTAACTCGTCTAACCCCAGCTCATTGAGCCTTGACGATGCTCGTAGCAGTCGACTGGCGTTGTCTGGGAGTCCGGCCAGAAAGGCGCATCCTAGGATTTGGTCGCTTGCTCCACCGAACGGTGCGGCCAGCTTCCTCAAATCGGCCAGATAGACATCTACCGTTTCATCTGGCCCAAGCCGCCGTTCGGTGAACTGCCTCCAGGAGACAAAGGGGTCCGCACCGAATGCCACGTATAGAGCCTGCTTAATTTCCTCCAAGTCTGCGTCAGCCCTGAGCTGCTGATACACGGCGTAAGCTCCTTTGGTGAGCCTCAGAGGGATTACCAGTGCGGGATCTTTAACTTTACACAGCCGGCAGACCCGCTCGGCCTTTTCCCACCACTCGACCACAGACGGGCCAGCAGGGGAACCGTCGAACTCTGGTATCAACTTCAAGTCGAATCTGTCCATGTTGTAGTAATTGCCGAAATAGCTTGTAGCAAGGGTGTCAAATTCAAGGGTGAAAGGGACGCAACTCTTTCCGTCGGAAAATGTCTCACACGCTGCAACGCAAAGCCATCTACACCGAACACTGGTGAAAAAAATGGTGTCCTGTTCATTTTTTTTCCTGTTTTTATGGAGTCCAGAAACACCTCATTACCATGCGTGTAACGCGACTTTGCGTGACCGCACGAGACCGTAAATATTAAAAGTCACGGACGCCATCTTGGATCCTTTCCTTTCGTAACCCACAGGCCAGACAGACGCGAGGGCGTTTGGGAGGTAAGCCATTCCTTTTTTCCCCACACCTTTATTGTTTTGTTTTCTAGTAATAATGGTTTTTTCCTGCAAAATAATGCAACTTTCCTTCACTCCATATGCAGGTTCCAGGATCAACACTCCACTAAATTCCAGGTGCTCTATTGACCTCTGTATTTGCCACCCTTAAACCCCCTCTAAACATGTATGAAACCTATTGCAAGCCTGAACTAATAAGTACAACTTGTTTATAGACAGCCCTAAAACCTGCTTGACCCAGACCACAGCTCAGCTCTGACATCTAATAGATTTCATGCCATGTCATGTAACTGCTGTTATTCAGATAAAGGGACAAGCTGCATGTTATTAAGTAGCTGTCTCTAATTTGGGAGCTCTTCAGTTGTTTCTTTGTCTAATACTTATGAAAATGGTGTTATATTATTATCAACTATAATATTGCAGCCAATAATATATAGCAGGTACAGTGACCAGAACTGAAGCAAGCGACAATTCACATACAGTTGAACTACCATTCTATTTTGAAGAGGTAAGTGCTACAATTTTTTTCTTCCTTTATTTTTATATAAAATTCTACTTTCAAAAGTTTTACAGGGTCAGTATCTGGTGCTTAAATAAATACAAAACTATAACAAAAAAAAAAAAAATCACCTTTGTCACTAATTTCCACAAATAACAGATTTTTAATGCTGTTTGATAATTTAAGCAAGTTGCATGAATGGTCTTGTGAATTTTCCCAACAAATCCCTCCACCAGCTGTTCAAACCTAAGTTAAAATCCTGAGTTTGGATGCTGATTTTTGAGGCAAATGTAAATCTTTTATTCAATTTCTATCTGCCAAAACCATGATGATCAACTTTGAAGATAGAAGCAAAATTAAAAATTCCCAGATTTCTTTTCAACTGAAAATGGAATTATATTAATAATTCAGAATCTGGATTCAAGCCCAGATAAAAACTAGCATTTTGAATACAAATTTTTCAAAACAAGCACCTCCCCATTTGAAAGACTAGTACAACAATTATCCTACTCCATTTGGGATAATTTAGTAAATATGTAATTCAGATTTTCATTTTCAGGCATTTTTCCTGTGACCTATAAAATATTACTATTGTTCTGTTTTCTAGCTTTTCTTTCTTTTTTCTTTAAACTATATTTGTAATTGATGTGCAAGTATATCAGCACAGAGTAGAATTACAATTCCAGACTATTGTTATATTCACTTTTGCACATATACTCGTAGGAAAGGCATGAATCCATCTCTTCTACTCCGAGCTAGGAATTAATAGCAGATATTAAAGAAAAGGTAGTTGTGGCTAGCCATGATAGCTTGTGTCCTGAAGGAGTACTACATTTAAATAAAGATTTTGAATCACAGAATGAAAAAAATATTTTGAGAATTTGTGAAACAAAATCTAGCACCAAACTTTAAAGCTAATCCAAGAAAACTGAAAAAAATAAACTTCTATACATTTGCAGATGACTGAAAAATTAGTAGGGAGCAAAGGGTTTTTTTTTTCTTTATCTTTTTTAACCTCTTCAAGAACAGAAACAATGAACCCTATCAGCTGTAGAATATCTTTGATACAAAGAATTTCTTTGTCTTAGTAATAAAAAGCTATAAGATCTTTCCTTCAAAAAAATTTAATATTTCATTTTTTCTTTTCTTTCATAAATACATTTTTTAAAATTGTGATACAAGTTTTATCACATTTACTAAATGGGCTCTCTCTCTCTCTCATATATATATATATATATATATATATATAATAATTAAGAAACAACCTTAAGGTTCCATGACTATAATTCATTTCCCCAGAAAATATATTTTTCCTGGTTCATCAGCTCACATTTCTAGTTACAAAAGAATTAGGTTTCTTTTATTTTTAATGCAGGTTTTTGAGGGATAGTTTTAGATTCATTATAAGGTGACAGAGATTGTGGGAGAACTATGGAAAGGTCTATCTTGGAAATGTAAAGTAGGGGTAAGGTTTTTTTTATTTTTTAAACCATCCTTAATTTACTTAGGTTCAAGTGTACCCAGTTAAGAGGACAGACAATTTGACCTCTTAAATAATTTTTAGACAGGAAGAGAGAAGAAAAAAGGAAGACAAACTGTAAAGTGGGGAAAGGAGGAAGAAAAATGAAAGTGTTAAGCAGGAGGGGGAAGAGGAAGGAAGAGTGAGTTATCATATGTAGTCATATCACCATGACACTTGAAAAGCACATCAATATAATTTATAGTTAATACAAAGTATTAAAGATTACCAGTAAAGTAGGACTAAAATAAAATAAGATATATTAATAATATTATTAATCCTGATTAAATACAATTGTAATTAATATAGGATAATATATTAAAGATTATTAAAAAAAATTTTAAAAAGAAGAGTATAAAAATTAATAGCATTATTAATAACGATAATAAAGGTTAAAATGAGTTTAAATTTTAACTTTAAAATTTAAAAATTAAATTTTATAAATGGTAATATATGTATTATTATTATTTGACTTGTCTTTTGGGGTGTTCTTAATTCCAAAGTCTTGAATTCATCAGCAATTATTTCAGTTTGTGGGGAAAGATAGTTGTCTATTATTAAGCATAGAATTTTCAGGTGAATCTCTGTTTACTATTGATGTGTATCTTATGAACAATTCTTTTTGCATTTAGCATGAAATAGAGTATTGCAGTGTTTTGTATGTAGTCATTCTTATTTCTTGATTTTTGATATACATTAAATTCTAATTTATTATTCGATCTAATTAATAAAATGTCTGAAAAATGCTAGTGAATTATTTTTTATTTCAAAGGTAAATTCTGTAATTGCTTCAACCAGATTGAGCTTGTTTAATATTTGTTTGTATCAATGTGTTGGATAACTGATTAAGACATTAGATAATATCTAAGGAGTTTTTTAGAAGGAACTTGGGAATACATTAAATTCTTTATTCTCTCATGCACATAAAAAGAATGTATAATTTTGATGATTCACAGATGTTATACTGCCCTTTAAACAATTGTTTTTAATCTTAACATTCAATCAGTCACTTTTTCTTTTTTTTTTTTTTTTTTTAATAATTTGTTTAAGGAAATTTGAAAAGAATAAAGATAGGTTAAGCCTAGCCTTTTTGGTTTTGAAAGCAATAAGAAAAGGATGTTTGAACTTAACATAAACATCTGAAGGCAGACATGAGCCAATTATGAAAAAATCCAAAACCTGCTTTATCTCTCGGAGTAGGTATTTCAGGGATTTCTTTGAATTTTCTGCTTACTACTGTGAGAGTTTAGTACTAAAAACTGGTTAATGGAAGGACTGCATGTCTGGTTGCACTAAGTGTCTTGTATAATAAGACTGATTAGAAACATTTTAATCTTTAATAAAGGCATTTTGTTCTTTTCAAATCATTACTTCTTTCGTATTAAATCTATTCAGTATTGCTTAATCTCGAGGAACAAAAAGAGACTAATTTTGTCAATTTTATCTAATTGTTAGATTTATTTTGCAATTGTTAAAAGCTCCAAGAAACATTGTTTTAAAAATTTATTTAATAGCCTTAAGATCTTGCTCAAAAATAGAATATATATATATATATATTAGGTTGGTGCAAAAATAATGACGTAATAATGTCGTTTTTTGATGTTAAAAATACGTCAAAAAATGACATTATTACATCATTATTTTTGCACCAACCTAATATATACACACACACGTGGTGGGGATGTTTTGCCATTTAGGACTACATTGAACTAAAATGATGTTTGCATTTTTAATGTTTCAATATATCCAATTTCATTTACTTTCTTTTTTATTTTGTTATTAATTTTCCTAACATTGTTCTGGTATATAAAAATTTATATATCACCCCCCCCCCCCCACCCCATATATGAATATCTATCCTTAATCTGTTTTCCAGTAATGCTTTACCATTGATCATCCCTATTGAAACTTGCTCAAACAAATTTTAAGTTAAAAACTGAAAAATTTCTATCAACAGAAATATTTTGTTAGAAAAAGTTTAAATCAAAAGGAAGGAGTAGAGATAACATCAGAATGTGGGAAATTTGTCCCGGCTTTCCCACATGAAAGTGTTGAGGTTAAATGTGACAGAATTAATAAAAGCAACAATGGCTTGAAAGATTAGAGTGGACAATTCTTTCTTTTAGACAGTAGAATAAAGACTCAAACTCCTGCTCAGGGTGTAAAAGAAAATGTTTATTTACATAAAAAAAAAAAAAAAAAAAAAAAAATGGTAAAAGGATAGACACAAATATGAGAGAAAGAAAGGGAGAAGAAAATTGCTTTAACTTTAAAGGAAAGGCTTGTTCAAAATATTTCTCCGAGTGTCTTAAAGTTCTTTAAGCAAGTAAATTCTTCTTAAGGGGTTAATACTAACATAGATTTCCTCTGAGCTCTGAATTTCTAGGTCCAGGGAAGCAGATCTCAGCATGTAGATTTCTTTCTTGAAACTGGTTTTAGAGAAGACTGGTGTTACTGTCACCAACCTGATGTTATCACAGATGATGTCAAGCACTTACTGCCAAAGAGGCATATATTCTCCATATTTGAGATTAGAAGGCTCAGAAATAAATTTTTCCCTCCGAAATTGCTATACACTCCCCCCCCCCCGGGCTCTCTCATTCATCAGAAAATATATTATCTCTGATAAGAATCAAAAGTTTAGCAGCTGGTTTTTGGAAGCTAGCTCTATGGTCAGGGCAAGGGTGGTCAAATTCCTTTTTATATTTTCCAATTCATCAGAAAATATATTTTTTTATCTCTGATAAGGATCAAGGCTTTGGGAGCTCGATTTTAAAGGAGGGGTGAAAGTTGAGGCAAAGGACAGAAAAGAAAACATGAACATTGTAGTAGTGGTTCTCAAATTAAATTCTAAAACTGTAATAGGGAAGCAAAGTTTCAAATGCAGTTGATATTAAAATTCAATTGAGATACATAAAACAAACATTTGATTACACAAACAGCGTGTTAAAAAAAAAAGCATTAGCATACAAATTTGAATTTAAAATTTATCTATACAATAATATTCTGATAAGAATGCTCAGGCCTCTTATGAATATGTTTTTGGTCATTTGAAAGGAAACCAAGTGGAATAAAACTGCTTAATAATGCAAAATATCTTATACATAGATGCACAATGTTGTCGAAGTCAAATTGAAAAACTAAATTAATCTTTTTCCTGAGCTTCAAAATTATCAAGAGTTAAGAATGATGATGCTTTATCGATGAAAATTCACCAACTATATTGGTCACTTGAAAGGTTACTGATTCAATACCATATTCACCTCTATGGCCAATTGGTATTAATGTAACAAGGGCCAGTGGTCATTGCACCCAAATGTAGCATGCTAGCTAAGGTCATCACTATACCAAAACTTGAGTATAACAACCAAGATAAAACATGCTGATACAAATAGTAAAATATATAATTCCTCATCTCAAAAATTTCATCAAAGAATATCTGAAGAATTTCTATACATTTTTATCTTTCAACATAATCACTGACTTGAAAGATTCATTGGTATGAAAGTTATTTTCCCTCCATTTGTTTGATTGCTAAATACAGTGTAACCCGGATATAAGAGACCCAGATATAAGAGAGATTTTCTCTGGTCCCAAATTAGAGCCTGTGTTAATGTATATATAATAGACTTATTCTCCAGTCCCGACAACTCTCTTATATCCAGGTTACACTGTATAAAATAAACTTTAAAATGTAGAACTCCCACTATAAGTAGTTTATCATGTATTTGAATTAGATTTTTGAGAGAAAATTGAAGGCAATATAATTTAAGTTCTGTACAATGCTGTTTCTCAATTATTCTCACACAGATAATTGTTTGTGGATGTTTTTAGTGATTTATTTACTGTCATTAAGGAACATGAAATTGGTAGGTCAAGTTCAAATTCCATCCATGGCTGCTGTATTCACTTTTGTGCTAATGACATTGGGAAATGCAGGAATCCACTTCCTCTTCTAATTAAGGATAACTAGTAAGGTAGACTGGGCCATCTAGCCCTGGATTGCAACCTGTCTAAGAGTAAAATAAATCTGAATTCAAAACTGGAGAAGGCAATGGGAAACCATTCCACTATCTTTCCCAAGAAGTTAGGATATTTCACAGATGTTAAAGAAAAGGAAGCTGTGGCAATTCATGACATGCTAAAATTCCCATAATTTAGTATCTGACTAGATATAGGAAAAATATTTAAAAATGGTGATTATTTATTACTTATCTCTAAATTGCTTACTTCATATATGTACTCTTAATAAATCTTGTCTTTTTGTTATCTCTCCTAAACCTTGTTCTACCATCCATTTACTCAAGCTAACTAAATAAGTTATGCATTTTTTTCCTCTGTCTCTCTTGTCTTCAATCTGTCCTGTGTGTATCAGATTTTCCAAACCCTCTTTCCTTATATGATTAAAGGAACAACAAAATTATAAAAAAAGTGATCATATCAAGAGTTCTGTAACCCAGTTAGGTCATAGGTGCATCAGATCTACTACAGCCATAGCAGCATTGGGTGTGTCTAGTGCAAGATAGTTTTGAATTCAATTTTCCTTCTCCTAAACTGGTCGACACCCTAAGTGACCAAGTTCAGTCTGTCATTAACCCATAACTGGGGAGAGAAAAGGTAGATTCATACCTTTCCAACAATATTTGTGTGAAAGCAAACAATGATCTTGGATGGAATTAGAACTTGGTTCCAAGCTGATAACCACTGAGCTACAAGAAAAAAAGAAATTGTAGCCTTCTTTAAAGACCAAATAGTAATATTTGACTTTGAAATTTTAAATTTGCTTTTTTTTTTTTTTTTTTTTTTTTTCATGGTTTTATATTTTGTTAAATCAAATACTAAAACTAGATAAAAGGAAATAAGCAGGTACTAAAATTCCCATAATGCATTTAGTATCTGACTAGATATAGGGAAAATAATGGTGATTATTTATTACTTATCTCTATTCTGCTAATTGCTTGTCTCATAGATGTACTTAGGGAGCAGAAAAATCTTATTGCCCACACACAAGAAAAACAAATTAACCCACTCTTTGTGAGTATAGTGTAGGGTTTGATGTAAAAAAAAAATTGCCAGAGTAAATAAAGGAGTTAAATTATTTAATAACTGACTTGGAATTTTGTCACCATATGTGGTTTAGCATTCAATTTGTTTATTCAGGATTCAGTGATGGTATATATATATATATATATA
>OZ010574.1:76830808-76875808 GCA_963932145.1 Acanthosepion lycidas
ATATATATATATTTTAAATATATATATATATATATATATATATATTTTTAAATATATATATATATATATATATATTTTTAAATATATATATATATATATATATATATTTTTAAATATATATATATATATATATATATTTTTAAATATATATATATATATATATATATATTTTTAAATATATATATATATATATATATATTTTTAAATATATATATATATATATATATATATTTTTAAATATATATATATATATATATATATATATATATATATATATATATATATATATATATATATATATATATATATATATATATATATATATATATATTTTTAAATATATATATATATATATATATTTTTAAATATATATATATATATATATATTTTTAAATATATATATATATATATATATTTTTAAATATATATATATATATATATATTTTTAAATATATATATATATATATATTTTTAAATATATATATATATATATATATTTTTAAATATATATATATATATATATATTTTTAAATATATATATATATATATATATTTTTAAATATATATATATATATATATATTTTTAAATATATATATATATATATATATTTTTAATATATATATATATATATATTTTTAAATATATATATATATATATTTTTAAATATATATATATATATATTTTTAAATATATATATATATATATATTTTTAAATATATATATATATATATATATTTTTAAATATATATATATATATATATATATTTTAAAATATATATATATATATATATATTTTTAAATATATATATATATATATATATTTTTAAATATATATATATATATATATATTTTTAAATATATATATATATATATATATTTTTAAATATATATATATATATATATATTTTTAAATATATATATATATATATATATTTTTAAATATATATATATATATATATATTTTTAAATATATATATATATATATATATTTTTAATATATATATATATATATATATTTTTAAATATATATATATATATATATTTTTAAATATATATATATATATATATTTTTAAATATATATATATATTTTTAAATATATATATATATATATATTTTTAAATATATATATATATTTTTAAATATATATATATATATATATTTTTAAATATATATATATATATTATATTTTTTAAATATATATATATATATATATATTTTTAAATATATATATATATATTTTTAAATATATATATATATATTTTTAAATATATATATATATATTTTTAAATATATATATATATTTTTAAATATATATATATATATTTTTAAATATATATATATATATTTTTAAATATATATATATATATTTTTAAATATATATATATATTTTTAAATATATATATATATATTTTTAAATATATATATATATTTTTAAATATATATATATATTTTTAAATATATATATATATTTTTAAATATACATATATATTTTTAAATATACATATATATTTTTAAATATACATATATATTTTTAATATATATATATATATTTTTAAATATATATATATATACATATATATTTTTAATATATATATATATACATATATATTTTTAAATATATATATATATACATATATATTTTTAAATATATATATATATACATATATATTTTTAAATATATATATATATACATATATATTTTTAAATATATATATATATACATATATATTTTTAAATATATATATATATACATATATATTTTTAAATATATATATATATATACATATATATTTTTAAATATATATATATATATACATATATATTTTTAAATATATATATATATATACATATATATTTTTAAATATATATATATATACATATATATTTTTAAATATATATATATATACATATATATTTTTAAATATATATATATATATACATATATATTTTTAAATATATATATATATACATATATATTTTTAAATATATATATATATACATATATATTTTTAAATATATATATATATACATATATATTTTTAAATATATATATATATACATATATATTTTTAAATATATATATATATACATATATATTTTTAATATATATATATATATACATATATATTTTTAAATATATATATATATACATATATATTTTTAATATATATATATATATACATATATATTTTTAATATATATATATATATACATATATATTTTTAATATATATATATATATACATATATATTTTTAATATATATATATATATACATATATATTTTTAATATATATATATATATACATATATATTTTTAATATATATATATATATACATATATATTTTTAATATATATATATATATACATATATATTTTTAATATATATATATATATATACATATATATTTTTAATATATATATATATATATACATATATATTTTTAATATATATATATATATATACATATATATTTTTAATATATATATATATATATACATATATATTTTTAATATATATATATATATATACATATATATTTTTAATATATATATATATATATACATATATATTTTTAATATATATATATATATATACATATATATTTTTAATATATATATATATATACATATATATTTTTAATATATATATATATATACATATATATTTTTAATATATATATATATACATATATTTTTATATATATATATATATACATATATATTTTAATATATATATATATACATATATATTTTAATATATATATATATACATACATATTTTTAATATATATATATACATACATACATATTTTTAATATATATATATATACATACATATATATTTTTAATATATATATATATACATACATATATATTTTTAATATATATATATATACATACATATATATTTTTAATATATATATATATACATACATATATATTTTTAATATATATATATATACATACATATATATTTTTAATATATATATATATACATACATATATATTTTTAATATATATATATATACATACATATATATTTTTAATATATATATATATACATACATATATATTTTTAATATATATATATATACATACATATATATTTTTAATATATATATATATACATACATATATATTTTTAATATATATATATATACATACATATATATTTTTAATATATATATATATACATACATATATATTTTTAATATATATATATTTTTAATATATATATATATATATACATATATATTTTTAATATATATATATTTTTAATATATATATATATATTTTTAATATATATATATATATTTTTAATATATATATATATATTTTTAATATATATATATATATTTTTAATATATATATATATATTTTTAATATATATATATATATTTTTAATATATATATATATATTTTTAATATATATATATATATTTTTAATATATATATATATTTTTAATATATATATATATTTTTAATATATATATATATATTTTTAATATATATATATATTTTTAATATATATATATATTTTTAATATATATATATATTTTTAATATATATATATATTTTTAATATATATATATATATATATATTTTTAAATATATATTTAAAAATGATTCCAACACGCTACATAACAGTTCTCATGTTTCAAAACAAGAGCCGAAAACTCCAATATAATTATTTGAATTAAAGTAAGCTCTGTTCCATCTTCAAGCGAAATATATTTTTTTTTTTTTTTTTTTTTTTTTAATAATTCATAATTTTTAAACATGAGAACTCCTATGTAGCGTGTTGGAATCATATTTTTAATAAATAATTATATTTATGCTCTACTTTTGTATCGAGCACTATTTTTTAAAAATAATAACAAAAATACTAAAGAACTTTTGGATTATTTACCTAACCAGTTCTTTCCTATTTTCTATATTTTCACATATATATATATATATATTTGTTATATTTATGAGTAAAAGGGCTCAATATCAGGATAGAGCATATATAAATGTAAAAGTTTTAACATTAACTTTATTGAATAACATATTTACCATTTTGTAAGCACCATAATTCCATCCTCCCAGATCATTTTCTCTTTCTCTGCAAAAAAAGTGCTCTAGGTGGCTTTTATAGCCTTTTAGGAAAGTGAATTTTTTTTTTTTTTTTTTTTTTTTTTATTAAAATAATTCTGAAAAGACTAAAATAAATGATAACTTTAGAGGTGTAACATCTGGTGAATATGGCCTAAAAAAGAAAACTTCTCACCAAATCTGTTACACTTTTATCTCGCATTATTCTGATGGAATACTAAACACTTTCTTTTAACTACTTTCAGATGTTTTCATTGTTTATTGTCTGCAGTTGTCTTAACTGAAAAGAGCTCAGAATAGATGACTCCCTTCTAATTCCACTATATACATAAAGGCTAGTTTTTGGTAGTTCCTGTTGTTTACCTGGCAATCTCTTGGATTCTATGTTGTTATAAAATATCCACTTTTCATTGTCCATCACAAATTGTCTGAAAAAGATCAGAACATTTTTTTATATGTAAGTAACAAATCATACATAGAAATATGGTTCTTCCCCTGCCCCATCTATCAGTCCTGTCCTGGCACCTTGACTGCAGTCACTTTCCCATCACTATGCCATGGTTTTCCTGTGTCTTTTCTATGAATATCTTCATAGCAATGTTTTTATGAGAATTCCTCCTTGGTACCTCAATTGCATAAATTTAGACAGTGCTATACTGGCAACTTTTTCTCATCATTTTACTGTTGAAATAGAATAAAACATGGTTACATTTAGCTAACAGTATCTTTTCTCACACTACTTGCTTGTGGAAATCTCTTCCACGATCTTCGAAAGTTTAAATGCAATGTCAATCACTATTTTCTGACTTCTTAAAACCTGTTCTTTTATTGTCCTTTCTCCTCTCTAATGTTTTCTCATCTTTCACCTCATTGGCATTATTGCCTTGTTTCTTGTGAAACAATTAAAAAAAGAAAAATAAATAGAAAAAAAGAAAAACAAATAGGAAAAAAAAAAAAAAAAATGAAGCTACACATTAAATAACTAACATAGCCAAGCTGGTGCAAACAATTATCCATGCTTGATACTTTCTGTACAGTGACTATATTCCTCTTCAAGTATCGATTTGATTAGTATTAGCTTCAACTGTTCTATCTAATCATACAATGTCATTCAATATGTAATCTCCAGCATTAAGTTTCACAAATTACTTTTGACATGTTTTATTATACACACTACTTTCTCTATAAACTACAAAGGAGTTTTTAATGTCACATTTTTACATTTCTTGTTTTCTTCTTTTAATGTTAGAATCAAGGTAAAATATCCCAATTTTAAGAATGAAAAAAATTCATACTAACAGCTGTCAAAAGTATTATTGTGGAGGGGGTGCATGGGGTGTTAGCCAAACATTAAGTGCCATCTGGCAAAAACCATACTTTTAACCAAATAATGTAGTACCCATAAGAAATGATGGGATTATTTATCAGGTCATCCCATAAGTTCTGTCTGAATTTTGAATAAAGAAAACATGTGACCAAATGTTACGTTGTTGATTGAATCTGTAATTAAATGTATTTTCCCTGATTATCTATGACTTCCTTCCATCTATTAACAAACTTACTAATTCCATTACTGTAAAATTCTTTTGGCTTTGATTCAAAGAACTCACTAATGTCAGTTTTAACGTCTTCCTGTGTTACAAAAGCTGTTTCTTCCAAATGATTCTGTAAGCAATGAAACAAATGGTAGTCTGAAGGAGCAAGATCAGGAGAATAAGGTGGATGAGGAATTTTCTTCCAACCAAGTTCTTTGATATTTTGTGACATGATTCTTGCTGTGTGGGGTAGCGCATTGTCCTGATGAAACATCACCTCTTTTCGATTCACTAGAGCAGGTCTTTTTTTTTCCTCAAAGCTTGGTTCAAACGCTCTAATTGCTGACAGTATATTTGAGCATTAATTGTTGCATTAGGTGGTAAGAATTCCAAGTGGATTATTCTTTGGCGATCCCACCAGATTGAAAGAAGAACCTTTTGCCCATGAAGTTCCCTTCTCGGCTGTGGCTCTTCCCCTTTACCAAACCACTGTCTACGACACTTGGCATTTTGATGAAAGATCCATTTTTTTTGTTGCCAGTCACAAGTCTATCCAAAAAAGGAGAAACAAGTTGGCAAGAATGGAGCAGATGTCAACTCGAGATTTGAGGTTGTTTTCAGACAATTCATGAGGCACCCATTTTCCAAGTTTTGGAACTTTTCCAAGTTGTTGAAGATGACAATGAACAGGTGTATGGTTTGAATTGAGAACCACTGCCAATTCTTCAACTGATAAAGCAGGATTTTCTTCAAGGGCTGCTTCAAGAAGCTTTTCATCAAACTCAACTGGACGTCCGGTTCAATCTTCATCTTCAAGGGTGAAATCTCCACCTCTGAATTTTGCAAACCATCTTCTGCAAGTTCTTTCATTCTCACATTCCTCTCCATAAACTGAGTTGAATGTTTCTAGCCGCCAAGTTTCCTTTCTTGAACTCATAAATCATTTTGTGCATCAAATGATTCTTGGGTACTTCCATGCTAGCAGGGTTTTAATCAAACAAAATTTAATTTTTATTGTTCTCTGAAATAAAATTTGATCAGTTTAAATGCATCTAAACATAAAAATAATGTTCAGCTCCATTAGACATTATAAAATACTCTTTAAATTTTGTTCATTTTAACAAAAAGGTAAAATTCAGACATAACTTATGGGATGACCTGATATATATATATATATATATAAAAGGTTCAGTTTGAAATTTCTTTTGACACACACCAGAAGACAGCAAAAAAGACAATGGCTTAAACATTGTAATAATAACAACTGTAAATAATATTTGAAATTTAGGAAGAAGAAATTATTTATATATGGATTGGTATTTATGCTGAATGTTAAAGTATCTTTATGCTCTATTTAAGACCAAAATCCTGTGACTCCCCTAGCACTTCTGTCTAGTATCATTATTGTATCTGAACACTGAAACCTATTATACACACAAAAATTTTTCTGTATATTCTCACAGTGAATTTTACATGTGTGTGAGCTAGAAATAGGGTGTATGTATATATTTTTTTTGCATGTGTGTACACACGTTGAAATACTAGAAGAAATTAATCATTTCTTTCAATCTTGCTTTTCTCGTTTTCATCTATAGAGAACCAATCTGATTAAATGCTTCACTATTCACACCATGTCTGCCTTTCCTAACCAACCTTCCTGAGCCTCACTGTCGCTATCTTACCCCCCACCTCAACTTGTGTCTAATTTCTCTTTTACCCGTTCAATCAATATCTCCTTTGCTACTTCTTTTATCTGTCTGTAAAGGAAAAAGGTGTCATCTTTTTCTACAGGTATCAACTAGAATGACATGATAGGCATCATCCTCTGTCCTAAAAATGAGATTCACTGTTCTCTTCATCAGGTGTAATTATATATATAACTTCTTTATTTTGGATCTAGGCACTACTAAACAGAAATTTTCATTGATAGTGATGAGGTGGATGTTGAACTCCATCTTCAAGACTAGATCAGACTTTGTGCAACATATGTCATGCAACCTGTCACCAAACATGTATACTATAAATAGATTCAAACATATACTTTCACAAGCCAAGGTAATCTTACAGATATATTTATATGCTAAACTAGCAAAAATACCAGGCATAATTTTATTACTTTTTGTTATATATTCTTTTAAAATGGATTAATAATTTGACATGGAATAGCAGTTGTATACTTTACAAACTTATGCCATTATATTACATACTTTAACAATATACACAGATGCACAACAAACACAGCAGTTTCTTTAAGAATCAGCATTTCAGGAACAAAATTTGTAACTGTTTAAACATAGGAAATCTGAATTGTTTTTCTCAGCACAAAAGTCAACTTTTTCAATTGCATGAATGGATATTGTCAGTAGCAATAAAAACAAATCTAAGAAAGTAAATGTTTTTCCCCAGTCCCAACTATGTGGTTACCTAGTTCTTCAAAGTTTTTACCTTATTTCTATGTTCGATAGAAACCTTGGTGCGGGATAATGGTTAACACACTTGTCTACCAGACTGCTGCTATTGTGCAATGAGTTTTTCCATACTGATGGCCTTGTTTTAAATTAACCTAAGCAGTATGTATTCACTGTATTTTATTTAATAATAATAATAAACTCTCTATAGTTTCATGTTAAGAATGAAATAATTAAACAGGATCTATTGAGATGTTTACAAAAACTCTTCAAGTTGGCATTTGGTTACTTTTTAAATATCTATTGAGTCTGGAGTTTAGAAATACTGATAACAATGAAGAAAAATTACATGTGTGTACATAATTTTCATTCAATTTACAGCTGTATATTGCAGAAAAGATAACTCATGCTCTTGTTGACCTCACAAGTGATTCTATAAAGAGCAAGCAGTTACATAGTTAAAGTTAAGCAAAAAAAGATTTTTTTTTTTTAAAGAAATAGGACAATTTCAGTATTACTCAAATATCACCAAGCTACAGATGTTTTGTTTGGTTGGTTTTAGGTCAAGTCCTTCAAAAGGCACATTAAGGTTGGATTTGAAGAAATTACAGCTCATTACTTTCTTACTGACCAGCACTTATTTGACCAAAACATTTGGGTTGCAAACATTTGACTACTTAAGTGATTCAACTTTTAACACTGAAATAAAAATCAACCAAGGTTAAGAAAACTAGTCAATAATGATGCAAAAAGCTTCATTTCAGATTTTTTTTTTTTTTTGCAGGTACACAGATTAAACATTGCCCAAATATCTGTTATTAAGTTTTTCTTAGTCTTAATATTTTTTTCTCTTGATACCCACTATTACTGTATAGTCCTTGACTCTTGCATCAATGTTTTTTTTTTTGTTTTTTTTTTTTTTTTTAAATCTGTTTAGAATTTTAATAATATCAAAAATGATTGTTTATTTACAAGATTTGGAAACAGTGCTACGGTTTTACCAGCAAAATATTTAAAGCTATCTTACCAGAAGTAGTCACTTACTGTCTGAATTTCTGGGATGAGGAGTTATCATTATTTACACTATTTATATTCATAGGTGATCATGACACTAAATCAGATTTTCCTTTATATTATCTGTGAACTGCTATGAATTCTTGGGAAAGATAATAGGAAACCACCCCACTATCTTCTCTACAGTTTGCAATTCAAAGTTTTCCTTCTCTAAGAGTCCAATCTACTGTGTTACCCATACCGAGGGCAGAGGGAGAAGAGAATGGATTCATGCCTTCCCCAAAGGCATTTGAGTGAACGTGAACACAACAGACTAGCCCAAAATCTTAACTCTGCTCACCAGTTCGACTTTCCTTGCTGATAACTGTTACTCTACCTGCACAGTCATGTTATTAATTATTATGATTTTTTTTTTTTTTTTTTTTACAAAAAAAAAATAATAATAATAAAGTGGGATTAAGAACAACTGATATTTATCAAGTTGAGCTTAGTATGGGTCCTGGGGAGAAATGAGCACAGGAAGATTGCGTTACACCAATCTCACAAAAGGAATGAGCTGTTTTGAACATGCGCAAACATGGCTTTTATCTGAACACAAGCACCAAACATCTGGTACTAGTGAGAAATACATAAGTATTCAGCACAAAGCAGCTAAGTAGAGGGAAAAAAAAACAAAAAAGTGAAGATTGGTGCTTGTGAACCATTGTACTATGGCAGAAAAATATAATTGATAGTTTCAGCAAAGGTATTGAGCAAATTGCTTTCTAAATGTACAACACATGAAAAGGATTTTGATATATAATTCGAGAAGTGTTGATGTTTTCTTATGACGTTCTGTTTGCATTTCTACACAAATATAAACAAACACTTTCCTGAATGGTTAAAATCATATTGCCTGCTGGCAGTCAATTTAATTGATGTGTTAAGAAAATTTACAGGTTAGTAAAAATAGTGTAAATATCTAATCATAGGTTCTGATTACAAAGGGTATATATAATATTAAAAGTGATGGGTAATGAAGCTCATAGATATTTACTAAGTATAGCTTAGATCTGGCACAAGGCCTTAAAAATGGAGCACCAAATAAGTATCACGTTCACTGATCAGTAATAACTGATCTGAAAGACGAATTTGATAAGCATGGTACTGTGATCGGAGATACAAGAAACAATTATTTTATAGAACAAATATATTTTTTTTAATATATATATGAGAGGGTCATTGCAGCACATATTAAGCAGCTGCCTCAAGGCTTTAAGAGATGGTCGGTATCATTGGCGCCATGACAAGGTCCTCAGAGCAGTCACAAAAGCCATCAGGTCATGCAAATATAAAGCAGGGTTAAAAGAGCTGCTAATACATTATATTAAGGCCAGGGGAAAGAAACCAAGATCTGAAAAAAGTAGCCCAAACATGATTTCAACAGCACACGACTGGCAGCTGATTGCAGTCCTGAAAAAACAATTGAAATTCCCAAGTCATCTAGTACAGACAACGCTTCACCCCAATCTATTAATTTATTTAAATAGTACAAAGAAATGAATAATTTGGGAATAATCAGTTGCTTGGGAAGAAAACATCACAGTGGCGAACGAAAGAAAGTAGAGAAATACCAGGAATTTGTTGAAAGGTGCCAGCAAAATGGTTGGAAAACTTACTTTAATCCAATAGAAATGGGTTTCAAAGGTTTTTGTGGGACACTCACTGAGCAAAGCATTAGCAAAAATTGGAATTGTGGGAGCTGTAAAAAATAAAGTACTAAAAGAAAGGTCATATGCAGCTGAAGAAGGATCCTGGTGAATTTGGCTGAAAAGGAATGACCTGTGGATTAAAGCATGAATAAGTCTGTTCGTTGAATGAAACGATTTTTGTTTTTTCTTCAAGTAAATGTAAAAGAAAAGACTTACCATAACATCGGTGAATGTACAGGAGAGGCAAAACTAGAAAGCGCATCTATGTAGCACTTTTGTTCTTTTATCTCTATACAGCAGACAAGCAAATTCTGATTGGTTAATGCAAGTCTCGTTGCCATTATAAAAAGAAAGATCTACCTCATGATAATTAATTTTCTGTTATTAAAATCACATCGTGGAGCAAATTAGGCGAAGAAGAAGCCTGTTAACAGGTTGGGGTACCTAGCAAAATGGATCTGATGTTGCAATACCCATCATCCGTAATGACCTTATACTGTTGCATTTATATTATATATATATATAAAAATAATAAAAAGGCTTAAACACTAATATTCCATGCTCATAATTTATTCCATTGGAATTGTAAATACAATCCAATTCATCAGACCTAAAAATTCAAAAAGAAAACAGAAAAAACAAAATTTAGAGAGAGAGTGTAAGTATGAGAGTGTGGGACGAATGTTAGAGCTATAGAGAGGGGTAACAGATGAGAGAGGGTGGGGGATTAAAGTTTAACAGAGAGAAGTTTTAGAGAGGGGAGTCTTCTTCTGATCTTGAAGATGAGATCGTCTATTGTGCATGTATGTCACCACAAAATGTATCCTTTCCGGTTACATCTTTGATGTATTAGACATCCGACAACATTCATATTTCTCTCACTTAAACCGTATTTCACTCCTCTCTCTAAAACTTCTGTTAAACTTTAATCCCCCACCTTCTCTCGTCTGTTACCCCTCTCTTTAGCTCTAACATTCGTCCTACACTCTCATACTTACACTCTCTCTAAATTTTATTTTTTATTTCCGGAGTTGTTTTTTCTGTTTTCTTTTTGAATTTACATTTACAATTCCAATGGAATAAATTATGACTATGGAATATTAATATTTAAGCCTTTTTATTATATCCTTACTCTGTCCTGGACATTGAGTTCTACCTGGATTCCATCCTCTTGGAATTTTTTTTTTTTTATACAAAATATATATGTATGTGTATGCATGTATGTATGTATGTATGTATGTATACACTGTGTGCCAAATTATTATCGAGATAACTTTTTTCTAATATTTCAAAAACCATCCAATCAATTCACACAAAATTTTCACACAATGTTGGCAACACTGACCTGTGCAATCACAGAAACTTTCATACTGATTTGTGCAATCTAAACAAACTGGCGCCATATTTGTTATCAGCACGGTGATTTGAGCATGCCAAATTATTATAAAGGTTTAGTAAAATTCCCAGAATTGAGCAAACAAAACGTTTATTACTGTTGCACGTGAATGTTTATGATCAAAAGAAGCTAATAGATAAGATAATCAAACAAATAATAACAGATACAAACAAAGGCACAGTTTTAAACAAATTAATAGGGAATGTGCTTTCCCTGTTTTGAAATTACTTGAGGAAGTCGACGATCCATAGAATTTGTTAATTGTAGGATGTCATCTGCTGTAATGCCACGAGATATGTCAAGAATTGCTTCTCACAACTCAGCATTGCTCCTGAATTGTCATCCGTTGGCATACAGTGTTTGCTTCATGATGCTCCAAAGGTTTTCGATTGGGTTCAAATCCGGAGAATTTTTCAAGGTCCATCGAAGCCTGTGAGGGAGCATTATCTTGCATAAAAACAATGGCCCTTTTGAAGGCAACTCTTTGCCTTTTTATCCACGGTTCAAGATTCTCCTACATAAACGCTATATTAGGGTCCACTAATGTTTTCCCAATAATACCACTGCAGATCATTATGCCTCCACCGCCTTGTTGGCGTCTCAAACGCTGATGGCGATTGTCTGTTCATTACCCAGCCTTTGCACCATCTATCTGACCCATCAAGTGTTGCTCGAGTTTCGTCTGAACAAAACTTTAGAGAAGTCAATCTTCATATTGTCCTCGACCCATTTCAAATGATTTTCAATGTGATTTCTCATCAACGGAGACTTCGATACAGGTTTGACTGTTGTTGATATTTCCCTCAGATACAGACACCGAATACTTTTAGACACAGTAGGATCCCCAATGCGACTGAAAAGCTCTTGGCTAGTAAGTCCAGGGTTCTTTGTGGCCTCTCGTTTAAATCGTGACATGAGATGACGTGAAATAACCCTCGACTTGCCTTTATCTGCCCTTTTGCGTACTTGTGTAGGGTCGGTGGTGAACTTTTTCCCTGTTTGATGACACCTCCCTATCATTTTAGAAATTTCTAGGGTAAATTTACCTTTTGAGAGTTCTGAGGTGATAGACATTATACTTTTCTAATAACTTGGCATGCTCAAATCACCGTGCTGATAAATATAGCACCAGTTTGTTTACATTGCACAGATCAGTACGAAAATTTCAGTGATTGCACAGGTCAGTGATGCCAACATCGTGTGAATTGATTGGATGGTTTTTGAAATATTAGAAAAAAGTTATAATAATTTGGCACGCAGTGTATATATTGATATATTTTGCATATGTATGTGTATATTTACCACTAATATTTATATATATATATATATATATATATATATGTTTAGAGGTACAAAATTTATATACAGTTTTAAAAATTAGGAATTTATTGATTTTAATTTTATTAGTCTCTAAGGCCCTTTCAACCAACATCTCATCAGGAAACAATCGTTGGATCATTAATTAACGAAAAAAAAAAAAGGGGGAAACACGATAAAATAAACAAGTGTATGTACTTGTAACAAGGGGAGGGGAAATAGCGTGTAAATAAATTAGCGAGGGACAGTTAAAATATCCCCCAACAGATTAAGGGACTTTACAAATTCTTTCTGCCGGCAGAGAGGTTTCCTTAATCATATACAGACCGATTCCAAAATCTTCAAATGATTGTTGGAACCAGCCATATGAATGATTTTAAACCTCTCTTTTTTTTATACGACTTGGTACAGGCTATATTCTCAACTAAGTGTTGAGCAATAGCCGATTCCATATTTATGGGGGAAAGATAACATTTTATCTATCTTACCAAGTCGTATTTTGGAAGGTACATGCTGGTTGATTCTAGTTTCCAAATGCAAGGTTGTACGCCCTGCATAACCAGAAGCACACTGGCAATTAAACTCATATACTAAATTACTCAATTTGATGCAAGGCAATTCATCCTTGCGAAACGACAGAAACACAGACCTAGTTTGAAAAATGCAGCGTAAAGCAACAGATGGAAAACAACCAGAAACAGACTTGCTAACCTGCTTAATTAGGCCTTGGCCCCTATCCCCAATCCAGTTTTAAAAACAAAAAACCACACAAGTGCATGATCTGATAGACCGGGCAGATGGATCTTAAGAAATTCTATCGATAATTTCAGGAATTGAAACCCTGACACAACACATTTCAGGTTACATTGACCAAATCCTCAAATCTCTATTACCCACAATTCCAAGTTAAATCAAAGAACTATTTCTAAAGAATTCTAAAAAAAAAAAAAAAAAAAAAAAAAAAAAAATTCCACCACATCCATTCTGTTTCTGGATGTATTGGCATGTCCAAAACACTATACACAAAACCCACAGATGGTGATTGCTACCTAAATTTCAACAGCTGCACCCCACCAACCTTAAAAAAAAAAAAAAAAAAAAAAAATCAATAGTCTATAGCTAATGTTTACACACAAAATTGGGATTACAAAACCACACAGGACAACTAATCAGTTACTTTCTCAATAGGAATTATCTACTTAAAACTATAAAAAAAATAATCACTAAGGCTTCCAAGCAAAATAGAAATACTCTTCTAACCTATGAAACAATAAAATAATTCCAATATTCCCATGGATTTTTATTTTAATTACAATATTCACAAGTTTAACAAAATATTTCCAGTATTTATAACTTTTGACCAAACAATTAGAAAGATATTCAGTGAGAACCCACTTAATGCTATAGGCGCCAGCCACACAACCCACACACACACTCCTAACATCATTGGGTATATATAATTCACTACCTCATCAAGGGAATATCACTTGCAATAAACCCAGATGCCACGCCTATAAACATATCACTGATAGCAATTTCACGCCCACCTGGCAGCTCTGACTTGTGACATTTCAAATCTTATATATTTACTTTTCTGCCAAAAATGCAAAAAAATGGTAATTATGTTAGAGAAACAGGCACAGAATTCCATTTTCAGTTCACTAACTATAAGAAAAATCCATCAACAATAATTTTCCTGTCGCTGCACACAACCAGCCATTCCATTGATGACATCAGATGCATGCTAAGTGTCTTCATTCAACAGCCAATAAGATACAGATTGGTGTTGAAATATATTTTCAAAATAAAATTACACATTGAGGGATTAAAGGTTTACTCAGAGAATATAGTTTCCACAGGGAGCCCTCTAACCAACAACAACATTCCCCAGAGGAGCGAGTCCCACTTTGTTTATTTCTTGTCTCATTGAAAAAGGACACAGATGTGTCTGACAAATCTGACCTTAAAATTTCTCTTCATGCTTCAATTTAGCCAAAAGGCCTAATAATATATAATAAATACCATCAATCTTATTGCCAATATTATCATTTTGTTTGCTTTTTATTCCTCAAATTTTATTAACTGGCCTATTAAATCACACACATATATATATATATATATATATATATATACACACACAGACAGAAGAAAGGTCAATTTGTGCATCAATAAAAAAAAAAATTTGTGCCCGATTAGCTAGTTCTCAGAGCATGCCAGATTTAACAGCAGCTCTACTGCCAAGAGGGGTGCAGGTTTGAATCCTGCCAGAGAGCACAAATTTTTATTTAATAAAATTTCTTGAACATTCAGGCTGGTAGACAAAAATAAATAAATATGCTGTTCAATAATTGAATGCAGTATCTACTCAAATACAAGTATCCACTTAAAATAACATTTAAGTGATAAAATATATATATATATTTTTTACTCCTATCACTGTAACAAGATCAATTCTGGAATAATTATAGGATTCTATTTAAGAGCATCAAGAATCTAGTCTCCAATACTTACCCAAAGAAGAAATATACTTGGATATTAGAGATTTTTGAAAGTGTTTTCTAAGAAGAAATATACTTAGAAAACACTTTCAAAAATCTCTAATATCCTCATTTCAGCCACAATATTAAGAGAAAAGCATACAAAATATATGACCATAAAAAAGATAACTAGATAAAAACAGACACATAATACTACCTACTAACTCCAAAACAATTTAACCAATCTTAGCAATATTAAAATAATTACAACCACATCCCAAACTATTATGGATATGATCAGAACCAAAACTACCCATAACAATAGTAATTCTGAAGCAAATATAAAATAAAATAAATTGCCAGAACTGCTCATCAATACATTGGGGAAACTTGCAGAAATTAAAAAAAAAATATATAATGTATCTATGAATACAAAAGGAATCTTATACAAAACAGTTTATCAAAGGCATGAGTTAAATATAGAAATAAATTCAACTAAAACGTTGATCTTTATTAAGAGGAAAATTCTTGAGAGTGCTGCTATCAAAATATAAATCTGTACTTTTCCACTAACCTGATGAACCTGTTCTTAAATTGAAAAAATTTTGAAAAACCAATAGCATTTTTGCTCTAGTTACAAAATAAAATTCTTGCATTTGCCTTGAGATAGTCTCTCAGATGACGAAACATATCGAGTAACTCAGCTATTGTCATGATAATGGGTTGGTAAATCACACTGAGAAGGGCAGCTGACTGATCAAGAGCAGATAATTTTAAAGTAGGAATTAATTTTGGAGAACTTACTATTTAGTAACCCAAACTGATTGAATGTTATTCATCTTTGTGGTTTAGGGCTATAAACCAATCACTTCTCAAATTGTGTTTAAAGTGAACTTGGCATTTTTTGAAAAAGCAAATTGAATAGTAGAATTTCCTAGAAGTGTTGTGGTTAACAAGTTCACAAACCAAGCCTCATTAAGTGCAAACCTTGCTGCTTGCAGCTGGACTAATATTAGTTAACATTAATTTATTGATGAACTTTTTTCCATATTAAAATACTTGAGCACAGTTGTTATGTCAGCCTGCTAAGACGAATGAGCAGAACCAAAAGTGGGGTGTTTTTTTTTAAACAAGTCCCTGCAATAAAATACAATAGCCAATCACAAACATTCCCATTGAAAAACAGATGACCCTAGGGACCATGAGATTTACTTAAAAGAAAGATCCTTGTAACAACCAATGCAGTTACAGACCAAAAGACCACCTGCTGACACTGTTCTGATCACTTCTCTCATCACAACTGTGACCATGCCCAAGTTTCATTAATCTCACCTGACACTTCACATACAGAATCTGGCAAACAAGCCAGCTTCAACACCACCAAATTCCCTATGCGAACTACCATGATTTCTAACACCTTATCATCACTTTCCAGGCCTCCCTTGTCATCACCATGATGGCCCCATTTCGTTGATACCACATTCAACTAGAATCCAACAGAAACATTCCGCTCAATCCACTACAAGCCTCCTTTGCTGCCACTACTGTGATCCCATCTCATTAATACTACATTTGACCAGAATCCAACAGAGACATTCCACTCAATCAATGCTCACTGTTTACACCTAATTCCTCTTCGCTACCGCAACCAATGAGCTTTCCCATGAATCAACTCACCACTGTAACTTCAAACAACCCAAGAAATTGGTCAACTCCCGGTCCAACTGATAACACCCTTCACCTAATTGCTTTCCTAACCAACAACTGTAGAATCACACATGAACAATTTTTGCCAAATTTCAAATAACTATGTATACATTCCAAATTTTCACAAATACATGCTATTGAAAAATGAAATCCTTTCTGACCCAACACTCATAATACTTTCATTGGGCATCAAGTGGCAGCAAGTTTCCTTAGGATTCCAGCACTCTCCATGGTATTCTTGATTTTAGCAATGCTGCTGTCTGAATAGTTTCAATTCTTCCAAATTTTTTTTTTTTTTTAAGATTTTTGGCAGTTATTCCAAGTACATCTACAATGCTTTTTATCCACTTAATAATTATCACCTTTCCCACAGATAACTATCTGATTTTCTTGTTTATATATTGAACTTGATGTTATCTCATGTCATAGAATGCTTAAATGTCAAAGTCCCATAGAATTTTTTGTGCAGTCACTTGTATCATCGCTAATGGGTCACCATTCCTAACAAGTTGTGTATTTCATATATACACACACACTATCCAGTTTATCACCGAGATACAAGGGTTAGGTGTTTTGGAAGCCTGTTTTATTGCACTTCTTCCAACGTCTATGGAGAGCTAGGTCTTTTTCAACTTATTGCTGACACCTTTTTCTATGGCTTCCTTCAATAATCAGCTTAGTCTACAGCTGACTCCATGAAGACTTGTCAGCACCTCTTTGGATACACACACAGAAAAGAGAGATAGAAACAGGGATAGATATATGTGTGAGTGAGTGAGTGAGATTGAGATTATGACTAACCCCCCCCCCCAATGTATAGGCAAAAGAAACAATACCCCCAAACACCTCCACCTTAAAAGAAAAAAAAATACAAAAGAGAAATGTCCATATGAATTTAGGAAATTTTCAAGTTATGATCATAAAAGCATTCTATCCACCCAAAAACTCTTGTCCTTGACTTACTATTGTTTGAGAAGCAAAAACTGGTTTATTATGACTGTTGTGTTTAACTAAACACTGCAAAGAAGGTGAAGCTTGGGAATAAGTGACTAGCCAACAACATTAGGTACTACTTGTTGGCTTACAGGCTAGGAAACTCAACTGATGACTGACTAGTTGATGGTTTTGAGTAAATAAAGCCACTTATAGAAACAGATACTGAGTGAAGATTCCAACATCAAATGTAGTTATTGGGTGGGTGGGGATCTCAGAAGTTTTCATTACAGACCATTTTGTTGGTTATAAAAAAAACAAAAAAAAAAAAAACAAAAAAAAACAAAACCCTAAAAGTATATATATATATATATATATATATATATATATATATATATACACACACAATTCCAAAGATTCAGTAAAAAAAAAAAATCACCAAAACTTAAAACAAATTATCATCATCAAAATGTTTATGATGCTATTAAGAGGAAAGATCAAAAGATTTATTTTTTTTTTTTTTATGTAAAAATTATTTTTTTATTTTTTTTTTTAAACCTTCAGAACTTTTGTTAAAAACTGTTTTTCTGGCATCAACATGGAACCATAAACTCCTACAAGAAATCTGAGCATTCTGTTAATTTTTTTTATCTATTTTAAATTTATTGGTAATTTTCTAACATTTCCTCAACAAGTGTCTTCATAAGCAAGACTAAAATGTCTAAGTACCTAATATTCAATAAAATATTAGAATGCTTAAAATATTTAAAATTAACAAATTATATGAAAAAAAAGTATTTACATTACATTACATTAGTTATGTAATTTATTACAATTATCTTGGATAAATTTCTCAAACATCAGGCTGTCAATAAATGTGTCAACCCCTCATAAAAAACACCCATTTCATATTAAAAAATACTTTTCTGCGAGATTTTAAACTAAAAGCAAGTAATACTTACTTATTAGTTTAATTGATTTTATATAAACTATTTTTTCTCAAATGTTTTTAAAAGCTTATATTACTTTTGATAAAAGAGTACTTATTTTACACACCAAATATTTGACTTCAAATTTGTTTTCTATAGAATTCATAGAAAAAGGAATCTGGAGGATCATGATTGTCTACATGCTGAAAGGACATGGCATAATAATAAAACTGGTTTTCTTATTTTTACATTTATTCATATCATCCACAAAACAGTATAAGTGACTAATTCATAGTGAAAAATATGTAAAAATAAATTTAATATTAAATAAAAGAATTATGTTATGTTGACAGATTTGTCAATATGGACAATTTTATTGATTTTACTGATAATCAGAGAGAAAGAGAAGAATGAGAGAAGAAAAAAGAAAACCATTCTAATGTAACTATATTTTTCATGGAGAAATTAATCTGGAGATTTTGGACAATATAACCAGTGATAGCTGTAAAATTTCCCCCTTGTAAATAAGCATCAGTGTAAAAATTGTGAAATTATTTGGAGAATAAAAAAAAAAAAAAAATTTCTTGTTTGCCCAATTTTTTTCTACTTTCTTTAAAGAAGTTTTCACACAAGCAGACAATTGCCTATTGTTCCTAGATGAAACACTATATAGATATATATATATATATAATATAAACATAGTTTATAACTGAATAAAAAGATGAGACAATTATATATTCGATCATTAAAAGGCTGGTCACAGCTGTTCTTGTTTAATTGAACATAAACAGAGCTGATAGTACCTTTTATGAACTGAACCACCCAGTTTCATGTACATTCAGTTTTAGATTTTTTTGACTCAGGGTATATTTAATAATTAAAGTAGTAGATTTTTATTGCAAGTGAATGTATATACATACATATTTAAAATTATTTAATACTTACATTTTGGTCAACATATATATATAGGAGTTCTTTTTTTCTTTTTTGGTTCTTATTAAAAAAATTTTTTTTTTTTTTTTTTTTTAAAATCATCTAATTTATGGCACTCACTTTCATAACAGTAAGGGCAGGTGTCCGAAGCTTGAAAAAATTTAAGACGAGTATTTGAATCTAGTTGGTTCCTCTTAAAATGGGGCTGTAAATACACAATTTCACCATCACTGATTAGTGTGAAAAGGAGGATGCCATTAAATATTTTGCCAGCTGTACATTAAAAAATAAATAAATCTGATTTTATTAGTTTACCTATTTATGAATAAGCTTATCCAGCAACTAAAATCTAAATTCAGTTGACTACCATTTTTTAAATAAAAGCAGAAGGGAGATAATATTTGTCCTTACCGGACTTATCTCCCTTACCTAAACGGTATATGGGTGTGGCACAAAAGCAGCGAGTGGAATTTTGCAAAATGACAAATAGGCAGTATACGAACTTGTATTTAGTTATTTCTTTATTTAATTTTACATGTAAAAACGAACAGTTTAATTATATTTTGTATTTAATTCTTTGGTGTTAAGATCATAAATTACATGGACTGAAAAAGCAAGAATAGAATAATTCAATTTTACTCTGCAAGCTAGTAGGGGAAGAAGAAAAAGAGGGGAAAAAGTCCTGTGGGAGACCAGCATGATGAAGAACAAATTAAAACAAAACGTTTTGCTATTTACCAAGTCTATAGTATATGATTTCTTACACATCTTTAGTAGACATAAATCCCCAAAACAATGACACTTAAGTTTACTCAGAGATGGACTTGAGACTAAATTCCTATGGAACTCAGATAACTAAGTAGACTAAAAAAAAAAAAAAAAAAAAAAAATTTACTTATCTTCTAAAGATGTGTAAGAAATCATATACTTTTATGATTATCTAAAATCAATAACATGAATTGGTAAAAAATAAAATGTTATTGATTTTAGATAAGCATAAAAGTATTCCTTTTTTAGGTGGTCTCCAATTTCCAGAACACAAGTGGATGGATAGGGGAATGGGACCCCAGCCATTATCCATATAAGCAGTGAGAAAGAAAAGTCCAGCAGCCAGTGAGTAAGTAGGAAAGTTATTAGGTTGGTGCAAAAATAATGACATAATAATGTCGTTTTTTGACGTTAAAAAATACGTCAAAAAACGACATTATTACGTCATTATTTTTGCACCAACCTAATACCAGCAGCCAGTGAGAAAGGGACCAGTGAGCAGTTAGGGACATAGCTCTCTGTTTTCTTTGCCCAAACTGCTAAGAAGTAAGGATTTGCATTATTGCTATTTCCCAAACAGAGAGTCTTGAAAATCAATTGTCATTATTCTCTGTTGAATTTGATTATGGCCAAGTGGACAAATCTGTGATCATAGCAAAGTTGGGTGTATATGCAGATACAGCCGATCTTGGATGTCACCATAGGTGCAGTGAATGACAGACAAGCAGAAAATGTCACAAATTTCATTACACAGTAGCATCAATAATGTACTCTTTCTAGTTGTTAATTGTTCTTTAGTAAGAGACTGAATTAATTTTCTCATTTTAAAAAGTTAGTCAAAGAATTGATATCAAGTCTGCAATAAATGTGCATTAAACTCATGAACTTCATATTAATAGCTTTTTATAGGTATGTATAGCTATCTAAATAAATATATCTATCATTTCTGACTTTGTATATAAATAAAAATGTTATTCCATACTAATTTTTTTTTTTTTTTTTTTGCAGTTGTCTTTCGTGGGGAAGTGAAACATTCTGAGATTTGGCAACAGGGTAAGAGAAGTCCAATTACTCACCTTGTTTGGAGAAGGCTTGGGTACTGTAGTGGATTGGAAAGGGGAGTGTTCATTATATACACAGTGACCATCACTAATCAAGCATCACTGGAACCTGCAGGATACCAGATAATGGATTTTGCTAGATTTCCCTTTCTTTGACAAACTGTACATCAGCCAGTGCTGAATAAATCATTAGTGCTCACCAAAACAAAAAAAAAAAAAAAAGAAAGTGTTATTCCCTTGACACCACTATTACTGTATAGACATTTTTATAATCTTGTATATAAACATTGTAGGGAGTAAAATATGTAAACCAAGTACAATGCAATATTTATTATTTACCATTTTATAAAGAAATTAAATTGGAAAAGAAATCTTTATTAAAAAATTTATACTTTTTTTTGTTTTTTTTTCATAACTTTATAAGAAAATTTGAATAAGCATACGATTTTCTGGGCATAATACATTTTATATTTTGGATTATTTGTTTTCATTTTCTAATTTTTTCATGATTGTGATCTCGGATCAAGGAAGACTAATCAATGGAAATCCAAAGCCTGAAACTCTGGCAATTATAGGTTACTCCCTCTTCCTATATCTAAACGTGATTTTGAAAGTTTTAAATTGTTAATTTTTAATAAAAAATGCCTAGAAAATCTGCTGCCAGATTATCTATTGTCAGCTAAGTGATGACTGATGAAGAAATCTCAAATGAAGAATGGATACTAGGCACCTTAACCAAAGCAGGCAAATTGTGTTTTTTTAGAATGATTGTCAAAACAATTGATTCAAATGCTCAAAATGTAAACATCAATGTGAACTAAACAGAAAGGATATTAGAGTTGACAAATACATAAAATTTAAAATTAAAAAAGAATGTCTGATTTAGAGGAAGAGATGCACTCAACCTATTTTAGTAAATTTATGTGGCAAGATTAAGTGAAAATTGCCCAGAAAATGCAGTTTTTCAAAATTAATAATTTGTTACTCATTATATATTTAAATTTCCTTGTTCACTGATATTTTTATAAGTTTAGGAAAGAATGGAGGACAAAAAAACTTTCATATTTATTTCTTTATAAAATGATAAATATATTTGATTCACATATTTTTGTTATTTTGTAAATAATCAAATAGTGTTTAAGATCTTCATTGCCAGTTCTCAAGAATAAAAAAAATGCATAAATCCACTTTCATGCTTGCATTTTATTAAAATTCTAATCACAGCTTTTTAAAACCAACATCACTGAGGGAGTAAAAGTGTATACAGTAATAGCAGTGTCAAGGGAATAATAATAATACTTTTAATGCACAGGTTTTTGTGGGCACAAACTGTAAACATTGGCAATCATTTTAGTTTTACAGAGACACGGTACTGTCAATTTTTTTTTTCAGATGTTCTATTTATGGACAATATGTGATGTTTGAACTTCATACCACAAGAGGTTGTATTCATTGGAGCCATGACTGGGACAAAACACCAGCAGATTATAATAAAAAGACAAGTAAAAATATTTTAGCAGTGGTTGAGAGTGTTCAAAAACAACTGATGCAGCAACTATCAGAGCAAAACATCAGTAACAGGTCACAGTGAACTGTGTACATGTGTTAGTTACAAAAATAAAAATTAATGAATTATCTATTTGTGGATTTGGCTTCAGGTAGCAAATAACAGAAAGATGCTAATATATTGCAAAATCCAAGTGAAAATAACAGTTGATAAGAAGGGTAAAGTATAAAAAAAAAAAAAAAAAAAAGGTTTTCACAAAGTTGTTTTTTTTTTTAAATCCTCAATGTAAGAAAGACTCTTCACCATCCAAGTATTTGTAAATATCCAAAAATGGATAAACTTCTCTTAAACAGATAAAACTAAAAACATAACCTCAGCATGGATAAGAGTATCGTCACCATAAGAAAAAAGAACAACTATCGTCAGCAACAATTAAGTTCTTGACCACTAACAATATTTTTTTCTTATTTTCCATGTGCAACATTCAGATTGAGAGCATAAAACGGGTATAATAACAAGCACTATTTTAAAATAGTCTTTTTCTTGGTCTGCGATTAGAAAATGTATTCTATTCATGAAATTATGTTACATTGTTACATCATTATATAAAAACAGATGCTATTTTAATTAAGCTTTCCTCCACTTTCAAATCCAATAAGAAAAATAAATTTGATACCTGGCTACCTTAAGTCATGTAGCTTTATTGGGTGAGTACATACATTATTCTAAAACAGACCACGTATCAGACAAAACCAACAATTATCATCTGTCCTCTGGTTCATACACCAAATGTAACAAGAAACAATGAGATCAGTAATGTGAACAACTCTTGTAATGATTCTCAAAATCTTCTGATAAAAATTTTAACAGCTTCTTTCAGTGAATTTCTTGTGATTATTTAGAAAACCTTTTAAAAATTATTTGATCAACGACTTAATTTACTTTGACATACACTTACCACCAAAACCCACCAAACATCTGGTTCAATGTTATTGTAGTAAACAGTCAATATAGAAATGTGAAATTCTATTCTGACAGTCAAGGCTTCTTATTTGTACAAAACTACTCTTCAATTAGAATGGTAGGGTGGGAGGATTTGTCTTAGTTTAGAGAATCTCTTTTTTTTTATTAGTAAAAATAAAAAACAATAATATCTTAAAAATCTCTTATTTTTATTTCAATTTGATGAAAACACTAAGCATTGAGTAGAATGCCATATAATACTATAAATGCAACAGTTTCAGTTTTTCTTTTTAAAGGTTTGTTTTTCAACCCTAGAATGAAATATAACAGACTTGCTGAAAAGAGCGAAGACAATTAGAAACTGAAAGATTTTAGAGATGGCAAACAGGAAATTAGGAATCATAGAAAGTCCTTTGCAGAATAAAGAGTCAAAGGACATTTCAATCATTCCTATAGTTATGTACAAATTGGAGTGCAAAATGGCACCACTTTTAAGCATTCCTTGAAAAGGGAAGGTTGGATTTAATTCAGACTTCTGTTGCTACAAACAAAACAGATTTCAATGTCAGCATATATTATGCAGATTTCTATGCCCACAACATGGAAGTAATCAAGTTGTGACATTGCAAAACAGAAATGGTTTCTTTTTCATATTGACTGTAATTTCAATGTACGTGCCATGCATGATGCAGGCTTAGACAATCATGTATCTTTTGATACATGACTGATGAGGCAGATTTTTTTTCTTGCAGTAGGTTAAGAGTAACTCCCCACCCTCACAGTAGGTTAATACAGCTTTTTAAACATTTTAACAAGTGTCAATCTTTTCTCTGAAAAAGTTATTACAGACAGGAAATAGGATGTTTGGATAAAAATCATTTTTTTTTGTTCTAACTATTCAGTTTCTTTTATTTCAAGGTTAATAAAAAAAAAAAAAAAAAAAAAAAAAAGTTTTCCATAAGCAGTTAAAGTATCTGCAACACAGGCTACTTTTCACACGTGCGAGAGGTGGAGAGAGAAATCTTTCTTCTTCCTTAGGTATGAACTAAATATCAGATTTTTCGCTCATGAGCATCTTTCTAAAAGTGTCAGAAATCCTTTCTTTGAGATTATCTTATCCAACCAGTTTATAGCTAATTGCTACAGGGTTTAAAAACTTCCCTTTAAATTTATCTATCCTCCCCCGCCAATGAAATGAAATTCTGGAAACCAATTTAATCAAAGCAAACTTAACTTTTGCAATGTTTTTTTAATTCCTTAAATTTAAAATCTGTATTGTATACAATCAATCCCAAAGTTATGATGGGGGTTCAGATGCAAATATCAACTAACTTCTGTACAAAGTTGCAGTGTCATTTAATATCATTGTTGTGGTAAGATCAAAAAACAAACAACAAAAATAAAATACCAGAATTTATCAACCTGTTGCATTGCAAAGAATGTATAAAGATGCTTAATGATGCTGTTTTTGTTTTAAAAGATTTCAAACATACAAATATAAATGCTGACACCAGCATTATTTACAAGATATTACTATTAAATGACTAGCATACATGTGAAGGAACTGTATACCAATTATCACACAGTCACTCCCACCAATTTAATATCCTTAGAACACATTCCTTTATCTTATGACAGCCATAAGAACAGGTCATTGTAACATATGGATATTGTAATGCAAGGGATTACTGCTTTTCAAATCTGGTAATGAAGGCATGAAAGCTAAATTCTTTGAACTCACAGACAAAATATTTGACTAAGTCAGCAGAAAGATGAATTTTTTAATGCACAAATTGAGAAATGCAATAATTATTTCATGACTAGATTTAATTTATTTATGCTGATATATTAAGAATAAAGAATTAGCAAGAAATATCTTCAGGTTTGTATAGTTTGAGGATTTATTGTGATAATATAAAAGAATAAAAAATTTTAAATAAATTATCCAAATGGTTGAAAATGAACCCAACAGAATAAAGTGCCTTATACAAAAGGTGCTGAAGTTTGTGTACACACACATGTACATATTTTACTTATATATATATATATATATATATATATATAGCCTGACAATTGCATTTAAGCATGGAACATATAAGATAAACAAATAGGAAACGTTTATCGATCTAATGTTTTACTTTTATAAAGCTTTATGGAAAGCCATATCTCATTCTCTGATGAAGCTTTAATAAAAGTATAACATATTAGATTCATAAATGTTTCCTACTCATCTTATTCTGTCAGATTCTAATCTGTATTTGATCCCAACTCATTCTTTTTGCTCAATAAAAATTAGAATCAATGTGGCACTGTTCTTGTTGTTTACACCATTTTCTTTTTGTTAAAAAAAAAAAAAAAAAAAAAAAAGATATGAACATTTTGCCAATTCAAGATAATTTAATCTCTTCAGGAATCTGCCAATATTAGAAAATATTCACTCAAATTTTTCATGCCATAGAAAGAAAAATTAAGTTTTAGTGAAAAAGATTATCAAAAAGTTTTAATTTTTCTGAAAGGTTATTAATTTTTCTGTTAACATTCTTTAAAGAGATATTAAAAAAGAAATCTAAAAGTAATAAAGATCTCCACAAAATAACATTTCTATCAAAAAATCATTTGAAAAATATTTGTGGTATTTAAGCAGAGAAATCTTTTAAGAGTGAATTTTACAACCTAAAGAAAAAACTGACTGGATCATTGTACTGTTCACAGAATTAAGATATTCAGTTGAGAGCTCTTTATCTTACAAAACAAATTATGAAAGGTAATGAAGGCATATTATTAAGTTCATTATACCCTCGTAAATGCCCAGCAGAAAGTAAAAATACAAACATCCAATTAAGGTTTGTCATACTTTCATTCACTTAACAAAATAAAAAAAATCCTAGAACAGGTTTTTGATTGAGATTACTTCCACTTGAGAAAGGAAAAATAAAATTGTACGGCCTTCTAAAGAAAAAGATCATGCTTTTTTTCTTTTCTTTTTTTTTTTTTTTTTTTTTTAACATTAAATAATTCCTGAAAGAAGTTAGTGAGAATGTAATGTTTTTGTGGAGAGAAACAAGATGACAAGTCAAGATGAATTCAGAGTCTGCTGTGAAATAGGCAGTTATCCTTTCAAAAACTGTATTTACAAACAGGTACTTAGCATGGATAACTTCAAAATTGTTCTCTAGGGCAGATTTAAGTCTTTCTATGGCTGGAAGTGAAAGCTGGGATCAGAAGAGATGGTTTGGTACAAACAGATTGGATGCTTGATCCACTTTCTCCAAGAGAAGAGGGTTGTAATATTCAAGATATACCTAAATCTCCATGTGTCATATTGAGGGCCTGGGCTTTAAGAGGATCAATTTCCCGGTCTGGCAAAAGTAAAATAAATAAAATAAATAAATAAAATAAATAAATAAAATAAATAAATAAAATAAATAAATAAACACCAAAATTTGTGTTTTAAACAACGCACAACTAGAGACCTATTTTAGAACTTGGTCTTCAAAAACAAAGGTATACTTAGCTATATAAACATTTATGGATACAAGCACCTTGCTACCCACTATGTTTCTCTCTCTCTATATATATATATATATATATATATATATATATATATATATATATAGAGAGAGAGAGATATAGATATAGATTTGAATAGGATATGATATTTTGTGTGAAGACAGCAGAATTGTAGAAACCAATTTTGGGTAATTCATGTCAGTCCTCATTTCTAATATCAGTACACCAATTATAAACTCTGGATATGAAAACAATATTACTTTTTTTGTTTTTATAAAACGTTATTTATTTTTTTTCTTCTGAACCTAATTTTTTAATAAATAAAAAAAAAAAAAAAAAAAGAAAAAAAAAAAAGAATAACTTTGAACATTGTTTAGAAATGTTGAAGTCTTTTAAAAATATGCCCTTGGAGTGAAGATAGAGAAATATACACAAAGGCTATAACATTTTCTTGTGTGCATAAAAATCTTAGTTGCATTCAGGGTTACAATTTTGGGAATGCCTATGAAAAAACAGTGCTACTAACTTTAATTTTGGGGCTACTTTTAAAATCGATTAGGCTAATGAGAAAGTTCCAAATTTACTAGCACTGGATTTTCAAATATAGCTCAATTCATTATTTATATATCAATCTGGCAATTCTCAATATTGCTTTCTTCAACAGTGACAATAGGACAAATTTACAATATTTTTCAATAAAGAATAAGTTTGTACTTTTTAAATAAAAGGTAATTTGTAAATAATACAATGTATATCTAAAATGATAACAGAAGGACCAAGTGAAGTGAATTTCCTGCAGATTTCTGTCTGGTCTTTGTAGGCATTTTATTTAAATACATTAACTAGAGGAAAAATCCTTTGCAAGAAAAACAGAAATCTTTTTTTTTTTTTACATTACTTTATTTCTTCTGCTTCACTGCCTGGTCATTTCATTAACTTAAAAATCAAGTTCTCCAGAAACAGGGTCTTATGTCATAAATATACAAATATAGAAAAAAAAAAAAAAATTACACACACAAAGCTTACCTCATCACAGGACATGTTATAATCTGAGAGAACATGTCGACATCGTGAAGCAATACTAAACAGAGGATTAAGGATAAAAACATCTCCAAAGATTGAAACAGTATTGCTTATCATAGGTAATACTCAGGTGGAATAGACTCTTATTGGTAGAGAATATTACAAAAACAATATCCCACAAGTTTAAAAAAATAATAAAAAAAAACTCTGTATGTGACAATCTGGTTGGCTATTTTATAACTAAACAGAAACAAATTGTGTGTGTGTTTTTTTTTTTTTAAGTATTAGGTTGGTGCAAAAATAATGTCGTTTTCTCACATAGTAACATATGTGAGAAAACGACATTACTTTTGCACCAACCTAATAATTTTTCTATTCATAACACAAGCAAAAATTGAAATCTGCACCCACTGACACCAAATTCCTTGAAATTTGGCACGAATGTTCCCCTTCATGAGTTAGAAAAGTGTACCAAATTATTTTGTGCTAGACTCTACCGTCCCAATTTTAAGAGGGGGGGGGGGGTATAATTTTCCTATTTTGCCTCTAAATTAAGGCTGCTAAACGCCCCCGAATTTCAGTGTTTTTTAAAAATCAAAGAAAAATACTTCCATACATTCAATATTTCTGAAATTTGGTATGTAGAGCAAAGAAGAAGTGTAGAATATAAATATTTAACTATTTCAAGCCTACACTTGATAGAAAATTTTATTTTACTCACACAGATACATGACTACAAAATCAATAACTTTTCACCTATGTAGCTTATGGTCAGTCTATCAAAAATACGTTATTCTTCAATTTTCATATTTTTTGCCTAACATCTACAATGCCTGCTCAAGTTTACCAAAACATTTTGTGATGGTTTTAAGACTACTTTAGAAGATATGACCCTGCCAAGTTTAGAGTTTTTTCCTATGTATGTGCAGGATTTCTGAGAAAGATTATTAAAGGCAATCATCCTAATGCTCCATGACCTCTAAAATGTTGATATTGTGCAAAGTAACTTAAACTATTCAATAAGATTGTTTTTGCTATAAAAAAAAAAAAAAAAAAAAAAATAATAATAATTTAAATATATTTTGCAGATATTACTTTTTGTACAGATTGTCTTTACATTGCGTCATGTATGATCATCAACCGTGCATAGAAAAGTTGTAAATGGTATTTAACAAATGAAGTTAAATGGAAATTTTTCTGTTTGTGTTTCTTTTAATTTTATTTTGGTAAATTATTTTCATGAAACAAACATTTGATTTTTTTTCATTCTCAAAAAAGTCCTAAGATAAATGTGAATCTTTAAAACATATTTGAAATTGGCACTAAACATTTATATAGTTAAAAGGAAATGCTTACATTACTTTTTTTAAAATTTTCATTTTTTAAATAATTTTTCAAAACTATTTTCATGAAACATAAATATTTGAATTTTGTTTTAATCAGAAAATCATAATAAAAATGAACATACACAATCTTTAAAAGATTACGTTTTAAACTACACTATGCACTAAATTTTGTTGTGCATAGAGACTAAATTGTTTTGGATATAATTTTTTGCAAAGATAATTTATCCATCTTGGACAAATGATAAACTCTACCACTTGTTATTGTAGGAACATCAACTGTGCACAGAATAATGGTACAAAACATATCCTTAAAAATTTTCTTTTCAGTAAAATGAATGTGATGGAAGAGCTGGGTGCATCAACTTAATCAGTCCTTATTCTCCATATCAATTTCCAGGACCATGCCAATCCAAATTTTATTGTTGCACTTGCAACAAACATATCCTGAAAGAAAAAAGTTTACTGGTTTTTCTTCAGCCCCAATAGAAAAGTCATACATTAGGTCATAGTTTTCATCTTTGCTACATTGTTTCATAACTATTTTATCTCTGGCGAGTGCAATAAATTGATGGAAACATCTTGTTCCTGGGACTGTGAATGCATTTTCGAATCTCATGGTGAGACTCCTCCTCACTTCCTCAACTTCTTCCTTTTCAACCAGAATGAATTTGATACCTTCAATTGCAGATTTACAATATTCAAATATAGATTCTGACGAAAGGATTTGTTTGGTAGTTGGTCTTCAGAGACTTTCTTTTGACACTATCCTTTTCAGTGTCCCACCTATGCCATCACACGGTTGTTTACCATGACTTGTTGCAAAGAAATTCCATTTTGCATTGAGCCCAAAATTTTTCTGATGGTTACACAAATTGGCAAAGTTCTTATAGTTCTTGTAAAATATTCAATATTTTTTATGTTTGGCAAGGTAGCTTTGATTACCTCAATAATTTTTTCTGTACCATATAAACAAATGCTACATCATGTGAGTTGTCACTCGACATAATGCAGAAACATTCACTTTGCATTGCATTTTCAAGCTTAGAGTACCACTGGATGTAAAGTACATTGTGAAGTATTCCAATGATAACTCTGGATCTCATCTTGAACTATTAATTTGTAGTTCTCGGCAAAATCTCCCAGGAACAAAATTTCACTATCACTAATCTCCTCTTCTTTACTTTAAGTACCTTGATTGTGATTTAGCCAAGTAAGAATAAGGTGCCAATTTATTCAGTTTCAAAACAACTAAATCAATGTAAGCTTGACAGGATTCCTTTTGTATTGTCAAAGTTGATCAGTCAGTTGTTGTCCATTGGGAGAACTCTATTGATTCAGCATTATCAATATATCCTTCCATGGTGTTAAAGAAATTTTTCAAGCTGTCCTGATGATTTAGGACAATTTGGCACCTATGAATCATGCGCACTCTGCTACTGGTATTAAAGACAATATATTTCCAGAGATCTTTATATGATACATTCAGTAGTTCCAGTAATAATTTCCTATTTTGATGGATAGTGCATACACATACAACATGCATACCTGCACTACCAGCAAGGACATACCATTTCGGCCTTAGACTACAAAATTTTGAAAATTCCAAAGGTACCGTTGGCTTCTGTTCCTTGAATGCTCTGAAGAGCTCATTTAGGTTGCACAAGATGAGTCTTTTCTGCTGATGAATATAATGTAGTCTTTCCTGCCTGACATCAGACGAGTATATTCATCACCTTGGTAAAATGCTTCCACTAACTGTGCAATATCAGCAGGCAAAGACTTGCCACTTTTTGGTTCTGGCACAGCTAAAATACCTCTTTCCAAACACAATTTGCAAGCCTTACATACAATGTGTTCTGAAACACCAAACACATCCATGACTATTTTGTGTGATCAGTTGGTAGGGGCAAGTGTCAAGATCTGTATTTTGATTTTAGTTGATTCCACTGTCTTCACTTTTGCTACAAGAAGCTCTATCATTTTATCAAAGCACTTAAGTTTTATCTAAAATCTCCTTTTTGATTTTTAAAGTTTCATCATTCAACAGCTCATAGTCAACCTTTAATAACTTGGCTACTTTGGTCTTTACACATTGCATTGCAGAAAAAAATTTTTCTCTTACCTAAAGTAGCTGTTCCTGAGTAATGAAGCCCCTTTTGTTTTCAGTGGAGAAATTCTAGTAGCAGAGAAACATTCAGGGATATTTCTCTTCTGTTTCTGCAGAAGTACTTGTATCAAGCTCTTTCATTTCCTCATCTGATACAGGTCTTGATTCTTCATTATTACTACTCTTTTCTGATTCTGCAGAAGTACCTGCTTCAAGTTCTTGTATTTCCTCATCCGATACATGTCTTGGTTCTTCATTATCAGGAAGTAGTCTGTGGATTTGTATTTGATAATTGGGGCAGAGTTTCTTGCCTGGGATTAATACCAACTTAGCCTTTGCCTTGTCTGCCATCTCCAATGAAATTGGTTTCAAATCATCTTTGATTTGCTTTTTATGATTTTTTAAATGGATTACAACATCTCTTTTCAAGCCATTAATAGTTAGTCAACAAGGTCTGCTTGTGATGGTAACAGAGTCTGTATTTTATCCTCGTCAAGTGCTGTTCTATAGGTAATAAGCTTTACATCTATTGCATCCAACTGATCAACGGAAATCAATCCAACCTGTTTATCATTGAATGAACCATGATCTGATTCAACTGTTAGCTCAGTACAAATAGAACAATTCATCTTTAACTGAAAAAAGAAACTACTGTATTTCAAATCCAGTGTGCAAGTAGAAAATCCAAGTAATTAGAAAAATACCAACTTTCTTCTTGGATGGTAAGTGACAGATGTTTCAGGACCAAACAGAATGGTACCAGCTCTGGTCAAAGGAGGGTCATTCAAAGTTTCCAATTTGACCTGATTTCATCTTTATCAAATTTATGGTATCATAGATCTTACTTCTACCAAAATTGGTCAAAGAGTTAAGGGACTACATAATGAAAAAAAACACTTTGATACAGTTTTAAGGAATTGTTTTAATCATAATGAAAAATTTTTTTTTTTTTTTTACACTGAAAAAAAAAAAAAAAAAAAAAAAAAAAAAAATCATTTTTGTTCTATAAATTGATTATAAAAATTTGTTAAGTAGATCACAAATAATAATGAAATCATTTCTTTCAACTTAAGAAATATGTTTAAATATTCTATGAACTATTGATTACCCTTCTGGGTCATGTTTAACAAAATTTAGTGCATAGTGTAGTTTAAATGTAATCTTTTAAAGACTCTTATGTTCATTTTTATTATGATTTTCTGATTAAAACAAAATTCAAATATTTATGTTCCATGAAAATAATTTTGAAAAATTATTCAAAAAAATAAAAATTTAAAAAAGTAATGAAACTATATAAATATTTAGTGGCAATTTCAAATATTATGTTTTAAAGATTCACATTTATCTTAGGACTTTTTTGAGAATGAAAAAAAAAAAAAAAAAAAAAAAAAAATCAAATGTTTGTTTCATGAAAATAATTTACCAAAATAAAATTAAAAGAAACACAAACAGGAAGAATTTCTTTTAACTTCATTTGTTAAGTACCATTTACAAATTTTCTATGCACGGTTGATTATCATACATGAGGCAATGTTTACCACTTTTTAAAGACAATCTGTACAAAAAGTAATATCTGCAAAATATATTTAAATTATTTTTGTTTTAAACTAATAAAAACAACCTTATTGAATAGTTTAAGAAGTTACTTAGCACAATATCAACATTTTAGAGGTCATGGAGCATTAGGATGATTGCCTTTAATTATAATCTTTCTCGGAAATCCTGCACATACATAGGAAAAAACTCTAAACTTGGCAGGGTCATATCTTCTAAAGTAGACTTAAAACCCTCACAAAATTTTTTGGTAAACTTGAGCAGGCATTGTAGATGTTAGGCAAAAAATATGAAAATTGAAGAGAACGTATTTTTGATAGACTGACCATAAGCTACATAGGTGGAAAATTATTGATTTTGTAGTCATGTATCTGTGTGAGTAAAATAAAATTTTCTATCAAGTGTAGGCTTGAAATAGTTAAATATTTATATTCTACACTTCTTATTTGCTCTACATACCAAATTTCAGAAATATTGAAGGTATGGAAATATTTTTGTTTTGATTTTTAAAAAACACTGAAATTCGGGGGCGTTTAGCAGCCTTAATTTAGAAGCAAAATAGGAAAATTATACACCCCCCCTTAAAATTGGGACGGTAAAGTCTAGCACAAAATAATTTGGTGCACTTTCCTAACTCATGAAGGGGAACATTCATGCCAAATTTCAAGCAATTCAGTGTCGGTGGGTGTAATGCCCTGGTGAATTGACATGGAATTACCCTATAACAGTTTACCAAATGGATTCACTTATATTGAATACCTACATAAATTTTGTTGTTTTAAGAATAGCCTATATTTTGATAAAAAAAATAATGCTTTTGTTGGGAACAATAATTACCGTTCAACAAAATGTTACGATGGTAGTCATCAACGATCAAAATTCAGTCCCCAACTACTAATGTTGTACAAGGCTGATGTAATTGGCAGTCAAGCTGATCCTTGCATCTGATTGAATCCTCACTAGCATGTGCTTCACATAAATACCCACCATTTTTTGCCCAAAGCAGTTGGTTTCTGGTTAAAATCTTCTGTTCCATTATTTGAACATCTTTTGGTTTCTACACAACACAGAGTATGTGTGAAAAGACCAGTCTTTGGGAAACCCACAATACATCAAAGATTAAAAAAAAATAAAAAAAAAATAAAAAGGTGATTATTCAGAAAAAGGATACATTGAAGGAGCAACAACTCGTTTGTGGATGCCACACAAAAAGAGGGTGAAAAGCGTAATGCAGCTAATTGTAAAAAAAGGATGATTCCATAGTGATTGATGGAAAGAGATTTTCGATGTGTTGGGATCCCACAACCAGGTCCATGCACCAATAGATGTACACACAGAGATGAGTACAAGAATAACTAAAAAGCAAGAAAAAAGAAAATGAGGTCATAATTCCCTGTTCATCAGTTCCTATGAATGTGAAAAACAAATAAGATTTGCTATTTGTATAGATTTTCACTTAAGCTAATTTCCAAAATTACAATGCAAAACTATATAGCATTGTTTGACAAGAGTTAACAACATTGGGGGGAAATAAAATACAAAGGGGAGTAGAGAATTTTTTTTTTTTATCTGCACTAATTCCTATTCCAAGATTCCCAATTGTTAATGTTTAGAGGATTCACACTTCTCTACTTAAGATTTTAATATTAACATTGTTTTTAAAAAAAGACTAACCAGAGCTACACCTTCCTAAATGAACATATGCAGGACCCAATAATTTTAAAAAAATATTTTGTAATAAGCTAGAAATAAGTAAAAAGAAAATTTTTACTAAAGAATTTAGATCAGAATGTTCCAAACAGGTCTATAAGGTTGATTAAACTAATTTATTTCATTGAGTAAGCGTGTTGCCAATACAAAAGGTTTGGAAACAACTTAGAAAATAGAAAATTAAGTACAATGGCAAAATTATAGAACTATAGAATAACTATTAGCCAAAGAATGACAATTACAATTATCTAATTTCTATATATTATGGTATAAAAAAATGCACTTCTATTTCAACAGGGATTAATCTGAGTATATTGTTAGTTATGGAAAATTATTGGGGAAGACTTCACTTTTTATCACAAATATCTTTGGTCTTTCACAGATAAAAATGTTAGTACTAGGATTCTTTTCCTCACAAAAAAAAAAAAAAAAAAAAAAAGTGAACTTCCCATGTTAGAAGAGAAACCTTGCTTAAAATTTTTTAAAAAGAAAAAATGTGTAAAAATCATATATACATGAAGATAGGCATTAAAGTTATGAATTTAAATAAAATCTTACTGCGCCAAAATCTTGCTGTTGGTTGCAATTTATCAATTACTTCTGTCAAACGTCTTTCAAATGCTTTCAAGTCTGAAATTCACCAAATTAAAAAAAAAAACAAAAAAAAAACATTAAAATAAATATCCTTATCACAATGACAAAGTTTGAAATTCGTTTCGGTTTTAGGCATGAAACAAAATGAGAATTTAAAAAACTATTTATAATTTTTAAAGTCATCATCATTCAAAGAGATTTTTGGACAAATGAACTTTGTGAGTGGATATTTTTTATTGTTGCAACTAATCCATTTCTTTTTTTCAATAATACAAAGCAAAAACAGCAGAATCTATATTATAAGTTTTCTTAATAGTTAAATTTTGTGTGATATGTTTTGTTTTGTAAAAGCACAAGAAACAAACGAGTTCAATTGCCTGAAAAAAAATTTTGAAACATAATCTAAAGTTACCTCCCTTGTTCCATAATTAGAACTAAAGATATCACTGGAAATATTTTGCCTTGTAACTAGTATATGAACTTCCATTCTATTATCAGATCAACGATGCTCCCAAAATAATGAGCGTTTTAACAATTTGGAAATTTTATGCATGTGTATAAAACATTATGCTATAACTTAGAGCATACTTCCAATATAGAAAATATTCCCCACCTCATATTTAAAAAAAAAAAAAAAAAAAAAAAAATACCAAAAGTTATGGGTAGGTGGTATGTAAAAGTAATAAGTACCTAGCAGTTACACTCAAGCATCTAGTGAGTCAACATGAACATAGGCTAGGTTGCTTGTGATAAAGAGACAAAAATTATTATAGCTCAAATGATACCGAGTGCCTGATGGATAGGAGATTCCATTTCTGAAAGTTTAGTGCTATATGATATCCTTAAATCTACAGTGTCAAACGTGTACCAAGAATACATTATGAAAGCACTACTTCCCACCACAGACTGGCCATAGGTTCTTAATGATAGTGACCAGGATTGTCTAGTTAGAACTCTCTGCAGTAACATAAGTGACACTGGCTCAAAGTACATCAAATGCAGAAGGTATCAGATATATATGCAGTAGGTCAGTTCAGTGTTCTTTAGCTTTCATACAGTATAAGAGCAAAAGGTCCACCAAGATGCCCCTGTTAATGTCAAAACAGTGCCTCACCTGTGATCATAAGGTTGCTAATTGGTTCCCAGACAACTGGCAACACATGACATGATTCAACAAGTTATAGTCATAGTTATTTCAAGCAAATTGTAGAGTTAGAGTAAGGCGCAAACAAGTCATGCAACCCAGTTGCCAACAAGGCATCATGGAGGCAGTTCCAGAATGTGTTGCATCTGCTTAAATATGTCATTGTTTGGTGACCATTGGCATGTATTTATGAACTTTACATACCTCCCACAACATTGGGTTAAACCAATTGGATAATATACAGCTTCATCAGGCTTAGCTTACCAAGAATTGGTTTGAGAAACATTCTGGGGATTTTCTGTTCACCTGACATGAGCTGAAATGAGAATTTTTGAGACATTGTAGAAAGGTCTATTCACACAGAAGATTATGTATCTAAAAAAAATATCAGGGATTTGTGAACAGCTATTGAGACAGTAGGTCTCAACATCTATCCAGAGGTCTCCTACATGATATCCAGCACCTTTCTCATAACTTTTGGCATATCAGTATAGATTTTTATAGACATTCTTGGAATTATCTAATTATGCCCATCTGTTAGACGTAACATATTGTAGATACACATTAAGAATGAACAAGCATTTATAAAATTATGATTAGACAAGATAAAAAGCAGTTTTAATACTTAAATTTGATTATGTATATAAAATGTATTAAACTTTCTTTAGAGTATGCTACAACATAATTTTACAAACATAAAAACATCATATATTATCTGCTACAAATTAACAGTATTGCATATCAAATTAGAAAAACATCATTAACATTTACTGGATATGTGTTTATCATAATTGCATTAAGTTCATGGCTTTTCTAATTGAACTTAACAGTGACAAGCCTTTACAACAAAGTTCTCATTAAAAATGCATATACATACCTATAAGCATTTTATTTAAGTTCAAGTTTACAGTGAGTATATTAACCATCAAACATTTGAACTCTTGTTTGTACCAAGCTATGGAACTGATAATTCCAAGAAAGAAAAAAATCAGATTCACTTCTTCCAGAAATATCAATACAGATGAAAAGTCCCTATATAATTTACTAAATGATGCCATGATAATCACAATTATGTCAATATTTTCAACAAAAGTTTCTTTATTGGTAATCCCAGATTTAACACAAAGGAATGAATCTCATCACCTATTTAAGTTTCTTGACACCACATCTAAAAAAAAAAAAAAATAAAAATAAATAAAATAAAATAAAAAAAATTATTCTAAATTATTTTGTATTCTTAAACATCATTTCTTTCCAACATTATCTGTTCAAACATGTTCAAATTTCATATTCTTTTTTGCTGAAAAGTTCTTGTCCCAACCAAGAAGTGCTTAAAAATTTCTAATGCATCAAAAACTTTTCAGCAATATACATCAGGATATTTGTATCACTTCAAAATCAAATACCTTTAGAAATTCTAACCTTCCCACACATACAAGATCAAAAAATTGCTATTTTATTGCAAATTGCATAATTTACTTTTGAATCTCATCTTTTCCTTCAAGGAACCCCAAACTACCAATTAATTGGATTTCAAGTTTAAATTAGTCACAAAGAGGCTTTTTAAGTAGCCAACATTTCTTTGAAATTATTCAACACTGAAACAGATGGTTTTGTTATTTCTATTTTGTAAGCTGGCAGCTTAGTGGAAATCAAAATAAGGAATAATGTAATAAGGTTTATTTCCATAAATGGATGTCCTAGTGTTAAATATGCAGACAAAAGGCTAATGAATATTAAATGTAGTTAACATCAATATAATAATTAACTCATTAATAAGGGAAACTGACCAGAGACAGTCCTCTAAACTATTTTTAATAATGGTAAGCAAAAAGTTACTTATGATGAGAAAATTAACATAGCTTCCAATATCATTGGTAGGTTCAAATGCCAATGATGGATAATTACCTCATTAAATTAACACAAATAAATATTATGATTAATTTTATATCACAATTGGAAAATTGACAATGAAAACAAATACGAGTGGGGGCTGAAGCAACATAAAAAAAATTGAAGTTGCCCCAACATTAATATTAATTATAAGAATTTATTTTTGATGTTATATAACAGAACTCAATATTTTTTAAAATCAGCAATTAAACATGTTTTATTAGCATGTAAGGAATTGAATTACAATTCTTACACTAAATAATAAATAGGTGCTACTGTAGTATATTGACTACCTATATGTCATGTAAAGATGTAGGTTGGTAGACAAAGTAGTCAGACAGTTAAAATGATAGCTTAATAAGATTATCCAAATCACACTACTCCATTTAATGCTATGTGTCACCTTGCAATATGAAAAAGCTGCTATAATTTGTTAATACAACACATTTTTCAATCATTTTTTTTGTACTGCTTATAACTTATGTGTAGGTCTTACGATTATGCATGTTTAAATTGTTATACTGTCAATTTTATCTCATTTCTATTATTTATTTACACTATTCATATTTAGACTCTTGGTTTCAATGTACTCAAATAGATTATATCTCTAGATATGGCCTGTGGAACAAGAACAGTCTACCCCTGTAGATTAAATAAAAGGTTCAGTTCAGAATTTCCTGTAAGCTATCCAGCCCAATATACACCTGATGATGGTCAGAGAGCACAATGGCCAAAACATTGATAACAACAGTCTTCATCCCAGAAATTCAAACAGAAACTCAATTTCTGTATTGAAATCTCTCCAAGAAGCCTCATTCAAACCTGAAGTAACTCATTTTTTAAACTGGTAAACTCAAGTAGAAGATTATATTTATTAAAAAACTAGGTAGCATACCACAGTAGCACCAATAAGTAATATTAGTCGTCATGTGAAGGGTACTTCAGATATTAATTCATTAATTTTTTTATTGTCAAGAACAGACAAGATGGTGAATAGTAATAAAAACAAAAAAAAACAAAAAAAAAAAAACTTTCAATTTGGTTATTTTTCAAATAATGCTACAGAAATAAAATAAAAAGTATTTCCATTATAAAAATATTAAATGAGAACAACTTTCAAAAAAATTAATAGCAAATGTTATGCAAGAGAGCAAATATACAAGCAGATGGGGAAATTTGTGTTGCAATTTTTAGGAAGAAGCAAAAACTAACTTTCAAATTATATTAAAATTGGTTTTTGCTACTGTTAGAAGAACATTTTGCTTTTTAATATTATCCTTTTTAATATAGAAACATCTGAAAACTGACCGTTTAAAAAAATAAAAACATAAGTAGGGGCTAGCCATTTCCCGTCCTCTCAAAGCAAACTGCTAAGATTTTAGTAGGCTTCAGGCAATGATTACAATAGCCAAAAGTTATAGACAAAGGGAAAGGTTAGTTTGTTGCACACATGAATAGCCTCGAGTAGAAACAAAGCAGAATACAAATAAGAGAAGAAAATTGCAAGGATAGAGTCTTAGAAACAAATGGTAAATACTAAAAATAATTGAGTTTTGTTAAGCCAATGTTTATACAAGGATCTGTGCACATATTGAAATGACCACAACAGATATCACACGGATCTAGGCACAATTAAGAAGACTGCCTCTTCAGTAAAGAAACATTTTATTTCAGGAGAGAAAATAAAAAATAAATAAAAAAAAAAAAAAAAGGAGGAAAGAAAGAGAAAAAAAAGATACTGAGAGATTGGAGCAGGTAACCATATTGCATAATTATTGCTCTTCTATATTTAATATAAAATTGTTTATGCATATTCTTTGAGGAACAGTCTGAAAGTAATGTCTATTCATTTCCACAAAAGCTACAACAGATACAGAAAGCACAATAATACTGTTAGATAGAGCAAGTTTGCAGTGACAAAATACCACTGTTCCACAAAGCGCATCTATAATAGACTTCATTTTACAGACAGCTGTGCATGGCTTATCACAGGTTGATTGCTATCATCATTGCTGAAGTGGATTATGTAACGCCACCACCTAACTATGCCCACATCCACTTAGTCTCTATAAATACCAAGTGGAATTCAAATTACTGAAATATTCAATTCATAAATTACAAATTGACTTTAAGAATCAACAAGTGATAACAAACACAAATTACCCAGAAAGGTAGTTAATTTAGTAGAAGTTGAGTAGGTTTTGTTTTTTTTTACAGCTTATTAACTCTTTGTAATGTACATTATTTGGACTATTGTCCTCATCTTTGTTGCCATATTTATCACAATGTTTCGGACGTTGTAAGCTCCATCCTTCTTCAGTTGGTCGGAATGTTGAACTGAACACTATATTTCGCTCACTGGGGTAGACTGTTCTAGTTCCACGTGCCATGTTTGATGGATGTCAGTTATCAGTTATCTCTTAATTTCTCCACTCACACTCTTTGGGTCCTGTCACTGGATCTAACCAACGCCTTTATCCACTGTGCCATGTGTTCTTGAGGAGATCTGGGTATGAGTTTCTGGGTATTATAAACCTAATGTTTTCAGCAACCATTTTTACCAGTGCTCATATTGCAATTTTGCTGTTATCATTCCATGTTTTTACCAGAGCTCATATTGCAACTTTGTTGTTATCATTCCATGTTTTTACCAGAGCTCATATTGCAACTTTGTTGTTATCATTGCTTTTCTCTGGCATTCCTTATTACTGGTTCCCAGATTTTATTTATTTCTATGATTGGTCGGCTCAGGAGATTTTTGTGGCCTAGCATATGCTGATTCCTTAAGTTTACAAATTTTCCAATGGTGTTCCCTATCTATGATCTCAACATGATCCCACAGAGGGCGGTGTTCTCCCTTCTCTCTCCATATGTGGTCAGCCACGCCTGATTTTTCTACTTCCCCTCGTGTTACAGCTTTCTGGTGTTCTTGAAGCCTTACCTTGAGGGGGCGGACCGTCTCTCCTTTATATTCCTTTCCGCAGCTGCACGGGATAGCGTACGCACAGTCTTTAGTCATGTTCTCCTCTATGGGGGGGGGTCTTACTCGGGAGAGATATCTGCGAAGTGTCGTCAAGCTTTTGAAGATTGTCCTGATGTCATATGGACCGCAGATCCTTTGTATTTTCTCTGATAACCTCTTCACATAAGGCAGGCAGACTGTTTTCTGAGTGTTGTTGTCCTCCTCTTCTCATACCCGCCTATCCCAGTTTTGGGGGGCTGCTGCCATGTACCCAGTGTAGTTGTTACATTGTAGGGTACTACTTATACTGACCAATTCTTTATCTAATGTCTCTGGGTCGCCACTTACGACTTTTGCTTGGTGTTGTAAGCAATGGACAATCCCTTTCTTTATGCTATATGGATGGTGGGAATTGAAATTGAGGTACTGTCCTTCATACTCTGGCCACACCAGGAAGATGTTCAGGTTCTACTGGACCATGTGAACTAAATAAGACCTTCGATACAGTTCACAATGGAGAAAGAGTAACAACATACTCCCATTCCTGGATGTTCTAATATCTCGAACAGAGCATGGGTTTAAGATACCCGTAAACCGACATTCACCAGACAGTACCTCAAGCCAGAGTGTTGTTAGCCATGGTTATTATTTTAAGAAAAGAACATTTATAAAATGACAGTTTATTTTGCACCATTTAAGTGAAGCAAACTTTCACAGATTATTTTATGTCGCTTATGTGAATGATTATTATCCCTCTTTGAGTGGGTTTTTACTGGCTATATCACTAACTAGATTCTCAATGCACATTACCAAATAAAATTATAATTTTCCCAGCATTCAATTTTTCATCCACTTATACATTATTAACCTTCAGCCTATTTCCTCATAAATTATACACCCATCACACAGACAAGGGAGAGTTTAATGACTGACATCAATCATTTTGTTCACAAAGAAATCTTTGTTCAGCTTTTGAGTTCCATTTTATGTTCATTTTGCTTTTTGTTAAATTTCCCATTTTTTCTAGGCTTTTTAGTTCAAAAATAGCAAATCCCACTTTTTAAATAGGAAGGGAAAAAAAAAAAAAATCAAGCCCCTGGATACTTGTAATATGCTAGTAAAATCCAAATGACCTAGCTTGGCTATCATGGCTTTTCACATCAACTTATTCCAATCATTCTATTCCAACCAGCCACCAGACAGATTCAATTAGTTGTAAGATCTATACGAGCAATTGTTACAGCTAGATGTGGTGCTGAGAAAGTACTTGAAATTCTTCACCATTTTGAGCAGACTTCCACTGACGGGGATACTGGGTGCAGGTTAAAGAAGTACTTTCTCTCAGACTGAACAACTTAGAAGCCTTAGAAAACTAAATGTATTTAACTGTAAGTCAAGAATGCAGAGATATTCTTAAAGAAAGCTTCCAGGCCATCCTCTGAAACATATTAGTCTTAGCAGTAAAACACCAGTGGTCAAAGAGTAATTAGTCATAATAGGATTTCATGACTACACTTTGGTTCATATTCCTTATTGCATGTGAAGTGGAGGTTTGAAAGGATAGGAGCCAGAAAACATCCTTATTTTACACCATTGCAGCATTCGTTTCGTGCCAATTGAGTGAAGGGAAATGCCACTGTAGATGGAGAGGAATATATTATCACAAAAAGGTACTTCAGCATGTCCTATTCTCAGATGATATAGAAAGTTTCAAGATTTGCCAGATATTTGTTTTTGTTTCTTTAAATCATTTCAACCAAGCAAGGTAGGGCACAAAGTGTTACAGGGAGACAAAGAAAATGAGAAGACTAATGAAAAGTGAAGAAAAGGACACTAAAGAAGTAGGATTCAGGAAGATCAAAAATTGTATTCCAATTTTTAAAAATTGTAGGTGGCAGGGAAGCAAGAAATCTGAAGGGAGTTTCAAAGGCAAGAAGTGCAAATAAAAGTATTAGAATAGAACGGAGAGTTGCATCTAGCTACTTCAACAGTAAAATGGTGAGACCTAGTTGCCAATCAATTGCATGCTTAAATTCATGCAGTTGAAGCACTAAAGATTCCATAACAATTTCCATGAAAACATTTGTATAAAAGAGAAAGGGAAGCTATGTAAGTGAGAAAGTGACAGAAGTCAAGATGCCAGGTGACGATCAATTATAATACAGAAACCTCTGTGAATTTTTTTCAAGAATACAGAAATATGTGGATAAGTTAAAAATTATCAACACTTTTGCCATAACATATTTTTAGGTTTGTTACACTGTGTTCTGCTAAAGCATGCTTATAGCTGGTACTATTGTGGTCACATGATCAAACTTTAAGCATAATTGCACCAGTTTTCTTGCTGCTGTTACAGTGTAAACATGGTTATTCCGATAGAAGTATGCATCAAGGAAGAACAAAGAGAAGTGGGGAAAAG
>OZ010574.1:76888907-76903907 GCA_963932145.1 Acanthosepion lycidas
GAGCTATATAGTGCTTGAGTTGCTCTCATTCATTTAAATAGTCATCAAAATTCATGTCTTTGTGAGATATATTAGCCAGTCTGTGAATAAGCTTTTGACCATTTTGTCAGTTCAACGATTAAAGTGTCCAGAATATGATGGAAAGTTTCCACCTTGATCTTTACTGCTGATTCATCATATCTATTAAGATGCACACTTGGTTTTCATTCCCGTTTTTTTCCCATCACTGTAATCTGTATCTGGACATATACTTCTGGCTTTGAATTCATATTCACTAAATTTGTGTCTACTTTCCTGAAAATATGTTTTCATAGACTCAAGAAGATTCAAGGCAACAAAGATGTTTGTTTTGTTCATTCTTTCTAGCATGTCATTCCAAAGAATTGTGAGAAAGATTGTTTCCTGGTTTTCCATTTTTTGCTCAATCCTTTTACCTCTCATCTTGTATTCACTTGCTGTTCATTGTCAGCTGACAGAGAATCCAGTGCATGTTTTATTTTCTCAGAACCCCCTACACAGCGCATGAACGGCATCAACATGTGCTGACTATTGTGTGTTGGACAGACATTTGGCCACAAAATCTAAATACCTAAAGATGATATCAATACATTCCAGCGATGTGTAGAACCAGCAAAAAATGAATACAGATGCTGGACAAAGAATCAAAGAATTTTACAGTCTGTAGACAACACTCTGCTGCTTTTACTGCTACCAAGTTCTGGCTGTGTCCTGTACAGGGGCATAAATGGCAAACTCATTGTGTTGATGAATCCATGCATGCAATCCAGTATATTGTCCAGACATCTTTGAGGCATTATTGTATGGATGACCATGGTAGTTTGATAGTGAAATTTTGTTCTCATTAAGAAAATCCACAACAGTGTCTGTTAGATCCTTTGCTCTATGAGAAAAGATGGGGATGAACATCAAGAAACATTCCACAGGCTCTCAGCCTTTAATATATTGGACAGTAAATGTCAGTTGATCTGTGTGTGAGATGCCTCGAGTGGAATCTACACTTATTGAATAATAGTTTGACTTCTAAGCTGGCCAAGCATAGAAATGAATATAGGTACCTCCACGAAATCACTAAAAAAAAGAGCATAGTCTGATGAAAAAGACGCCAAACTTTATGAAAACAAAATTTTATCGTCTAAATGCTTATGTTTTTATGAAGAGAAAGGACCAAAGTTTTTTTTAATTATTTTTTTGAATTTTTGCTTCTTTTTAGAACATTCTAAATTTTGATTAAAAAAACCTTGTTTCTCTTTGTACCAACATGGGCTAGTAAATAACATAGATAATTTTAGCACGTTTTTTTTGGTATTACATGTATTAATTTGGAAAATCTTGCAAAAATAAAAATAATTGTCAGATGATAATGAAACTTTCAGAAACTATTCACAGATGATCGAAATTATTATAAATATGTTTTTTTTTATTAAAGTCATGGCAGAAATATTTTTTTATATATTTATTAACACCCCCATAACTAATTTTATGAAAAACTCTAGAAATTCGAGCGCGCAAGGCTTAGTGATTACAATAGTTAAAAGCACAAGGCTTTGAAGAATGCAAATCATGTTTTTTTTGTTTTTTTAATTGGAGCCAACGTACCTGAAAATCAGCTCTGAATTGTAATATACAAAACTCAATAAAACAAATATATTATTTAATTTCAAATGCTTTTATTTGTTTTTAGTTGTTTTTATGAATATGGACAATATTTTCTGAAAGCAAAAAAGTTTTTCAATGAAAATTGTATTTTTAATACAATTATTTGTTATTTCTTTTAATTATAATAGATTTTTACATTAAGTTTTTAAAAATATTATAACATTAGTTAAAAGCAACATCAACCTTTCAAAGTGTCCAGATGAGATCGTCATTGTCTAGCGCTTTGAAAATTGTATTGTTTGAACCAATCAGAATAGCAATGGTAATTAAAAAATGTAATTTTTGTGCTTATAATCGGGCAGTAATTATAAAGTATGGAAGACCAACCAGAATACAATTTAGTTGCATTATTTGAGTTCAGCATTGTTCTCCGCTGTTAACGCCTTTAATTTTGCGAAACACGTATGGAGAAGTTAATTTGATTTTTCAATTTCAACTGAGAAGGGTACCTATAAGTATCAGTATCATCTTATGAAATTTAACTACTGCTAAACTTTAATTTATATGATCTTATTTTTATATTAATCTCAGTTATGACATTTTTCCATAAATGAAATATCAAAATTAATAATAAAATGAATGGAAATACAAATAACACAGTAAAATGTAATAAATGTACATAAAATTATAGTATTTTATGTACACTTCTGATAAAATTTCATAAGAAAGGTACCTATAAATTAATTAGATAACTTTTTCTTATGAAATTTAATCTCACTCTTAACAGTCTTATTTTTTAATTTCTTTATATTTTCCATAAAAAATCGTAAACGTAAAGATGAAAGCTAAGTACAAAAAAAAAAAATGAAAAATTAGAGCACTTTAGTAAACGTAAAGATGAAAGCTAAGTACAAAAAAAAAAAAAATGAAAAATTAGAGCACTGAAAGTTTTCCTTAAAAGTAACGAGGTAAATAATTTGTTCATTTAAATCTAAATAATTTCACTTCCTTCCATCCGTAGAAAGAATTATCCACCCGTAAGTTATCTAAACGTCATGAATCACATCTGTCAACACTTGTCAAAGACGTGAAAGGTTATGACCTGCTTTGTTTTATTTTCAAATTACATTTTTTCGGCGCAGAAGCTAAGTTAAGCTTGGTTCAAAATATTTTAAATAAACATTATAATTTCTGATTTTATTAAAATCAGTTTTGAAAAAATGATAATTGATTTTTAAAAGAATATCAAAGTCAGATTTTCATCTTTTTTATCAAATGATTGAAAATGATTGATTATCTGTCCTTTTTTTCTTTGACAAAAAAAAACAAGATTTTTAACGAAAATTTTGGACGTGCTAGGAACGATTAAAAAATGTAAAGAAATGCCCCCAAAATACTTTGATCTTTCCTCTTTAATAATAATATGAACATTTGACGATAAAAACTTGTTTTCGTCAAGTTCGGCGTCTTTTTCATCATGCTATCTCTGTTTACATTTTCGTGGAGGTACCTAAATGAATACAATACAGTGCTAGAGAAAAGCAATAATAACAACAAAATTGCAATATGAGCTCTGGTAAAAAATTTTTTACTGAGACATTAAGTTTATAAGTTCCAAAGATTCATACGCTGATGTCTTCAATGCCACGTAACCCAGTGGATAAAAGCATTAGTTGGATCCAGTGACTTGACGCAAAGAGTTATGAGTTCAATACCTCCCTCCAGCAGTGATGAACAAAAACTTGGAGAGTTGAGTTAAAGGGAGATAACTGAGACATTTGGAAAAAGCATGGCATGTGAAACTAGAACAATCTACCTTGGTTGTTGAAATAAAGGGTTCAGTTCAAAATTCCAATCACCTCAAGATGGCTGGAGCCAAAACATTGTGAACATGACAATAAAGATGAGGACAACTGTCCAAACAATGTAAATAATACTTTGACTCTTTTACTACTTCAAAAATAGTACAAAGAACATGTTGTCCCATTAATTCAATAAATTCCCCAGAAATATTTGCAGCTGACGAATTCCCTTTCCAGGATTTCCATACATTCTGAGATGTTCTTCTAAGAAAGGGTCAAATTCATTCAACAATCCTAAATAGCTTATCCAATAATATGATTTTCTCCACAAAATGGAAAACCTCTGCAAAAATGTAAGAAAGCAAATTACAAAAGTCACATGTGTCAACTTTTTATGCCAGTATTCCTGCTCAAGTAAATAAAGAATCTGCACTTCCCGTTTCTTTATGCCTTATCAAATGTTCTTCATTTTCATGTTCTACAATAACATTGCTGTGCCTCCAGTCATTGAACACCAATATAGGGAGATTCTTTCTTGAACAATAGGTGACATACAAAGCATTACAAACACACTTAGGATGGTGAATAAAGTAGCCATTCACATTTTACACACTTGCCATTCTGCAGCTAATGTTTAAACACATTGTTTGATAAATACCTTACCTTCATCTTCTCTACTCCAGCTGTTTTATATACTCTGCATGAGTTTGAAAGGTTGCTATCATGATTCTGACATTAAGGGCCCACTACAAATCCCATAATTTATTGTGTTAGTATCATTAATATTCCATAGCCCCGGATATGACTCTTGGTTTGCAATTTTCTTTATTGTTAAAGATTTGGGTATTTCCTTTTGTAAAATGTCTCTAGCAGCAGCAACAGGCAATGATAGTATATCTATTGAAACTGGATAATTGGTAGCAAGAATAGATGTAGATGTGCATGCTATATCTGAAGGAACAGTACTAGTGGCTAACATGGCAGGAGTGGATGCTATATCTGAAGGAATGTTATGAGTGGCTGCTGTTGCACCTGTGTTGAGCCATGATGTTCATTTTGGAAGTTTTCTTATTTTCTCCTTCTCCTCTGCTGCTCTCTTCTTCTATGTGCCATCGAAACATTACATTTCATTTCTGCTGGTAATTAGTACTGCATAATAAATTCATAATCCTAAATAACCACTACATACTTACCATACAAGTGTTCAATGTTGTGATTGAATCTGAGATTCAATTACTAATAATCTATACATAGCCCTATATCTGGATTCATATACAATGTATCAATATATCCAATAATCATGGTGTCTTGGGTATGACGATAAACTGCATCTGCGTCCTGGGTAAGACGATAAACTACGTCCAGCAGCAAGGCCTCTGATCAGGTTTTGAGGAGCGTAGAACCACCTCATAATTGCTGGTGTTCCCAGGTCCACCCTGACCCGGGCTGGTAACACCTGTTAGGGTCCCAGCTATGGGCAAATAGTTGACCCCCACAACCTGACTCAAAACACTATGAAAGCGTAAAAATAGATTTTAATACCAGAAATACTTTTTTTAAAAATTACTATCAGCAATATATATTTGAAAAAAGAAAATATTACCAGAAATAAAAATCTTGTCGGCATTAAATAACCCACAAAACAAACCAAACTATACATTTTTTTTTTAAATATTACCAGCTATACATTTTTGAAAAAATAAGGAAATTTTGTCAGCATTAAATAACCCATTGTGGTTGATATGCTGTAAAACAAAACATATCAAACCAATAATCATGTCATTTCTATTAATAGTACTACAGTACTAATGTGACTTCTACTTTTTTCATATTAGCATTAATAATTAAATCAAAATATGTAGCTAGTTGCAATAACTCTGATTATTTTAAATAAGTGAAATTCTTCATCCAAATTAAATGAAGAAAGAAATTCTTCATCAGAAAACAACATTTTTAAGCAAATACAAAGTCAGTTTTATCAAAAATTATATGAAGACAAATATGAATTTCTTTATTGTTGTGAAATGAAAATTGAATGAGAAAATTATTTGTTTTAGTTAAGACAGCTGAATTGCTGTTTTTGTTTTGAAATGAATATCAAAGCTTAGGAGAAGCCCCCATTTCATCATGGTTGCAATTAAAAAAAAGAGAGAAGGTAAAAAAAAAAAAGGAGAATAAAGAAATACTATCAATGCTAGTGTTTTATAACAATCAGAATAATTATAGTATTTTTGACAAAAACAATTCACATTTTCCTTTGCTAAACTTGAATCTGTATTCTCTTAGTTTTTGCATAATTGTTTTGACATGCCCAACATTTACTTCTCTCGACACACTCTTGATCAAAATATCATCCAGATATGCCATTGTGAAATCATAATTTACCAGCATGGTGTCCATGGCTTGTTGAAAAATAGCTGGTGCTACCTTTATACCAAAAGGAAGTCAATTAAACTTATATGAACCTCTGTATATATTTATGATGATTAATTCAAAACATTGATTTACAATTTGAATTTGTAAATATGCTTCAGAGAGATCCAGCTTTGAAAATATTTTTCCGACATTTTAACTTAATGGATATTTTGAGACAACTACTTAATTCAAGTCAAGAAATCTGCAAAAACATGTATTTTGTCATTTTTCATTTACTTGTTCTAATGCTGCAAATGGTATTCTCCATTTTAGTTTAAATACTGTCGTTGAACCTTTTCTTACGCCTTAAATTTGACTCAGTTCATTCAACAGAGCATCAGGAAAACAGTTTTTTTAATTATTCCTTCAGTTTTTTGCTGTGACTTTTTAAATTGGTCGCTTGTCCACTTTCATTTTTACAATAAGTGTTTATGGGCAAATCCCATAGTTCAAATAGTTCCATCCAGTCCATACTGAATAGATTTGTCACATTTCTTACAACATAAGCTTTTGTTTTTACCTGCTTATTTTGAAAATAAACATTACATGTTAATTCTCTCCCAAAAAATAATTTCTCGCCAGAAACTGAAGTTGCAACTTTGTAAATCCTTTTTAATAAAGATTTTCCAATTTCTTTCCATGTGGTCTCATTTACTATTGAAATGTCACTATCAGTATCTAGTAATATTTTTACTCCCACATTATTGATTTGCAGCTTAACAAATTTTCTTGTTTTGTGTACCTATTTTTTCCATCGCAATGTTGTGTATTAATTTCTTCCTTCAAAATTTTTTCTTGGTTTGGTTCTGCAGTGTGATTTGATATGTTCTTTTTTACTAAAGTTATAGCATTCTGCATTTTTCCATAGCCAGTGTTTCTTAAGATGTAATTTTACACATCTGAAACAAGGTTTTATATTCCTTTTTGTGCATTTTTCCTTCTCTCTTACCAATGCACATTCATTATTCTGAAGTTTTTCTCCATCATGCTTCAGACTTAGCAAAGGTTTGGCAATCATCCACTATTTCCTGTAGTGTTACTTTATTATTATGTTTCAATCTTTGCTAACACTTTCGTTTATACTTCAGCATCTTTTTCCGCTGTTAGACCTTGCATGAAAATTAATGCCTTGCATATATCCGGAGTCATTTCCTTTAGTTTAAATTGTTCATATTCTCTGTTGACTGTATCCGCATATGTGAAAAATCTTCCTCCTCTTTTTTTGGTTAAATTCATGCGCCTCCAACAAGCATAGAACACAGAGCACTTGTCACTAAAAATTTTCATCAGAATGTGTACTGTCTTCAAACCCTAAATATTTCTTCATGGCTGTGAAAATATGCAGCAAAAGTTAGACCATCATCAGGATTGTATACAAATTTTGATACAGTGTTTTGTACTGCATCTGGCATAAGAGACATAGCATTTTTCTTCAAAACCATTTCCAACAACACTTGTTGTTTTTGCAACTGTTGGGTTTTTTTGTTGTTGCTTCTCAACTATTGAAGCCAAAATTTCATCCATATCTGCAAAAAATATTTTTTTCTTTTAAAACCAACATGGTTGAAATTTTTGTAATTCCTGTTGCACACGTATGAGTTCCAAAAATCTAATCACCCACTATTATAACTCCAGTTATAATGCAGTGCTTGTTATAGTGCAATTGTGTTCAATTTCCTTGTTGCCAAATTTTATAACTTCCTATTGTAAGGTTATTGTTATAACACACTTGTATTTGGCATAACATAATTTGTTATTCTCTATACATAATGCTTAAGCTATTGCCATAACATCTGTATTGTTAGTATGAAGACTGACTCCAATACAGCTGCTCACAACCTCCTAACATGGAACTGTTTATATTTTTATTTTTCTCATTTCAGGAAAGATAATGTAATGAACACTGATTTTATTTTCTTAACATTAGTGTGTGTCAAATGATCTCTGAACTGGAATTCATCACAACCAGACTTAGTGAAGCCAAGAAAATTCAAAGATCAGTTATTAATCTGTAAGTATCACAGAACACACAACCAGTAATGAATGGTTTTCACCTTTAGTGATTCTCAGAAGACAAGAAAGTAAATATCAGGTAAGTGTCATTATCATACTAATAATAATTATTATTACTACAACTACAGATGTGCCCATAGTATAGTGGCTATCAGTGCAGAAAGTGGAATTGACATGCCAAATTCAAATTCCAGATGATGCTGTTGCATTTGCTTTCACACAAATACCTTTGGAAAGGTATAAATTTATCTTTACCGCCAGTTAATAGCAGGGCAGATTTGGTTCTCTAGCTCAAGAAAAGGACAAGTCTGAATTGAAAACTATAACAACCTACTTGTGGTCCTATATTTCACAGGAGAATTTACACAAGTTATTAAACTCTGCTCATTTTGATGACAACTCATATCTTGAGTAGCATCTTTGTTGTAAACCTTTTTTTCACTCTTTCTCTTGGCTTACACAAATATGATGCTCAAGAATTCTACAGCCATTGCAGATGAAGAAGTAACAGTCACAGTAATTTGGGGAAGTCATTTGTGAGAAACTGAACCATGCACGCCCTCTGAACTGGATTAGCACTGTCTGAAAAAGAATAGTTTTTGTAACCAACATTGCCAGTTAATTCATGAGGATTGTTGTCTCAACCTTTTTGGATCTTAACAATAAAGGAATATAGATAAAACAGTAAATATTTTATACATATTAAATTTTGACTTTTTCAAGATGATTTCATTTTGTCTGAAACTAATGCACAAATAATTTCTTTTGTCATGTGTGAAAGCAGACTTCACATGATAAAACTGATTGAAACTGCCTTTAGCAACTGTAGCCTCCTTCTCTGCCACTCTGTCCAATGTCCAATCCCCACAGCTGATCAATTTAAGCCTTGCCTCATCCCACATTGTGTTTCATTTTGGTCACAAGGCTGGCAAGGATCAAATCATTGCATTGGTTTGGTCTGGGCAGAGTGAAGTCACAAGTAAAAAAAATAATTTGAATAAAAGAAAATGTTTTTATATAATGTTCTTTGTACAAAGTTGGTATTACAATTATCAATTCTTCAGGTAAGAACATATATATGCTTAGTGCAGAAAATAGATTCTTTGTGCAGAATTATCAACCCTTTCCACTTCGTATATTAACGTGATATTTTTCTTGATGTGACTAAGTTTGAAACAAGTCGGAGGTTTTCTTCAGGCAGTAAGTCATGTGAGATCGAATCAGTCATCTTTCCTCTCCAACAGTAATTGAAGCAGCTACTGTCTTGGTTGCTTTGATCTTCTGCTTATATGAACTCTCATCCAGAATCAACGTGGAATCTGATGGGAGACTAAGATTTCAGTAATTCCCCTAACCCCTACAGAGAGCCCAGAAAAATTAATTGCATCTCAAATTTTGGGGAGATCCCTCCTCCTAAGAGTAGTAGTAGCAGAATATTGATCCACCCTAACTTCTTCCTTCTCATATTGGTACCTCATACCAATACTACCCAAGGAGCTTAGGCAATTACTCCATCCACCTTGGTATTTCACCTGAGACTTTCGCTTCAGTTGTCATTTTGACAAACTTGATTTTTAGACTGTACGCAAACAGGTGGGGCTTAGCTCCAAATCATTAATTTTAATTATCGCTCAAAATTTTCATCAATGGAATTCCTCAACCCAAATCCCATTCTCTCAGCCAGACATTCACCAGGTGTTCCCTTGACAGCTCTCTTAGCAAGTTCCAACCTGTGACACTCAGTTCATCTCCTATCCAAAGAAATCCCATTTCCTTAGTGATCTATGCCTTCCACCCTTTTTTTGACAAGTGAAATAAATCAATTCTCTTAACTTTGCCTTTGTTCCTGAAAACCTTAAAGATATTATCTCTCCATCAATTCCCTTTTATGTCTGTGGTTATCAAGAGACTTTCCATAACCCACACTTTAGCAAGTGGTCATAAATCAATGTCTTCATTTCTGCCCTATTGACAAAATTCTCTGCTGACTTTGAATGTTCTTACACCATCTCTCCCTACCCCTTATGGGCTTAAATTATCCAGATGGCCTTCTCGACTAAATTCCTTAAAATAATAAAGCCATTTTATTTCAAGTCAGCCCTACTTCTTTCCTTAGGTTTTATTCACAGAAGAAAAATAAACTTTCTGAATTTAACAAGATCTTGCTTTGTTTCTCAGTATGGGTTATCAGGCTATCTCTTAACCCTTTCAGTGTCTTACAGTGTCACACAATGACCTGCACATAAATACGTTAATTCACACACAAATACATCACCTTTTAAAGGTGTTTCTTTTTTCCCATGCATTCAATCAGAAAAAATCAGTTTTGAAAAGGACTGTGATTCAAGCTGTCTTTCATTTGCAATTATACAGGAAACAACCCTCCAGTAAATGTATCATTCAAAAACCTGTGAGATCTGGTCACAGATAGGGCCTTAGAATTTTGATAAAGCATATGAGAGTTTACATTTTGTACAAATACCACTTGGATGAGGTTAAAGAAGTTGTTTTTTATGCATGTAAGGATATTTTCTAACAGTTTGTCTCAATCAGCAGCCAACTTCTGTTCAGTTACCAAGAATCTTTGTGAATTTCACTGCATCTTCCACTGTAACAAGAGCAATTACTCCCTATTTAAAGGTTAAACATTGAGCCCTATCAGGCTTTCATTATAATACTGACAGGCACTTACTGATATATCAATAAGGACAATCTGACTGATGTCTTATACAATACCAAACTTTGTTCCTAAAGGAAATTGTATTGAGCATTTTGTTGTACAGTATTAAGTTTGTCTCGCAGAACATTACTACTAGTTCCCTTCACTTATAGCTTTTTTTCAAGCTATATTTCATTAAATACCTCAATGAAACTGAATCAGTGAACAACTGAAGACAGGTATATAGAATGTTATATATTTATTACATTATTCACTTGCTTCTCTTAATAGAATATTTTTAGGAAAATCTATGACAAAATGAAGAGTGTTTTTGTGTGACACATTTCATCCTTTAGGACTTCCAGACTAAAGTGATGAGTGTTCATTGATGTGATTGCATATATGTATGAAGGAGAGGGGACACTGAAATTAATTTTTTTTATTGTGTTTTAGGTATATATTGTAGCTGATTTCATTTAGTTTCTTTTTATCACTTTTGTTATTAAATAGCCCACATTTCATAATAGAAGATGTTGTAAGAACCAGGACATAAATTTACTGTGGATGATCTAGTGATTAAAGCATTTTCTGTACATTTCCATCTTATTAAATTGCTTTCTCTTTTAATTAAAGTAGCATTTATTAAATTAAAATTATGCTTGGACAAAATTTAATAGAATATGTTTACAGATATAAAAGCACAATTTTTATAAGAATTTTCAGAATGTTCTCTTTCAAGTTAAAAAAGGACATTATTTATGGTAAAGATTTCATAATTTATTCAACTTGATAAATTCAAAATGGAGTGTATCAAGTTTCCTAACAGATTGAATATTGATCCAAATGCAACTGACATTGAAAAGATAGTATGCAGATAATGCTCTAACTACAATGCTTAATAAAGTATGGCTCTGTTTCAGTAAACAAACTCATGTTGTCCCATGTTAAAAAAAAATACTGTAATATACATCCTAGGTAAGTCTTTTTTCAAGTTAAAAATTACTATCTTTGTTCTCTAATTTCTAGCCATACTGTTAGCAATTGTAACTACTAACAAGAAAAACTGAATTTCTGGATGTTATGACAGAACAATTAGTTCAGGATGCTTTTAAAATGGACTGCAATCTGACACATGTCAGTGGTTTCTTGAAAGCCAGGGGCTGACCTTTAACTAGTCTTATTTGACTGCTAGGGAATTTGAGTATGCCCAGCAGAATTTAGAACAGTCTACCAAAGCTGTTACTCACGTAAGTACTGCTCTATCTATAGAAAATGCTACCTTTTTTGCAGGTTCTACCTTCATCAATACTGCTACTATAAAGAAAGTGTTGGTTTTGTGCATCATTGTTCAAAATTTCCATCAAAAAATAGCAAATGTATTTCCTATGGTAAATTGCAGCTGTGGTTGGTCATACTATGTGCAGTTTTTGATTGCTGCACCACCATTTACATATTGATAAAACACTCATTCAAAGATCATTGAAAATTTTGTGCATAGTTTTGCTGATCAGTAGTTTGTTACTGAAGAAATTGAGCACTTGTTAGAAGAAATGATTAAACGAAGTTCCTATCCGTGTTGAGTACAAGTTGTAATTATGAACAGTTGTATAATATACTGTCAATCTGTATACCAAACTTGTTGTGTATCTATTGCTAGAGATTAAGCTATCATGTTTTCCCAACATTTTGAAGAGTGCTACTATCAAGTTCTGTGTAATGATGCCAAACCATTTACCACTTTTGAGAAAAATGGGGTGCCTATATCAAGTAACATGAATACCATTTGGTGTCTCTAGTGGTGTGGCAACCTTTCAGCATGTTAATGTATAAATTTATTGATGAAAAACTCCTGAATATATTCATTTATCTTGATTGTATTACTTTGCTATTTGAAGAGATTGAGTTGAGTATGGTAAATGCAGAAGAATATTCCTCAAAGCTGCCTAATAATGACGACACATTACTTGAGTCAAGGTCCATGCTTTCAGTCAACAAAATGTCTGAACTAGAATTACTGTTGGGCAGATTCCTTGTTTTTCAGATCATGCCCATCGACAAAACATTTTCCACTGAATCTTATCATCCATTCAATAGTTTAAAGCATCTACTCATAAATACTGTTTCAATGTCCTGATAACTCCAAAACAAATGGGATAAAATTTGGTTCTTGTGATGATGCTATGTTGAACCAGTCCCACCAATATGTGACAATCATGTGGTAAATATTAAATCAGCATGAAGTCTGCTGAAAAAGAGGTAATGGTCAACATTTCACCATTGTGACAAATCAAAGATCTGTGGTTTTCATGAAGGATAATTGTAAAAAGACCAAAATAATTCCAGAGCTAATTTCTCTTATGGGATTTGCTATTGACCTACACATTCGTATTATTGCTTATACATCGAGTCGTGTCTATTTTAGTGCTAGCTTTTCATCTCCAAGAAATTGCACAATGACTTAGACCATGTAGCTGTCACTCAGCTCTTACACTATGAAATCTTTAAAAAAAAAAAATGCCCTTTTCAAAAAGTCTGTTTATCTTGTCAACTTCATTGCTTATAGAAATCTTATTAAGTCTACTCAAGTTCAAGAGTGTTTCAATTAGAATTTCAAGTGTTCACTAGCATCAAATTCACATATGTTTAGGAATAAAGGGATTCTTACAATCCCCATTAGCGATTTCATGCAAAAATACTTAAAGACTGATTAAGTGTTCGAAATCTATCTTATGTGGGCACCAATTTGTATTAACTCAGAAGCTTGGTCTTATGAACATGCAATTCAGAATAGAGTTACCTCTAACAAAACAACATCTAGGTTGAGTAATAGAACTTATTTGGAGACATATTTGCCTTGTTCTGAAATCACAAAAATAACTCACATTGGGAGTTGGGTATAGCATCAAATCTTTGCTGTCAACACTAAGAGATCCATCTCATTTTCTCAATTGTTGTCAATAGGAGTGTCCTTTCTAACCCAATTCTTATTCTTTATGGTCTGTGTCCCCTCAGGACATAGGTGATCATGGCTCTCCACAATTTCCTGTCCTTTGTAGCTCTTAATAAATTTTGTCTTTTCATTATTTCTCTTAAACCCTGTTATGTTATGCATTGTAATCCTCTGTCCCTCTTGCCCCCAATCTGTCCTGTGAGTATCAGATTTCCTAAACCCTCCTTCCTTATTATGTGCCCCTGAAATTTCAACTGTATCTTCCTGATGTTAATTATGAGTTTTCTATTTGTTTCCATTTTCTCTAAAGCCTTGTCATTTTTGGTCCATAATATCCCCAGCATCCTTCTATAGAACCACATTTCTGTTGCTTCAAGTCTCTTCATCTTTGAGTAAATTGTCCAGCATTCACTGCCATATAGAAAGACAGATAACACATAATAGTTCAGTACTCTTTTCTTTGTTTCTAACAAATCTTAATAATCTACTTAGCTTTTGGAATGCATCTTTGGCTATGCCAATGTGTCTTCGGATTTCAGTGTTGCACTTTCTGTCCTCTATTAGAACACTTCCCAGATATTTAAATTTTTGTATTTGTTTCATTTTCATTTCATCAATTTATAATTTCTGTCTTGCAGTTTGTTTAGTCTTTTCTTTTCACTTTCCTTTACTACCTTCTGTAGGAGCTTTTGTTGTTTTATTTCCATGTCTGCTATCAACACTGTGTCATCTGCATATCTTATGTTGTTAATACTGTGGCTGCCAACAATGAATCTTGGTAGGACATCTAATTCTCTAAGAATTGCCTCACTGTATAATTTGAATAAATCCAGTGAGAAGACACATCCTTGTCTTTTACACCCCTTTCTATTTTTGTATACTTTTGTTCTTTTCTGAACTCATTTTTTATCTGTAAGTGGATGGTTTGTTGCCAGTATGGGTTGTTATTCTCTTTCCCAAATATGTCAAGGTTGCTGAGCAGTTCTAACAGATCTTTGTGGCATACTTTATCAAACACCTTTGCATAATCTATAAAACACAGGTATATGTCCTTCTGCATTTGTATTGTTCTTTCTGCTAGCATTCTAAGCATAAATATTGCATTCTTTGTTCCAGTATCTTTGATGAACCTGCACTGTTCTTGTCCTATCTCTGGTTTGATTCTGCTACATGATCTATTCATCAGAATTCAGATGATGAGTTTTGTTATATGGCCGATGTCCAATGGAGTTCACATTTGTTTGCACCTAGTTTCAGTGCTATGAAAACATATCTTGTTAAGTCTTCTGGTATATCGCCACTGTTGTAGATTTCATTTATTATGTCTGTAATTTTGATTATGCCAAAATCATCTCAGGCTGCTAGCATCTCTATTACAATTCAGTCTGGCCATGCCATTTTGTTTCTGCTCAATTTGAGCAGGTCAATTTCACTTCAGTTTTTAATATTTCCAGTCCATTGATATTTCTGTGGATTGCCAGTTCTATTTCATTGTGAATCAGTTATCCAATATATTTGTTCCATCTCTGAAGTATTTTTTTTCT
>OZ010574.1:76908907-77068907 GCA_963932145.1 Acanthosepion lycidas
AATCAAGCTGCTCACGTAGAGAATCCTTCGTGACCCCCTCCACTAGATGACGATAGAAGACCTTCCTAGGCTGAGAAAGGTCACTGGACCAAGGAACAGCCAACAAGGCTGACCAACACACATGAAGGAAATCTGATTGATCCCAGAGTTTACAATGGCGCTCAACCTGCGGGATTGGGGGACTGATAGTAAGGAAAGGGAACACGTTCCTAACAATCCCCGCCATAATCGAATCTCCTGTCAATGTGCAGCATAGGAAAGCCAACCTCGAGGTGAGTTTGTGGCTCACCAAGTGTGGCATTCCCAGCCCCCCCATGACATGGATGTTGTGCACAGATTTGTCTGTCAACCTGATGCTTGCGTCCCCTCCATAAAATGGAGGATAGCAAGCGGCTTCATATGGTCTTTACAGAGAGGAAGTACAGACAATCGATAAAGGACAATCGGGAAAACATAAGTGGCACACACCTCTGCCCTTCACGGACAACCTCCGTCAATGCCAAGTCTGACCGTCTGCGTCAACCTTTGCTCATACTTCAGGCCAATTTTTCTCCAGCTGGAGGTTGGGTCCAAACCACACTCCAAGAATCCGGACAGGACCATCCGTCCAAACAAAGAGCCCCGGAAGACTGAACCCCTTCCAGGCACCTAACCACAAGCCAGATGACTTGTCGCGGTTAAATCTTGGCCCCTGTTACCTTTTTGTACCGATCAAGCACCTTCAGAACCACCTCAGTGTTGCTGCAGGATGACACGAAAGCAGATATGTCATCAGCGTATGTGGAAACCCTGGCTTGAGCCCCTCCAGGAACGGTGTAGGGCTGGACTGTCCCTTAGCCAGCGGAGGAGAGGCTCCAACACCAAAACATAGAGTAGGGGCGATGGCGATGGTGGACAACTCTGACAAACCAACCAAGACAGCTTCCTGTTCACCTTATACTACAGCACTGGTGGGGGAGCGATACAGGAGGCTAATCCAGCGGCAGAAGTCGGGTTCGAATCCAGCGGCAAGAAGTCGGGTTCGAATCCAGCGGCAGAAGTCGGGTTCGAATCCAGCGGCCTGCAGGACAGCCGCTAGGTAGCGATGGTCAAAAGCCTTGGACTGATCTAAATTGATCAGCGTGGCTTCATTGTTGTCTTTTACACCCTCTATGATCATGCGGATCAGATGCAGGTAGCTCTGAATTGTTCGGCCCCTCACAGCACAAGCACCCAACAGAGACTCAGCAAATGCTCCTGCAGGATCTTGGCCAAAATCTTTAACTCTGTGTTTAGCAGAGTTATGTGCCTATAATCATCTAAATCCCGCCCAACACCCTTGCCCTTTTTCAACAGCATGATCACACCCCTGGAAATCCAGTTGGGGATGGACCCCAGCAAGAACCAGTTGTTGAACACCACTGTCAAAATTGGGACAAAGATGTGCGACAGCCTCAAGTACAATTCATAGGGCAAACCATCCAGACAGGGCGACTTGCCTCTACAGACCTTCTTCAATGCCACGCAGACTTTGCCCTCACCGTTAGCCGCTTCAGTTGGCAAAAGCCGAGGAAAGTCAGCCAAATAGCTACAAAACTCCTCATCACAGAGAACAGGCTCCTTGGTAAACCAGCTCTCAAAATGCTGCAAGTGGCCCGAAGAGCATGTCCCTCCAGGGAACTGACTTCACAAGTGTAACAATTGGAACCTCGACGAATCTTTCTTGTGCAGATCTGTGCCCATGTTCACAGCTTCGAAAGACATCTTGCTTAACCTATGTCTAATTACCTGGCCCATATAGCACTCGCTAGTCAAATACTCCAGAGCTGCCCTAGCTAAGGCTATCTCTAGAGGATCCCCCAGCCACAGCCCAGGAAAAACTAGCCTTAAGCATCATCTTCTCAGCTCTATCTAGGGCGAGCTGTTTGCTGAAATCAGTGGTGAAGGACCTAATCCTATCCTTAAATCTCTCCCACCACTTATTCCTGATAACCACTCCCACTAGCTACTGCTGCACCAAGCTAGTTTGTTGCTCCTGGAAGACCCACCTGTCCAGTAAGGACAGATTGAACTTTCAGTAGCCAGCCATTCTAGGCCTACCATCTAACGCCATACAGGCACAAACGAATTTGTGGTCCGAATAGCCTACCTAGTGGAACATGGGACAATCTAGGAAGTCTACGTTGGCTCCTCTAACTTTCTACCCAGGTAGCTAACCACTTGGGTAAAAGGCCAATTAAGATCCCACATCGAAATCTTCCCTCTGGGGTGATCGACCTGGTATCTATCAACGAGACCAAAATCGTTGATCAGATCAACCAGGCTATGATACCCCTTCTCCTACTAGTTCCCCGCCCCCTGTCTAACTTGGGGTTCAGGATGGCATTCCAGTCCCCCATTAACACTAGGCGCATTGAATCCACCAGGAACGGCCCCAACTGCCGGAAAAATGAGACCCACTCCTCCTGGTCATTGGGCGCATAAACCTCAACGACCCTGAACGAACCACTTTTCACGACAATATCGGACACGATCAACTGGCCCTCGGCATCAGTATGCACAAGGTCCACCTTTGCATCCAGGGTAAGTCTAACCAGCAAAGAAACTCCTCCAGCCAGTCATTCTCCAGCACACACACATCAACGTTGTAAACAAAGTGAGTCTCTTGGATCGCGGCGACATCCACCCTGAAAGACAGGAGATCCTGGAGTAGGTGGGCCGCCTTACCTTGATCCCTCAAGCCCTTCGCATTCAGACTTGATTGACATCTTTTAAGCCTGAAAATAGAAAAGTAAGAATTAAACTACTCACATACTGCGCCGAAATCTGCGTCAGTAAGGGACCCCTGACGGATTGTCCTAAGCTCCCTGTGCCCAACTCCAACATCATGGATAGGTTAATTTAACAGCTCAATATAAGGAGGGATGGAGTGCTTTTTTTGAATATGGTGAATCTACCACTAACACCCTCATCTTGGGAAATGCGTCCTTGGCCTCATATAGGTGGCTCCACACCTTGAGGTAGCTCCCAGTGTCCCTTATGCATGTGATTACCCCAGGGGCATTCGGGAAATTGCGGGGATCCTCTATGGACTTACCATCTACTGAGGTCAACTTAAATAAGAGACCTAGCAAGGATTTCTTATGCTTCGGCATACCCTTTTCTAATTCTTTTTTTTTTATCTACTTTACAGATCTCCTCTGGGCTAAGGAGATATTTTTTCTTTTTTTCCCTTGGTGGATGGGGTGGGGAAGAAGTGGACACATGAGGGGGTGTGGTGACTGAACTAAGGGAAGATGTGGAGGGAGAGGGGGATGGAGCATCGGGAGGAAGGGAGGCTCCTAGCTTTGGGGACTAGGACAGTTTCTTTAGGGGGAGCAGGGACAGATAGGGACCTGGTTTTATCTGTGTACTTGTCCACCCTGCTTTGTCCAGTGTGTCTGTTTTCGTACATCATCTTCCTCTCTGCTCCTCTTTAAAGATGAGGCATGAGGTGGGGGCATTTCCTCTACCTCCATCTCCACCTCTGTGTTTGGTTGCTCGTACTGTTCTTGTGGTTGTTTCTGTTACTGTTGCTTTGGGGGTTGTTCTGTCTTTTGGACCTGCTTGTTCTGCTTCACAGAACTACGCTGTCCCTCTTTTGGCTGCAGTTGCTCCTGCAGTTGTTTTTCCTGCTTCCTGGGACTGCGTTGAATCTCCTTCTGCTGCGCCTCTTTTGGCCTCTCCTGTTTTGGAGATTGCATATCCTGTTTTGGGGGAGGTGTGGTTTTTCTCCCTTTGACTTGTTTCCACTCCCTGTCGGGAGCCTTCTCTGACAATGCTGCTGTGACTACTGCTGCTGTTGTCGTTATTGTTGTTGAGCGGGGTGGAGGTTGCACATTTTTACCTGGGCACACCTTTACATGTGTCCAGAAGCTCCACAAGACCAACAATATGGCCTACATCCCTCAACTACCACAAGCATCCGCTTGTCACGGCATAAGATATTGGGTATTTCCCCAAATGCCTGTCTTGTTAGTGTCACCTGCAGCACCATATCTCCAGTGGCGATCCCAGATTTACTGATTATGGAAGATACTTCTACTGGCCTATACTTAGAAAAGAACGCTCATATGCAATCTTGACAGATGTCCATGGGCACCCCATGAACCGTAATTTTTGTTCGCCAGGTGCCCATATACTCCATCTGGAGTCATACAGCTGTGGTTGCCAGGACACTTCCAGCCAGTTGTTTTGCTTCCTGTTCTGTAGCTAGGAGGATGTCCCAAATAGCATTTGACCTCCTAGCTAACACTTTCGGTACTATATTTAGACTTTTTAAAGTCTCTTCCATGGTCTCCCTACTGACCCAAATTAACTTCCGACTCTTTACATCAGAGGTCAGCAGGGAAATTATTCTTGCATTCACTGCATCTAGAGCCTCTGGAATAGTCAGAAACTCGTTTCCATTTAAATACTTTTCGTACTTCTCTCTTTGTTGCACATAATAAGCAGAGTCTTTCTTTTTGGGCCTGTTTTCCACCTAGGCCATTGTTTTTGCCGTTGTCAAATTTTCGGTTTGCACCGGTTGTGGTGGTGAAAGTTCTAAATTTTCCGCCATGGGAGTTTCACTCCACCACAGCTGAACAAATAAAAGTTTGCCTTATTTATATACTTTTTGTAAACGATAAATTAAGCAAAAAAACCAAATCAAACAAGAAAGAAAACAAGAAAGTGGAAAAACACGTAAAAACTAAAACTGAAATAAAAACAACAATTCAAACAAAAACAATACTAAAAACGGGGGGGGGGGTAAGAATACAATAAAGAAATAAACAAAAAGAAATGCAGAAATGAAGCCAAATATGTACAAGGAAGGGTGGGGGAATCAAAACTTTGCAAACAAATGAAAAACCTAACCATTCGCATTCAAAAGCTTGATGTAAAATCCAAAGGAAAAAGCAATAACCAGACTTTCTTGCGTCTTCTTGGAAAAGCAGGCCAGCTAATTTTACCTCATTTATAGGAGAGTACCTAATGCACCAGTTAGGTTGGTCCATTTTGCTAGAATGGACCTGCCCAACACATTTGCATGAGTGGTCTCTATTCACCCATATATCTCTCCATTAAATGACTCAGGTCACTAACTTGGTGGCTACACCAGTCTACTTGTGTATCAGACCACTTGCAAGCTAACCAACATTCTACAAGGATAAAAATAATAATTTAAGATTATAACTGATGTAGGCAAGAAAATCACACAAATGATCATATACAAAAACATGAACGTACATATACATGTTAGTACCCATATAAAACAGAATCAACACTTCAAGTGTAAATTCTCAAAAATCAATGTTATTAGGGAATTTTAAATATGTTCTTGTGTCTACATTTGAAGATAAGTTTGTTCCTCTGGTTCAATAATTCATCAGCATTTTTATACTTAATTATTATGATTTGTTTCCTATATGCATAGATTGCATCCGCCCTGGAAGTTGTTGGGAGTCTGAAATTGATAGATGATCCTTCATTTAATTAGTCGGGTGAGGCCTCCATCTTTAAGATTCCAATAATGTTTGGATAGTTTTCTTTTGGAAAAATGATAGGTTTGTATACTACACTATTTACATTATTCAGACTATTGTCCTCATCTTTGTCGCCATATTTATTACGATTTAGCCGTTGTACAATCTGGCTTTCTTCGGGTGGTTGGAATGTCAAACTGAACCCTTTATTTTGCTCACTGGGGTAGACTGTTCTAGTTCCATGTTTCTCTTAGTAGAATTATTGATTCCTTCTTTACTCTGTAGTTTAACTTATTCAGTCCCTAAAGAAAAAAAAAAAAAAAAAAAAAAATCATTTCTAGGTCACCTTATCGGCTCATGTTTCATTTTTCCTTCTTTCTTTCCTTTCCTCACTCTCTCCTTCTTTCTTCCCTCTATCTCTCTTCCCCCACAAAATATTTTTAAAACCTTATATTGAAAGTATTATTTTTCTTTCTTCCTCTTTAATATTAAAAAAAAAAAAAAAAAAAATTCCTTTTCATTTTTCCTCTCCTCTTTCATCTGGATAAATTGACTCCATTTATTAAAAAAATTTGGCCTGAAAAAAAATGAATATTTGTATATTCATAAATAAATTATAACCAAATGGATTTTTAAGGATCGTCTGTACTTATATATATATATATATATATATATATATATATATATATGTGTGTGTGTGTGTGTGTGTGTGTGTGTGAATTCAATTTGTACTTTTGTTGTCAAACTTACCAGTGCAGAGTCCACAATCTTTTTTGCCACAACATTGGGGTTGACTAGACCACCTGCTTCTGATATCAATTTAGTTTCTTTAGGCTTGAAGAAATAAAATAAAAAATAAAAAATCTCATTTAACATTTCTCCTAAAGTCTTAAATCATTAATTCCATCAACAGTATTTTTAAAAACTTTCATTATATTCTATAGAAATTGTAATTTAACCATTTTCCAAGCTAAAAGATGATTGCAATCTCATTAATTGTTGAATTAGCTGTCCACACATAAAGGGGACTCATTAGCCCAGCAGAAGATTTGCACAGCTTGCATCATATGTGACATACAAAATATTTATTGGATTAAATTGAGTAACATCATCCTCATGGACCTTCATGTATCTATTCAGAACTGGACTGGATTTACAAATTTTGCAAAAACATTGTATACACATTTTCAGCTGGTCTTGGGATGAAGGCTACCAAGATTGTGTGAGAGAATTGTTATGAGATTTTCCAAATTTTGAATTCAGTACATGATGACAAATGAAATTCAAGTAGCTGGTCAGAAAATATACATCTACCCCCACATGCAATGTACTTAATCTTTTAATGTGTAGAGCAAATAAAAATTTTCTCCAATTCATAAAGACATACACAATTGTACTTACATAGGTTAATATAAATTGTGATTATAAAAAGAAAAAAAAAAGAAACAGCAGTTTCTGTACTGAAAGCTGAAAATAGAATAACAATGATAAGAAATGTACATAATCACTTACTTTAGACTTTTGTTCTTCAGCAAAGCCAGGTGTATCAGTATCTGGTGGAAAAGCCAGTGTCACACTGATGTTATATGGTTTCAACTAAAAAGAAATATTTTGTTTTAAAAAGGCAAAATCATATTTGAAGTGTACAGTATTGCAATCTTCTGTACAATGTTACAGAAATCTTAGAAGTGTTTCTGATATTTACTCAGCTCTTTATTGCTTATATAAACTAATTTTTAAGTTTTTCATCAGAAAAAAAAAAAAAAAAAAAAAAAAAAATTAAAAAAAATTGGACATTTGACATTATTTCCCTTTTGTGTTTAATCTGGAAGAAAAGTGCAACAGATTGAATCCATGAATCTCACAGTAATAATACAGTAGGTATAAATACATCTGAGAAATGATTTGGAACAATATTTTAATAATAATTATGCTATGAATTTATATAACATTTTTTCAAAAAATATTGTAAACTTTTGCATCAATCTAATACAAATACAAAATTTAATAAAAATTAAGGATCATTACTCATTTGCAGTTCATGTAAACCATGATATCAAAGAAATATGATTTATTAAACAAGAATGTCAAAACTCTCATTCACTTTAATGATTATAGATACAAGGTAAAGAAGCCCAGCTTGCAGTAAAATTTAAACTAAAATTTCACACCAACCACTACATCAAATGATGCAAAGACAAATGCAGAATAAAAAAGTACAACTGTCAGTTGTACTTTTTTTTAAAAGGCTGTCAACTTTTTATTTCTTTTCTTGCAAACAATTCCCAAAATCAGTTTACTCTCAAACACTCTACTGACTGCAACTAGTGTTGTCTGTTTGACACAGCAGTAACCATTCTGCCTGTCGCCTTATTCTCCCCATTTTTATCTCCTCATTCACAGCCAAAATTTACATACGTGAAAAGATAATCTCACGAAAGACTGACTCTGGGATCTGTTTTAAATGTGTAACCTGTGAAGCCACTATTTCTCTCCTTTTTGGACAGTTTACATGCAAAATATGTTTGAATCTGTGTTTGGCCTGAAAGTAAGTCATTTTCTTCTAGCATTGCAAAATATGTGTGCAACCCTAGGCCTTTTTTCCTTCTGCAGTAGTTCACTACAATACATAGCTATCTTTCAGGAATATTGTGGAAAATAACTTCACCAGAAGACAAATGGTAAAGTATATTAGATTTGCTTTGTGCACAAATCAACACTAAAAGCATTAAAACATATTTGGTCTGTTCTTGTGCATTGTATACAAGTCAAGAAGACCCCAGACATAGTCAATGCCATCCAGATGAAACCAAGCAGCAATGGGATCAACAAAATGCAAAATCTGGACTTCATTAAAGTCCTTAACACCAAAATTGCAAAGAATCCAACAACATTCATGTGCAAGATAAGCTGGTGAGGTAAAAGTGAATGCCAAGACCATCAGAACAACACTGTATTTCACAACTGGAAGTCTTAAATTATACACCTTCTTTAGGAAGTTCATGAATGTCAAGAGGTTGGAAAGTTACAAATTAAAAATGCTCAGATACTCAAGAATCATGGATTCACTGATGAGAAAAACTTTCTCCAACTGATAAAAAGTTAACATTGCCAACTTATGACCTTCGTCCAACATAACTCTTATCCACTAGACTTGCAAGTCTTCAGGTTTTGCTTCCCCATCTTGTAGAAAAAAAGAAAATCTGCTAATAAAATGTGAATAAAGCAAGAATTGTGTGAGTGAGTGAGAAAGAGACAGACTGACCTCAGCATTGTTATTGTTTTATGGTTTTTGTTTAGAAGCATATCAACCTCTATTGGTTATTTAATACTGAAATGTAAATATTTTGTACACAATTTTATTTTATTTTTTGAGATAATAATGGTTTAGTGATACAAGTCTTGCTAATTAACCCATATAGCTTCCCAGGTGTATTTGTGCATAAGTGAATTTAACGAACTGAAATTTTTGCTGTTTAACAATTCCAAGCCATTGTTTATTACACCACTCATAAGTTCAAGCTTACAGCACCTGGTATTCTTAAGTGGCCACCCATCTAGGTACTGACCAGGCTTGACATTGTTTAACTTTCAATATGATATGGCCATAAACCTACTATTGTTTTAGGATCTATTTATTATATAGCTTAACATTTTACAGCTTGTGTTTTGAAGTTTATATTATTTAAATATTTGTTGTATATTTTTTAAGAGAATAGAATTTTTGTTTTTACCCCAATCCTTGTAAAGCTGTAAAAATAATCTGCCTCAAAGTTTTCTCTCAACTTTTGTTAATATCTTCTAATGCAGCCATTATAGCTTATGAAAATACAAGATTCTGTTTAGTCCATAACAGATAAATAAAGAACAGCATTAAACTTGATTCTGTAGTTATTCTGCTGCTACTTCCTTTCTCGTTCTTTGTTCTGCTACCTACTAACACCTTTACTATTTTATTCCATCTTATTGTTACAATAAACAAACTTTTTTTCATTATTCCAATGTAAACAATCCCTTTTGAAGATCCCTTTGTATGTTCTATAAGTTGGAAAAGTTATCCCTTTGTCTGGATTGTATACAAATTCACTGATTGAATTAGCAACTTCATCTGGAGTGAATGAATCTGAAGTCTTTCCTTCCATAGTTTTAGTAAATAATTAAAAAAAAAACTTCTGTTGTTGTTGTAATTGCCCTTCTTGTAGTTTTTGTTGCTGCAACTGTTGTTCTCATTATTGCTTTTGTAGCGCCAACATTTGAATCATGATAGCTTTTAGTTCTTCAATTTTGTTGTACTCTGCTGAATATTTTGTAGATTAATTTTTGAATAACTTTGCCTGGTTATTTCTCTGTGGCCCTGTAAAAATGACGTCTCTTTGATGAAGTGGTAAATATTACTGAATATCCTATTATGGACGTGTAGGATACGTATATTTTGTTTTTTCCTCATATAAGTTCATCAAATACTCATCACCACATTTTGTAATACCCGTTTGTAGGAGAGACTTTGTAAATCACAAATACAATAATAGTAATACCTTTGAACAATACTTGGTCAGATGCTGCTAATTCCCATATATATATATATATATATATATATATATATATATATATATATATATATATTATTCTTCCTTTACCTGTCAGGTGATCTAATTATTTCAAGATGAGATCAACTGTTTGCTCTTTGGCTATCTGTGTTCAAAGTCAACTTTAACTTCTAACAAGGATACGGAAATAAGATCCAGGATACTTGCTAAATTATTAGGTTGGTGCAAAAATAATTTCGTTTTCTCACATAACATATATTACTATGTGAGAAAACGAAATTATTTTTGCACCAACCTAATAGAAATGGATCCCAAATTAACTCTCCAGAAAATAGTGGAAGAATATCAACGTATTGTAAATCTAAAACTTGATACTGCAAGGATCGAGGAAAGAGACATTTCACAAGTACATAGCATCTGAACATCTAAGAGAAAAAACTGTAGACATTTTTCAACTCCTAACAGAACAGTAAAAAAGACAATACCCCCCCAAACACACACACACCTAATACTTGCCACAGTTGTGGCGGTAAGCATTTCAAAAGTAATTGTTTTTTCAAGAACAAAAAATGCTACGAATGTGGGAGGGTAGGACACAAAAGTACTTGTTGCATATACAAAAAAAAAAAAAAAAAAAATGGAGGAAAAATAAAATGTGTGAACATGATAAATACATGTAGTAAAGATAAGAAGCATAAAAGGAAAATTAACAAGATTTCAAACATGTCTTTAACCGAGTTAGAAACATCTCAAAAGAGGAAATCTGTTTTTGTCAAAATTAATAATATAAAAATAAAACTACAACTGGATACAGGATCTGATATCACTATCATAAATGAACAGACATGGAAAAAAAATGTGTAAACCAAGTTTATTGACTTCTAATAAAGTTGCTCATGGAGTTTCAGGAAAGGGATTGAACTTTTTGGAAAAAACATGCTCAAAAACTAAAGCTAAATCTGAATCAAAAGAGAATGTAACACCAACATTAAATGGGTTAAATGAAAGTTTAAAACAATATAACTATCCATTGTAAAGTCCAGAGGAAATTTATACCAAATTAAATGGTGGCAAATTTTTTTCTAAATTGAACCTGTCAGGCACTTACCTACAAGTACTAGTAGACAAAGAGTGCCCAAAACTATTAACAGTTAACACTCATAGAGGATTATATAAATTTAACTGACTTCCTTTCGGTATAAAGGTAGCACCAAGCATATTCCAACAGATTATGGATATAATGCTTGCCAGTTTGGATTGTGCACAAGCATATTTAGATGATGTACTTAATAAAAGTAAGACTTGAAAGCAACATACAGAAGATGTAAAGAAAGTATTCGAGAGAATTAAAGAATATGGTTTTAAGATCAGTGAAGGAAATTGTGAATTGTTTATGTCCAGGACAAATTATTGATGAAAATAGTAGACGACCGAAGTCTTCAAGAGCAAACACAATAAATGACATGCCCACTCCAAATGTAACAAAGTTACACGCATTTTTAAGGTTTATTAATTACTATTATATATATATATATATATATATATATATATAGATATATACACACATACACCAAACATGCAAAAATTAAGAGTACCCTTGAATAACCTGCTAAAGAAAGATGTGAAATGGAATTGGTCAGATAAATATCAAAGTACTTTCAAATAGATCAAGAAAGTCTTAAATGTTGGATTTGTCAATAGCACATTTTGACCCTAAATTAAAGATTCTGGCTGACTATAGACTAAAACCAAAATTCTGCAAACCACTTGAGGACACAGTAACTGCGGCGATAAGGGCTGAAAATGAAATTAATAATACTGTAAGAGAACTGCCCATAACATTAGAGGAAATAAGAATTAAGTCAGAAAAAGATGATTTTATAATGAAAATGAAAAAGCAATTAAGATTTAAAAGGAAAAAATATTACTGGAAATAATGAGTTTTCATTGTACTTATGTATGCAGAAAGAATGTGATACCAGCATCATCGCAAAAACGTATGCTAAAAGAATTTCACTGGAATGAAATCCTTAATGAGGTGTTATACTTAATGGCCAAAAATTGATTGAAAATTTTGTGCTCTGGCAGAAAAGTCACCACCTAACAAAGTTCAACCTTGGCTGAAAACCAACATGTCATAGTCCAAACTACATACGGACTTTGCAGGAATGTTAAATGGAGCATACTATCTAGGGTAATCGATAGTTACACTAAATGGCCAGAAATATTAAAATGTAGAAGACCAACTGCCACGGTAACAATAAATTTCCTACATGAGAGTTTTGCAAAGTTCACACCAAACCTTACAAAAATCTTGTTCAGATAATGGGACACAATTCATGTCTAGTGAATTTAATGTTTTCTGTAAATCATTAGCATTAAACTCCTCCTTATCACCCAAGATCAAATGGACAAGTGGAACGGTTTGTTGATACATTTAAAAGGGCACTGAAAAAAGTTGGAGGGAGAGGATTCAGATGAAGTAATGCTACAACAATTTCTGAGTGTTTTCAGAATAACATCAAACCCAAACACTGTGTCAGGAACATTGCCTGCAGAGTTGATGTTCGCCAGGAAGATTAAGTCCATTTTTAATAAATTATTACCTGATGTCAGCTATACTTTTGGTTTACAGGAGTTTTGAAGTAAGACAACACCCTAGGATATTATATTTTGCAATTGAAGGAAGACATTCTGAAAAAAAGATTTATCACGTAAAATCTTTTAAAAGTAAGAATATTTTTGTTGTATTCTTTGTTTTAAAAAAAAAGAAAAAAAAAAGTGTAACAAGTTACAGCACAGATTTGAACCCAGGCCATTAAGATTTTAAAAAAAATTTTTTTTTTTCCTTATTGAACTTACTAATGTTCCCAGCTTATTATTCCAATTTGATTTTATTGGAAGGCATAATATTTTTTTGTTTTTTCTTGTCTGTCATTCATTTTTCTGAAAGACTTGTTGAGTTAAAGTATGGAACAATTAACAGAGCTTATGAAACTGTTGTGCAGTAGTGTTCAGTAACAACAACAGAAAATACAACAGTTAAAAAACCAACAACAACAACAGCTGCAACTTTTTGAAAAGTTAATGACGAAAACCGGAGAACAAAAAACTATTTTTTTCTCTGCTAAAGGTATTGCAAATCCATTAATGGAATTTCATTATGACCCGGACAATGGGATTATCTTCCTGTCATATTTCAGAAGATACGAATCTATATTTACAAATAGATGCCAAGACTGGTCAGATGAGGAAAAAGTCACCCTTTTATTACAAAAAATGGAGATGGATGAAAATACAAAATACTCTAACCTAATATTACCAAAGAAACCGGAAGAAGTCACATTTGAAGAAATAATTAAAACCCTATCAAGGATATTCGATGAAAGAAATAGCTTGTTCCACACACATTACAAATGCCTTAATGTTGTTAAGTCGGAAAACGAGGATTTTTTATTGTTTACTGGGATGGTTAACTCATTATATGAACTTTTCAAAATTGACGAGATTTCGAAAGATTTATTCAAATGTCTAATATTTGTTCAGGGATTAACAGCTCCCAAGCAAGGACAAGGATATCAAGTCACAGAATCTTACTATAATTGAAAAAGACGATGAGGTTACTTTACAAAAAGTTACTGAAGTTTGCCCGCATCTGATTAACGTAAAACAAGACAATACTCGCATAGAGGCAAAGAATGTTTTCAAAGTTCAGCAAGTACAAGCAAAAAAGGTCCCAAACACGAAGAACAAAAGAAATGTGAATATTGCAGAGGATTTAATCACACAAAAAATAATTGCTGATATAAAAACAAGGTATCTTTTGAATGTAGCCTTAATGAATATAAAGGGTTCCAATGTTATAAAAGAAAGAAAAAGACCAGTAAAAAAGTGAATTCTCTCTAGAAAGGAATTAGACAATGACGAGAAATGAAAGTATGTTGACGCACGTATAAATGGACATACAGTAACATTTCTTTTGGATTCAGGTTCTGATATTAGTATAATTGACAAACAGACATGGAGGTAAATAGGTCGACTAAAACTGACTAACACGAACAAAATTGCCAGAGGTATTTCAGGAAAAACACTCAAATTGAAGGGTGAACTTAAACGTAATGTTTCATTTTGTGATAAGACTTTCAGGTCAAAAGTCTTCGTACATAAAGGGAACAACTCCTGTCTTTTTGGCATAGATTGGATCATGCTATTTAATTTATGGGAATTGCCCATAAACTCTTTTGGTAATCAGGTGAACACCTGGGAAAAGAAAAAATTAAAACGGGCAGAAAAATTCATGGATGATTTGAAGGATGAATTTCTCAAAGTTTTCTCTATGAAGGATTGAGTATGAGTTTGAAAACGGAGGTAAAATTTGAGATGAAAGAAAATGTTACACCGATTTTCAGACCTAAAAAGTAATGTTCTATTTTCTTCATTAGATTTCTGTGCTTCATTGGAGATTGAACATGTCACAACTCTGATTTACCACCCAGGGTCAAGTGAACAAGCGGAAAAATTTGTGGAAATGTTCAAACAAGCATTAAAGAGAAATCAAGGGGAAGACACAGAGGAGAAAGCTATACAGAAATTCTTAGCAGTATACAGGGTAACACCAAACGCAAACAATACAGCAAAATCATCACTTGCTGAATTGATGTTTGAGAGAAAAATAAGATCAATATTCGACAGATTGTTGCCTTGTCTGAAAAAGAAATTGCATAACAGAGAATTTCTGTGCAAAGAAGTATACACCTGGTGATAAAGTTTTCTTCAGGAACTACCAAGGTGGAAAATGTTTTTGAGAAGATGGAATTATTTCAAATAGAATTGGAAGGGTAATCTATATGGTGAAAGGAAAAAGGTGGGTATGCAAAAGGCACGTAAACCAGTTAAGACCAAGATACTCTGAAATTGTTCAACAGGATGAAGAAACTCCGATGGATGTTCTGTACGACATGTTTGAAATAACACCACCCACTAACATGCCAGAACACATGGATACATCTCCTACATCAGCTTTGCATGTAGAATTGAGATGTTATTCATCTCGAAAGAGTACATGGAAAAGAAAACCCACTGTGCAGTTAAATCCGGAACCGAAAAAGAGAAAGTATTAGAAAGCTAAATTTTCTTGAGGAAAATTTCAGCTTGCGGGGAGGTGATGTAATGAAATAACCTGTTACCCCCTTGAATGACTATACTATAGGTAGTAACTACCTATAAGTATCTGTAAGTCAATGGACTACAGAGACTAGCTGGGATCTGTTGAGTATGAATCAAACTTACACGAGAACTACTGACCTTGTGCATAACTGTACCTTTATTCTTATTGTACTGGTTTTTACTTATTTTATCCACCATATTTGTCAAGTATATATTCCTATTAGCACAGAATATAACATTACCAGAATGTAAGGCAAGAACATCAAGAAATAACATAAGTAAATACTTCAAACCTGGAGATAAGATATTTTTTTAAAATGTATCAATGCGGGGAAAGAATTCTGGGAAGATGGCGTTATAAAAAAAAAAAAAAAAAAAAAAAAAAAAAACAGTTTGGCAAAATGACATACACTGTACCAGGACAAAGGTGGGAACATGAGTGACACCTTAATCAGTTAAAACACAGATTCACCAATTTAAAAAGTTTCCAAAAAGAAGTACCTATGGAAATTTTGTATGACATATTTGATGTACCTACTCCATCAGAAATTGTTAAACCAAGGTTTTATGGTAAGAGAAAAAGAATAGCAACAGAATTTTTAAATAATGAACCGAAGCTGAAGAAATATAAGCTTCAGATGAAGTCATCTCAAACGGGAGGTGTCATATAGGAATGAAGTGTCATTGCTGACACTTGGGTTTGAAACAAGCACAGTCGACCTCATCTTGAAATAATTAGATATCGTGATGGGTAAAGAAAAATATATATATGGGAATTAGCGGCATCTGAATGAGTATTGCTCAAAAGAGTTATTATTGTAGCTGTGATTTACAAAGTCTCTCTCAAAGGGCATTACAAAAGGACCCCCAGCTGATATTTCTACAATCTCATGCAAATGCAGAATACACTTTGTAGGACTGTTGGCAAGCCTAGCTATAGAACAAGATGGGTTGGTCACCCAGCAACTACCTACATTGACCAGTTATGTTATGACACAGAATGCCGCCCTAATGATCTTCCAACCTTATGATAAGGAAAAAATTTTCCTCTAAAACATTTCCAAAAAACTGGCTTGTGATTGAAATTATACAGAGTATACCACCTACAAGAAAAGTCAAGATTCCTAAAATCGAGGAAGACTTGAGTAATCAAGGTAAAATGATACCCTAAAGACATCATAAAATTGCTCTATACTAGTGAAGATTGCAAGATACAAATTACCTTAGGGAAAAGACAGTTACATTACACAAATTGCATGGTGAGAGAGAGGAAAATCTTAAGTGTATTCAACTAAGTTAAAATGTTATGAGATAATTGATAAAACTGACCTCACTGCATAAGGCTTCTGCTAATCCACGCAAGGCAAACTTGGAGGCAGAATAAGCAGAGTAGCCATAGAAACTCAACTGACCAGCCTGGGAAGAGATAAACACAATGGATCCCTGGCCATTCTTTTTCATGGTTTTCACTACAGCTTGGGTGGCAAAGACAGCAGAGAAATAGTTCACATCCATCATAAACTACAAAAGAAAATAAATATTAAGAAAATTACTGTCACTACCAATGGAAGATGTAAATATAATGAAAATAAAAATGAGTCAAAAATTAATGATGAATAAATGTTTATTTGGGATTTAATCACAATGTATGGAAATTCAAAAAAAATAATTCTGAAAATAAATTACCTTGAAATCTGTAATTTTTGTATCTTCAAATTGGGAACTCAAAGAATTACCAGCACAATTCACCAGAATATCAACATTTTTTTTTTGTTCTTTGATAACCTTGTGGAAAAGAAAAATTCAATACAGGAAAATCCATCTTTTAAAATGAATTGTTAAGCTAATGTTAATTTCACTTTTCTAAGGCATTTTTGTACACCAGTTTCTTGTACATTATTCTCAAATAATGCTTCTAAAAATAAAAAAATTCAACTAAAATATATGCATTTGTAAGTTCCTATGTTTTTACCTTCACCCCCAGATTAATATACTGATCTTTGCTATGTTTAAGAAACTTGAAAGATTGTTAAGTTCTTGTGGGTAATATGATCCATATTTCACTTTGAGGCATGAAAAATACAAGACGGACAAATAGATCAGATATTGCTAATTCAAGATGTTATTTTAACATTTTAAAAATATCATGAAAGAATTTCTTACTTTATACATCTCCAAGTGCATGAAACCAAAATGCAATATTGTTTTTTTTTTTTGTTTTTTATTTCATTGGAAACTTAAGGCATATTTATTTGAATATTAACATGTTTTTGTTTTTCTGGTTAATATAATGTATTTACTCGAATAAACCCATGCCTAATATAACAAATCATTTAAATTTATAGAAATTAATAAATAAGTTCAAAAGATAACTTGGGAAAGATTATCTTGTACCAATTGCAGCCATCCAAATAGCGAGCTTTCCTGACTTTTACAGACATCTGGTATTAGTATAAAATATCCATCCCTAGTCAAGATGCAGAGAAGGAATGATAAGATTGCTTTGGAAATTTTGGTAATACTAAGAAAGAAAATGTTATTTATTTATTGGGAAAAATAAGCTACAAAATTGTAGAAGTACCCAATTTATAGTTGCTTTCTTTAAAATAGGATAATATATCAATGGATGTCAGTAAATTGCAATATGAGCTATGAATCATTTACTAATGAAAAGTAAATTAATATATAGATTTTTAGCGTAGTTTGGAAGATACTTTTGTGCCCATTTTGCAAGTGGGGAAGGCCTGCTTACCTTAAAAATCAGCATTCAAAATCCTGGGCTTTAATACTGATCCCAGGTGCGGGTAAGAATTACATAACTCATCCACTAAACCAGCTCCAAAATGTAAAATATCATTTTTACATGGTGAACAGAGAAATGAGATAATTGCAATTTAATGTAGAGAAATATGATACAACAAAGTATTAATGTACTTATGGTAGCATCATTCTAGCTTTACAAAGAGCTTTTTTAGTTCTTTATTATTGAATTTATTTACTGGTGTCAGTGGAAAAAAAAAAAAATAGTATTTTGCTTTTTTATTAGTATATATAAAGACATAAAGTTATAATTAGCATGTTAGCCTTGCAATCTATTAGTATGGTAACAAGTTCAATCCTCACTATAGCTTTATACCAGACAAACTCTTGGTACTTTACCATGAAGTAGAGGTTAGCAAACTAGCAGAACATTACTACTTCTGTAATGTGTTCATTTCTCATTGGGTACTCCCATATTTTTGGCCTAGTTCTAGACTAAGCCAAGCATACATAATACCTATATAAAAGAATGCAAATGAGATTTTCCAAGTCATGGCAAATTTTGCAATTCAAGATGGTAATGGTGTGGTATTCTAAACTAGATTTTGAGTCACACAAAATGAGGTCTTCAGGTTGATAATATTTTTAAGAAATTTAATAACACATACCTTTTCCACAGCTGCATTAGCATCTTCAAAATTTCCAGTCAAGTCGACAGAAACATAAGTCACTTTCTGTAATGAAAATTCACAAGATATTTGTAATATTTTGATAATTTATGGTTAATACTCAATTCAAAAGAATTAAAGGAAATTAAACAACTGGAATGACTTACCTGGTCTTTGTTGATAAAATGACTTTTGATTTCGTTAGCTGTTGCTGCTAGTTTTTCCTACAACAAAGAGAATTTAATCATACAAATATTACAACAGCTATATAACAAATATACAAACAGCTTGAATTTGCAAAAGGATCTCTAACCCTGTTGAATTTTTATGTAGACAACAATAGAGAATAATCAGAGAGAGAGAGAGGGAAAAAAAGGTGACTATATTCTTAATATTTGATATGCAAAAATATCACAATGATAAAATCAGTCAATTATAACTATTTATACTGGGATTCATGCATGCAATTACTGGCGTAATATTATGATCCCACTTATGTTCCCTAGCCTAGCTTGCCAATAATGGAAGGTAGAAAATGGATCTGGGAGGAGGAGTTGAAAAAAAGCATATGATGACTAAAGCAAGCAGCAAGCTGGCTAGATCCTAAGATGTGTGTTATATCTGTTCATTTCTCATAAAAATACTACATGGTGATAATGGATATAGTCGCACGGTCTACAAGGAATACTACCAACCTATAAAAAAAAAAAAAAACAAAAAAAAACAAAAAAAAAAAACACTTCAAGTCAAACAGACTTCAGAGCTCTCTGGCAGGAATAATGGGGATTACTATAAGCAGCAGCGACACCACATGGAAACTTAATGAATGCCACCATTTTTTTTTTTTTTTTATTCAAAAAAAAAAAAAAAAAAAAAAAAAAAAAAAAAAAAAAAAAAAAAAAAAAAAAAAAAGGAGAAAGAAAAATAATAATAATTAGTATGGAAGAGAAAAGAAAAAAGCTGCCACTCAAACACTCTTCAGTGAAACAAAACCACAGCTGTACAAGTAAGTGCTTTACAGTATTACATATTTATTGTCTTTGTACTTCACAACAGTGTTAGTCACAATGACAATTAACCACATTCTTTTGTTAGCTGGAGAAGAAGGTCTTAGAAAATTCAACTTGTGGATTTTTGATAAAAAAGCTGAGAAAAATAACCCAGAAGTTATTTGGCAAGAATTGGAGGAATGATTAGAAACTTAAGTAAACTTCTGTATTACCTGCGATAATATACACGAAGGGATATGAAAAGCATTGATGATTTCATAGGTGCAGGTTACAAGCAAAAAAATGCAATTTCTGAAATGTCCAGGAAACCAAAGAATAGTTAACAGAGCAGACTATTACTGGAATGAGGCACCCAGAGTTGCAGAAACAGCTTTTAGTGAAAGGCGAAGAGCTTACACTTCAAGAAGCCCTGAATATCTGTAGAATCTATGAGGTTTCTCTTAATCATATGAAGCAACTGGTCGAAATCCAAGAGGAAAAGAGCCAGAAAATCAATGCAACTAGATACAACCTCTGCAAGCAATGGAGCAGCACTTAATCCCACCAGAAAGGTAAATGTCCTTCGTGGGGTACTACATGTCCAGCATGTGGACGTTAAAGTCACTGGGCAAAAGTATGTTACAAGAAAAAAGAGAACAGAAAAATATATATACAAATGCACACAATGAAAAAGGGCCAAAAATTTAAACCAGGGTCCTGGGGAAGACAGGGAAATCACCAATACACACCAGGATAGGAAACATAGTAACTGTGTCTACTTAATAAATGCCTGCCCAGATGATGGTGAGGAGTTATATGAAGTTATAAGTTATATAAAGGAAGGTAGAAAACTAATCGGGGTGGAGGGGGTGAGAAAAGCATATATAGTGAATAAAGCAAGCTGGCTAGATCCTAAGATATGTGTTATGTGTCTTCATTCATCATAAAAAATAATACAGCTTAATTTAGGTTATTAATAAAAAGAAAGTGAATCCTTGCTTGAATAAGTATCAGAACACAAACCATCAATTCCTAAGTTGTAGTACTTCTATTGTATCTGTTAAACTATTTACACAAAAGTTATATCACTCAAACTCTAAAAATGATTTGTTTAGGATGCCAACAGCAACAGATGAAGAGTGTGCATTGATTCATTCAGGGTTGGTGTCACAGCTGTTTAAAATGCTTATTTTTGTCATATAGGAAAATCCAACATGGTGTGTAAACAAAATATTCAGTGAAAAATCCCATTCATCAGTAACATTTTAAAAACCTCATAGAATGTAAAGTTCTTAAAGCAAACTTGTGCCAAACTGTGTTTCCTGAATCCTCGGATGACTTGGCTGTCCGAAAATGACAACATCAAGATGAAATAATGGAAACTGACCGTGAAAAAAACAATTATGCGCAACAAGTTTTCAATCAATCAGTAAACTTCTGGATCTTTTCAGGCAACATTATAGGATCCAGATGGCTATTGCTTGCACATGGAATTATTCACTGGTAATTAATCTTTGATTTGGCTGTGGAAAATGTCACTCGGCAGTTATGAAATTATACCCAATTTTCTGAGAAAAATCACCTTTTTTTATGAAAAAATATTTATTTTCACTTTAAAATAATATCATTCAAACTTCATCCCTTTCTCCTTAATTTGGTGTGAACATGATTGAATAAAAGGAACAGCTAAATGGCCCGGTGATGGGAAATACGAAAAACATGCGTCGAAAAAAAACAAAAACAATGTTGTCTGCTAAGTATTGTTGTCATCACCCGGGTTACCAGGTGTTAAAAACAAAACAAAACACATCAAGCCATTGTTGTTCAAACATAGCTTTTGATTTAAGTCATTTACACCAGCCAATTTTACTTTGAAATGAAAGAATATATCCTTTGCTTTCAGAAAATACCTAGTTTCATGGGGTTCAGATCAAAAGTTTCCTTGATATTTGTTTAGATGATGATAAAACAGTCATTTTTTCAATATCTTATCCCTATAAAAGTATGAAAATCCATTTTTTCAGAGAAAATAAGCTGTGACAAAATGACTTGCCATTTTTGTGATGATTTTTACTTGGGATAGAAAATTTTACCATAGCAAACCTGAACTGACTTTATTTAAGTTCAGTGGGGCTATAGGAAACCTCAAACAGCTTTCCTAGCAATATCTTTATTTTGTAGCATAAAAGTACTTTATGTAAGCAAATGAATATAGAAAAAATTATATTTAATTACTTTTACAACATGAAAAATATTTTAAGATTTCTGCAAACCTGGTTTCTTGCAAACAGGGATACACTTGCTCCTTTGGAAGCAGCATAGATGGCTACAGATTTGCCAATTCCACTAGAGCCACCTGTAACCTACAAAAGAGAAAGATTGAATATCAATGATCAAAAGTGTACTGCAAATAAGAGTATGTGACTAACGTGTTAAGGATAGTAAAAAAAAAAAAATTACCTTAAAAGCAATATTCTTTTTGAGGCTCAAGAAAAGTTCTTTATATAACATAGTAGAATGTGCCAAAGTTTTCACTTACTCTTAATGATTACAAGGAAAAAAATGAAATGGTAAGCTTAGAACTTTAATCTCTTTTTCACGAGTGAATTGTTATAGCATGATCCTCTGAACCACTATTGAACTTTATTTTTTACTTATAAATCAATATTGAATCATTAAGTCTTTTCCTAAAACAATGAATCTAGGGAAGTTCAGTTGCATTTTAAGTGCATGTTTTGTGCCTCACAGACTTATGAGTTAATTTTTATTTTTGTAAAAATACTAAACAGAATTCATGACAGCATCACCTTAACTATTATCGTTAACAACAAAATTATATTGCATTCAGAGATGATTATATTAACATAGGTACCTCCATGAGATCGCTAAAAAAAGAGTATAGCATGATGAAAAAGACACCAAACTTGACAAAAACAATTTTATCGTCTAAATGTTTGTTGTTATTATTAAGAGGAAAGATCAAAGTATTTTTGGGGTATTTTTTTCCATTTTTTAATCATTCCTAGCACGTCCGAAATTTTTGTTAAAAATATAGTTTTTTTTGAGTCAGCAAAATTGACCATTTTTTTCCATTTTAAAAATCAATTATCATTTTTTCAAAACTTATTTTAAGAAAATCAGAAATTATAATGTTTATTTAAAATATTTTGAACCAAACTTAACTTAGCTTTTGTGCCAAAAAGATGTAATTTGAAAATAAAACAAAGCAGGTCATAAACTTTCGCGTCTCTTGACAGGTGATGAATGACATATTTACGAATTCCATGAGGCTAATTTGTTCTACGGAAGGAGAAAAGTGAAATAATTTACATTTAAGTGAACAAATTATTTACCTCGTTATTTTTAACGAAAACTTTCAGCAGTCTAATTACATTTCTTAATTACTGTGGATATTCTGATCCGTCAAAATGATACAATTTACAACGCGCTAAAAAAAGATCTATCTCATAAGGACACTTAGGAAAGCCGATGGGGCTTTTAACTAATTTTATAATATTTTAACAACTTAAATGTAAAATCTATTATAATTAAAGAAATAACAAATAATTTTATTAAAAATTCATTTTTCATCGAAAAAATTTTTTTGCTTTCAGAAAATATTGTCCATATTCATAAAAACAACTAAAAGCAAATAAAAAGCATTTGAAATTAAATAATATCTTTGTTTTATTGAGTTTTGTATGTTACAATTCAGAGCTGATTTTCAGGTACGTTGGCTCCAATTAAAAAAAAAAAAAAAAAAAAAAAAAAACATGATTTGCATTCCTCAAAGCCCTGTGCTTTTAATTATTGTAATCACTAAACCCAATGCGATTGAATTTCTAGCGTTTTCATAAAATTAGTTGGGGGGGGGGTAATAAATATTTAAAAAAAATACTTCTACCATGACTTTAATAAAGTTTCATTAACATCCGACAATTATTTCTATTTTTGCACAATTTTTCAAATTAATGTGTGTCATACCAAAAAAAACGTGCTAAAAATTGTCTGTTATTTACTAGTTCCACTGATACAAATAGAAACAAGGTTTTTTTTTGTTTTTTAAATCAAAATTCAGAATGTTCTAAAAAGAAGGAAAATTTAAAATAATTAAAAAAAACATTGGTCTTTCCTATTAATAATAACATAAGCATTTAAACAATAAAATTTTGTTTTCGGCAAGGTTGGCGTCTTTTTCATCAAGCTATGCTCTTTTTTTAGCGATTTCGTGGAGGTACCTATATTAACACATAGATAATCATGGTCTTGATCAGGAAATAATAGAGTTAGATCTGAACCTAGACTTACTAGTGTAATTGAATAAGACTAAACAATACTTTCCCACTGAGCTGTCAGTTAACTGGATAAGGTTTCCTCTAATTAATACAGAGACCATACAGAAGCTCCTAAAAGCTGAAGAGGGATACTTAAACTTCAATCAAATAGATCAAGCCCCACCCTCACACCCAATACTAAGACCACTTTGAAAATTTAAGTTTAACTTAAGCTATACCAGTCACAATAACCAAATTTGTTAAAAGCTATACTGTACCTCATTCTACCAACAAAGACTTAGCCTCTTTGAAGACAGATTTACAATTAATGTGAGCAAACACATATAGATGTCTGTTGTGATCAGTACTGTCATGTTGGTACAGCAGGAAAAAGTGATTCCTGTGGGACATAGTGGCTGAATAGGCCAGTATGAATCAAGATATCACCTGATATTTTTGAGAAAGTGCAAAAGCATCAATGTCGGCTTTAACCCAAGAAGAAACCTCAGCAGCAATAATTTCTCAATAAAAAGGTTAAGAATATCAATCCAAGTGATTTCTCAAATAAAGTCACAAAATGAATCCCAACCACTATACCAGTAACATAAAGTCTTGTGTATACAAGGTACCTTGCTAATAGCCAACTCAAAAGAAATATCAACAGATACTACAGCATGATCCAAATTACCAAGAGGACGGAGTTGTGAGGCTCTACAAGAACTAGGAGAGGAGGTAAGGAACAAACAAGTATGGAAGAATGTTAATCAGATTTATTAGGGAAACAAGTAGGAAAATCCACTATTTGACTGAGACAATTCCCTTGCAAAATTTATAAACATTTATAAAAAATTTATAAATGTAAAAATCAAGGCAATGCATATGTATCCTAGAATCTTTACAACAAAGAGAAAAAACAAAGAATTCATTGATAGCAATAGAAAAATTTAAATTAATCCATGGTTTCTGCTATCATTTCTAAACTGGAACCTCACAAAGCATGTGGTCTTGATAGTATCCCTGCAATAGTCCTTAAAAAATGTGCACCTAAACTGGCTCCTGCTCTGTCTAAACTCTACAATAAATACCTTGCTATATCTTGTTTTTTTGTTTGTTGGAAATCCTCTTCTGCAGTTCCAGTCTTTATCAACTCAAGTGAACCACTTTCTGATCTTTGTAACTTTGCCTTCTACTTCCTTTTGACAAAGTATTAGAGGTTCTAATTGAATTGCTTAAGCATTTCACTTCAAAGGCTTTTCTTTCAGATAAGCTATATGGCTTCCACTTCTCTAGATCAACTGCTGCATTAACACTTATTGCTGATAGAATCTATCAAACTTTAGATAAGAATGGTGAAGCTTGGACTGTTGCTTTGGGTATTTTGAAAGCATTTCACATGGTTTGACATACTGGTCTCTTTCACAAGTTGAAAGGTTATGATATTTCAGGATAGATTTTTGAACCAATTCAGTTTTTCTTATTAAATCGTGAAATGAAAGTTATCCTTAAAAGCCATTCTTTTTGCATTAATGCTGGTGTCCCCCAGAGCTCTATCCTTCAACCTAGGTGGTTCCTAATTTTAAGAAACGACGTTCCTGATGTCATCAGTTCTCAACTCAGTATGTATGTTGCTAATAACTATTTACTCCTGTCTTAATAGTAAGTCTGATCAGTTCAATAAAGTTAAATTGGCAGCGAATCTCAAAATGACCTACAATCTGTTCATAACTCAAGCAAGGAATGGCTTGTTAATTTTAATGCCTCCTCAATGTAACTGCTCTCTATTAATCATCTGAAAAAATGGGTTTTACCTTTTATCAGCATGGCTGATGCTAACCTCCAATAGAGTGACACATTGTGCCTTCTCATTTTCCAGTGACATGAAGTGGAAAGAGTATATTGAATCAATTGTTAGATCTGTTGCTAAGAAAGTTGGTTCACAGTGTTGTGCTAGACAATTTTTCTCTCCAGAATGTATCTTACATATTTATGTCTACCATTTGTCTCTGCTTTGAATATGGTTATCACATCTGGACTGGGGCATCTGCTATATATTTAGAGATTCTTGATAAAATACAAAGAAAAATCTGCAATGTTGTTGGTCTTGACTTGACATCTCAGCTTCAGTCAATTTCCCATCACCACAACATAGCTTCCCTGTGTCTTTTTTATAAATACTTTCATGGCAATCATGCTGATGGACTTTCCTTTATGGTACTTAGACTTTATGCAAGATTGGTGGCAAGGTCACATCATTTTACAGTTAAAATGGCTAGATATAACTGTAACTTTTATGCTAACAGTTTCTGATATAACACTTTTCACTTGTAGAACTCTTTTCTGGCTTCTTGCTTCCCAATTAACTTTTATTTTCAAAAAATTTAAATGCAATGTCAATCATTAACTTCTGTTCCTTAATAATAATTTTTTTTTTCTCATATTCTCTAACAATTAGTAACTCCTTATGTATTTATGGTTTTATTGCTTTGCTTGAGGTGAAATGATTAAATAAAAATAAAAAAAAAAACTAATATTAAGAGAAAAAATGAAAGTAAAGTTTATCCTTAAGAGATAAGAAGGCAGAGCATAGCAAGAAGAAAGAAAGGCTTCTCAAAGAAAGAAAGAACTATGTGGTTTCACAGAAAAAAAGAAACGTAAAATTTGCTGTGAAGAAAGCAAAGTAAAGGGCGAAAAGTAAAACTGTAAGAACTGTTTATCTGAAATTTTCATTAATACTAAGAAGAAAGAAGAAAGAAAAAAAAAACTGGTCATATCTTAATACGTTCCCTTGACCTTTTGGTATAACAACAAAGATGATCAGCCTGTTTATGCCTAAAACAGGCTGGTCAGCCTTAATATTTAGCATCAAACACAAATGTGGATCACTCATTTTTTCCTGAAATTCTTTGCCACAAATTACAAAAAATTTTCAAGATATTAAAATCCAAATTCAAGAAACCAAAAAATTGTTTGTGTTTATTTCACTGTTCAATTTTATACAATGCTAAAAATGCACAACTTAGACTCCACTCCACTATGGCAATTGGGAATATGACAGGTTTCTGCTGTTGAACTGAGATTGACCGATTGACTTTTTTATGACATCAACCTTTTGCAGGTTATTTAAAGCCAGAAAATATTTTAAGAATTTTAGGGAATAAGGATTTTTTTTTACTGATTAATTTCTACTGATATTTTACTAATTGGCCTATAACTGGGGCAGAAGGGAGAAGCAGATTAAATATCTTTCTCAAGGGTATTTGTGCATAAGTGAATAAAATGAACCCAACTCTAATTGAAAATTGGCTCTCCAATTTCCAAGTCTGAGGCATTATCCATTATCCACTACACTACAGCACCTGATATTCCAAAGCGGTCACATATAGATGACTAGGTTGGACTTAAGCAATTTAAGTTCGTATTATTCGTTATATTGTGTAATATTTATTTAAAATTATTGTGAGCTTACTGTTTAAAAAGTAAAGGATAATTAAAGTTTATATCATTGGATAGAAAATAAAATGAATGTTCACACTACAGTGTCACAGTACACAGATTCATTTTTAATGATGAAAAAATAGTTGTTCTTTTCTTTAAAATTAAAAATCAATAATGATTGATAAGTAACTCCATTATCAAACAAAACAAATTTAGTAATTTCAATATTAAATATTTCGATGTAAAAAATAAATAAATAAATTCAGAAATTAAAATTCAGTTTCATAAATTTTCCATAAAGCTGAAACTTTCAACAAGCAAGCTCTGATCTAAATACTAATGTGGTTACCACGTTCAGCCCCCCCCCCCCAAAAAAAAAATGACTTCATTTGAATAAGTATGCAATTTATTTAAGTTTAAAAAGTCATAAAAAAACAATTGCTTGTTTATAAAAATCACGTTTATTTAGGGTTTGGAGGAAATTTTCCGACCCACATCCAAACTTAAGATCACAGCCTTTTTTTAATTTCACATTTTTTATCCTTGAAATGATTTTCCGACCTCCCTAGTCCCCTTAAAAGGGTCTCTAAGAGAACATTTTGATTCCTTCTCATATGGTCAATTATGTTGAGCAATTTCCATTGATTTATTTTAAAAAAGTAAAACTATGTTTTTAAAATAAAAACTCGATAGTAAATAAAAGAAAAGCTGAAAGGCAAATTTATTTACACCTGATGAACTGAATTTTTTTTTTTTTTTTTTTTTGAAACAATAGTTTTTAAAAATATTCTTGCTTCAAATTTATAAATTACATGGAGTTTTAAAAAATACATACAATTCAATGTCGAGAAAATCTCAACCCAAGGGAGAAAAAAAATCCGTGACGGTGCAGGCCGGGGAAATGAGCAAAGTTGCGAAAAAAATATGCAGTTTGCAATCGTTGTTTAAGTATTACCAATTAAATTAACTGTTTCTATCTTGTTATTAGATCTCGTTTTTAGTTATCAAAAAATAAAGGACTTCTTATGATGCTCAATTTATAAAAAAAAAAAAGGAATGAAATGTGCAAAGACTTTCAATAACTACCATAGTAAAAAAAAAAAAAAAACGAGTTCCGCATGAGTCGGTGACTTACGATTTTTTCTTAGCTAGTATTGTTATTTAAAGAAAAGAATTACTTACGAGAATGTGAGCATTCTTCAAAGAGAGCTTAGGTCTTCTGCCATACATAAACTGCAAAGCAATAATGAAAAAAATAAACAAGATAATCCACGTGAGCGTAAGGATTATTAAAATATCCATGCCGATTCTAAACAAATGGAGGCGTGTGCTATAAAACAGTAGTGCTACGTTACAAGGGAGATAACTGTGTTTATCTTGAATTTTATAAATTTTCGGATTACAGGCTTTTTGCAAGATTTTCTACTGGAATCACAATATTATTATTATTTTTTAATCATTTCACCCCAAGCAAGGCAATAAAAATCACTAGGATGCAAAGGGTTACTGAGAGTGAAAGAAACAGAGAGGACAATAAGGGAACAAAATTCAAGGATGAAAATTTCACAAGTGAGAAGATCAGAAGAAACTATTTATTAGCATGTAAAATACAGTTACAACTAGCAATTTCAACAGTGAAGTTATGAGATCTCCCAATCTAGTACTGCATATAAATCCGTGAAGTCAAGGCACCAAAGAGGAGAGATGAAAACAATTATTGTGAAAATATCAATAGAAAAGCCTCGCCATAGCAGTGGGAAAGTGATTGAAGCCAAGATTCCCAGGTCAAGATCAATAATGTTACAGATTCTTCTTTGGATTTTGTCAAGAATCTCTAGATATAAAGCAATAGCACAAGTCCAGATGTGGCAGCAATATTCGATGCATTGATGAATGGTAGACATAAATGTGCAAGATAGTTTCTGGCAAGATATTGTCTAACACAACACAGAAGCAGACTTAGCAATGTACAGGTGATATGAAACTGGTTCCAGATAATTTTCCAGGTACTCCTTTAGGCCCACACTCAAAGATTTAAACCCTATTGCGCATGTAGAGGAACATTTCAAACTTTATTAAATTCCCTGCTGCAAAACTGAACAAACCCAATTCAGTTATGGACAGCTCTAAATAAATATACCCAAGCAATGACTCCAGCACCTTATAGACTCCATCACATAACTACCATTGTTCAGGTGAAGGAAGAAAACATAGTTCTTCTCTTCTGCACATGTATAATAATAATAATACATTGACAAAGTTTTAGGTCAACCACATTAAAGATTATAGAGTCATTATGAACTTCGTGATCTTGTCAATGGCTGCATAGTATGTGCTACACAAGGGATACATATGGTTTTGAATTCAGAGTTGTCCTTATAGACTGGTTGCCACCCAAGGCCATTAAATCCATAGTTGTGGATAACAGGCATGGATTCATATCTTTTCCAAGGGTATTTACACAAAAGTGAATGTGATGAACTCACCAAAAGGAAAACTTTTCTCATCTGATGGACTTTATCAAGGCAAATGTAAAGATTTTATTTTGCAACAAGTATTTATAAACAGAAGTAAAAATGCCATTAGTTTTTCAGAATTTTGAAATTTAAGAACAAGGTAAATTATGGAAGATGCTAAGTGATGTAATTTATTGTTTAATAAATGAAAATAAGTAAATGTTGTTATTGTTGAATTTTTTTGATTTAATGTAATTATTATTTATTAGTTTTAACCTGTGAAAATTTCACAGTTTCTATATTTGAATTTTCTGATTAATCTTAATTCTTAAGTTAATGATTGAGTAAGCTCATGGTGAATTTTATGACAATAAAATATCTGTAGAAATTCCCCTATCACATCGCTAAATATTTGAGTTTTACAACAAAATATTGCAATAACAATCATAAATATGAATGCTGGACATTATTTTAAGAAGTAAGGGGATACAAATGAAAAGATTTGAAATTGACAACTTTTTCCATTTCTCTGAAACACTTCTATCTTCCCTTCTTTCTTTTTTTGTATTTTTCTCACTGAAACCAAGTAGTGTCATTTTCCATTTTGATCAAAATGGAATAGGCCATTATTTATAAGGTATTGGCAGGACATAATAGTTATGTGAACTAACAAATGGCAAGACAAACGCAATTATAATAGGATATTATTTTCATTTGAGAAATTAATTTATGTATTATATATTTAAATAATAGAAGGTTTTTAGTTTAACTTTTGTTTGCATTTTTTTGAATTCTTATAGTCATGTATGTTGGCTTGGAAAAGGAGTATTTCCTTTAAGAAAAGAGATATTTGAAAAAATCTGGGGTGTAGATTTATATTTTAGTAAGATCCAATAAAAGCACTGTTTGGATCCATCTATTCAAGTTTTTGTTGCTATCTGAGTGTCAGGATTCTAAACACATCTTTTAAACGAAACATAAAAAAGGTTTATTCACTGAAGGAAAAATAGAAGCAGAATGTCAGTTGAAATAACATTTCTTCTCAAAAATATACAATAACAATTTAATTTTCTTGCAGTAAAGCTTGTTTTATTAAGTAATTAAGTGTTCTTATTGCGATGTGAGATGTGTGGACACTTACTTTATGATGGTCAGCCTAGTCAGTGCATAATCGGTGGCTGCTGGATCATCTCTTCCATTGTGTGGATGTGTGTGGATGCATGTGTATGCACATGTCTTGCCTCTGAAATTGTTTTGAACCTCAAAAAGCTTCAAGTTTGCTTCTATTTTTATATAAGGGAACCCCAAATATAATTTCACATAGGGTTGTGAACTTCTTGAATACAAGGTTTTCATTAGTTAGAAAATAATTTCACACTGGCTTTCAAAAATCTTTTTCTCAAATTTGTGGGAGTGGTGAAAAGAGTTATTACTGTTATTTTCTAAGTGGTCCAAACATAACATGTGGTAGGTCTACAAATATGTCACCCAAATATTTTGGCAGTATTTGTCCTTGTAATGATTGTTTCTCAAAAAAACCTTCTGATGGGATTTTATTGGTTGAATAATATATATAGGATTTAATTCTCAAGAATTTTCTGTCTAAGTAAGTTACATTCTCTTGTGGCATTCTTTAGATTAAAGCTGTAGTTCAACTTATTTCTATGTATGACTAATGTATTTGATAAATTCTGTTTAAAATCCTTTGTGTGTTCATAGATATGTTTTTTTTTAAATTTCTGCAAATTTCTCCAATATAGTGTTAGGAACAGTTGTGACATTTTTTTTTATATATATATACTTCAGAATTATTGTTATGGATAATTTTGGTTTTTATCATATTCATAATTGTTTTGGATATAGTTGTAATTATTTTGACATTGTTAAGATTGAATAAGTTGTTTTAAATAGATGTTAAGGAGTTAGTAGGTAGTATTATATATCTATTATATTTAGTTTATTCTTATTGTTGTTATCTTTTTGTAGTTGTATTAGGTTGGTGCAAAAATAATATCGTTTTCTCACATAGTAACATATGTGAGACATTATTTTTGCACCAACCTAATATATTCTGTATGCCTTTCTTCCTAGTGTTGTGGATGAAATAATGAAGATATTGAAGGTTTTTAAAGATGTTTTATATGTATATGTTGTATCATGAAATGGATACTTCAATACATAATATAAATAGTAGTAGCAATTTATTTCAAAGAATAATATGGTACTAATAGTCAAGAACACAGTTTACTGCAATAACAGTTAATCATGAACTTCACCTCAGTTCTGTTCAACTTCCACTGTCTCAGTAAGAGAGCATGCTATTTATCTTTTTAGATTAGTCCATCTTGTGGGGGTGCTCTGGTATTCCACAACATCCCCCTTTTTTGAATTTACTACTTACTCCAGAACTCATATTTTGGGGTTTATTTGTATAATCCCTATTAATTTCCTCTTTCACTTACTCAAACATCTCTTGTCTAGGGCTACTAAAAGCATTGGTACCTCATATATGTCATAAATAACCTCCATCAGCTCTTCCTTTTGGTTATTCATATTGTTCAAGTACCTTTTCCTTATCTGGTTGTGATGTAACTGTCTTTTTCGGGTTCTTAATCATGTACATCAATTGGGCAATTGATGTACATCAGGCATGTCAAACTCAGGGCATATAGAGGGCCGCGTCAGCCATATCTGCAACCTTGAAGGGTGAACCTGCTTACAGTCTTACATTAATCACAGCTACTGGTAACTAAACTTTAAATAAAAAATACTTACAATACAAGGTAGTACAATTTAATCATTTTTATGTTGTCCTGATGATTGACATCACTTTAGATAAACTATTCTTGATATATAAGGTTGGAATGTCTGTGTAGATCCCACTTTGATCAAAGATGAAAAATGTTCATCATTTAATCTGATTCTATGAGACATTTTTGTGGCCTTCATAAAAAAAAATAACTGCTCACAGATATATGTGGAACCAAACATCGCCATAATCTTTGTGGGTAACTTTCTGGAGTTCTTAAAATGTCTGTGTAAGGTATGAAAAAAAATCCAAGTACCCCTTACATCTGGGTACTTTTCCTTGAAAGTTGAGTTAGTCTGCATTTCCAGTAGTTTCATCTATAGACTTTATTCTGCCTGAGTAACATCAAAAGTCAATGGTGCTGAGAATAATGCAAACTGATCTTCACAAGATGAAAAATCACAAAATCTTTGCTGAAATTCCTTTCACAGCAATTTCAGGTAGCTGTCGTACTTAGCAAAGATAAATACAGACTCAGTATTGGCAGTTTTTTCAACTCCTTGCACATAGGAAAATGAATCAAGTTTTCGTGAGACAACTGGGACTTCAATAAAGCTAATCTTACAATGAAACACTTGATATCATCATATAACTGAATGATGAGCTTATTTTTACCTTGTAATTTCAAATTAAGGTCACTTAATTAGTCAATATCCACTGAAAAAGCTAGATCTTGGAACTAGCTTTCATCTTTCAATTCATCTGTGCTTTGACCCTTCATCTCCAAAAACAACAATTTTGTGTTGCAATAAAAAAAAATCTTTTCAGTAACTTGTGAGATGAAAGCCTCTGAACTTCTGTGTAGAATGGGACATTTGTAAACTGATTATTCGTGTCTTCCAATAACTGATGGTGATGCAGAGCACAACCTCTAATACAGTTCACTGTTTTTATGACAAAACTCAACACATGATCTAATTTTAAAATCTTAGAACATAAGTTCTGTTGATGGATAATAATACAGTGAATATGCTTGAATCTGAATGTATGTTTTCTATTTTTGTATCTAACTTGGCAGCAACACCATTATGTCTCCCAACCATATTGGCAGCACCATCAGTAAGCACACAAATTTACTCAAATCAAGGCCATACTCATGGAGAAGCTATTTAACTTTCTCAAAAATGTCCTGGCTTGTTGTAGTATCATTCATTTGGATCAGTTCAATTAGTTCTTCTGTCATATGCCCTAGTCGACAAATAGGTTTATAAGGCACCCAGAAGATATATACATTACCACATCTGTGGAGAGATACAGGCTATCTCTCTCAGATCATGACAATGGACAATTAGTAAACAAAAATATTTTAAAGACCACCGTTCGGTTAGGATAATCGAACAGTAATCTTTTCCCAGGTTCGCTTCGGTTTCAACACGAATACTGATCCACAATTCAAGGATGAACGATAAGGCGTAGTGAATTTTGATATAAGAATTTTAATATGTACATATATACAAAATAATAAAATAAAAGAAAAATATAAGCATGAGTGAAACATCTGACAACCAGATCTCAAGACTTATGTTGGGATACTAAAATTTGCCTAAATCCAAGTGGATTCGACTGAACCCGAACAGACAAAAAATATAAGTATGAATAACTACGAATGCAGAAATCAACACATAACCAAAAGAGATGGGATAGGATTTACATATTATTATTTTGACATATGGAAAGGTGTTTGTAAGAACATAATATTTGTGGATGCATGTGTATCTTTCTAACATGGGTCCAAAATATATGATTACTTATCTTTATATTCAGTTCTCTTTTTTATCATTGTCCTTTCTTTTCTCTCTCACATTTCCTCTTTTCTTTCTTTCCTTTTCTTTACACAAATACAATTTCACACACGGTCCAGCTGTAACAGAGATATATACTTTCTTCCTCTCTCTGGTTTTCTCTTTTTTTTCTTTCTTTCTTCTTCTTTACACAATTCAGCTTGTAACAGAGATATATACTTTCTTCCTCTCTGGTTTTCTCTTTTCTTCAAACGCAGACTGTATTCTCAGCGTACAAATTCCTTTGCGTCTTCTGTGATAAATAACGCAATTTATCGTCTTCAATTTAGGGTTAACGAACAGAAATACATGTTCTTATATTTCTTGTCCGGAGTTGCCTGGGATGAATCAGACAAGTTTCATCATTATCAAATGAGTCTCATCTTTCCGTTCATAAGTTATCAGCGCTTCGATTTCAAGTCTTGCTCCTTCAAAGACAAGACAGCAACTGACTCCCAAGTAATTTTCTAACTCTCACGTGCCTTGCATTTTGGCGCAAACTCAAAACTTACATCAGTCCCCTGTCTAGCTTCTGTCTAGGCATCTGTTGCTACGGGTAATTGGGTCAGTCAACCTCTTGATTTGCTTTCCCAAAATGTCTCGAGACTCCCACATGACCTCTTCTGTTGTCAGGCGGAGATTAACCTTAATATATGCATGTTTGGGCTATCTGCGTCCGTTACACTTCATAAATTTGAAATTCATTGTCACAAGTCCTGATGAAAACAGCGAACAGTGCTATTCCAGCTATGTCAACAGTCTCATCCAGAGCAATAGAAAAATGTTCAAAACTTGATGATAAAGTCTTTAACTGCCGACTCAAATCACCTGCCATTTCATCAATCTGTTCAGCAACAGTGTTCTTGCTTAATGAAATGTCTTGAAATAAGTGTGATTTCTCTGGACATACAATTTCAGCTGTTTTTACAAGACATCACAGAGTTCAAAGCTTGCAGTAACAGAACTAACATTGCCTTTCTGAATTTTTGTAAAGCAACTCTGTTGCTGTGTTAACCTTGAATTCCTTCACTTTTGAAACACACATATCTCCTTCATATTTATCATAAGATCGATGGTTTGTTTTATAATGACTTTTCACATTATATTCTTTTGTCATCTCAATGCACTGGTTGCAAATCAAACAGTTTATCTTTCCATTAACAGTGATACAAAAGTACTGTAATTCCCACTTTTCTTAAAACATACATCCTTCATCAAATAATTTTCTCTTTTTACGTGATGGAGTAGAATACAACATTCTTAAGGCAAAATATTACAAAATTACAAAGCTTTTCACTTTACATTTGTTCTTATTTAGTTGTCAAGGATGATCACATGATTAACTGGAAGTTAGAAATAGTCACTGACATTCGAAAACAAAAAACATTGAAATAGAATAAACAATGTAATTATCCCAAATGAAAAAAATGTCACTTTTTAATAATATGCATTGCCAACATAGACAAAATTCTTGATATACCATGGCTATAGAAAGCTTTATGAGGGCTGCCAAAATACATGTAAAGGGATGCATACATCCCGTGGGACACACCTGATGTACATGATTAAAGCATTCCAGAACTCTTTACTATACCTACATTCTTTGAAAAAAAATTCTTCTGGTTTATAGGATTTTGTAATTGTATTTTTTCTTACTTCTTTTCTATTTTCCTTGGTAGCAGCTTGTCAAATAATAAATTTATTTTCCTCACAAACATTAATTCTGCTGGTGACAACTCTGAATTTGTACTTGGGTACAGTGTCAATTGATATACTAAAAGAATTGTAGCATCTCATCAACAGATTTGTTTCCATCGTACTTTTTCAATGTTCGCTTGAAAATATCCACAAATCTTTCTGCTTGGCCATTAGATTGTGAGTGATATGGTGTGGTAGTCAGATGTACAATTGAAAAAAATGACAAAAATCTTTGAACCCTTTTGCTGTGAATTGCATGCCATTGTCCAACACAATCATATCCAGAACACTGAATCTTTCAAAAAGTTCATGCAAAATGTTTATACCACTACACATAGGATTTTAAAATTTTATCACCTTTGGCCATTTAAAAAAAAACTGTCAACCACAATCAAATAATATTGCCCCATTATTGGACCTGCAAAATCAATATGCAGCCTTTGCCAAGGTCTGTCTATCTTTGTTCAAGGGTTAAATTTCACCAGTGGTGCCTTTGCTGCCATCACACAACCTCTTCATGTTTTTACATTTTTTCTTTGTCTTCTGGTATGTTCACTGTACATTAATATTCCAGATAGAAAAAACATTTTGTCCATCATTCGTTTTGTAATGTTGGCTACTAATTTGCTTCTTTTCTCTGAGATATACTTGTCTATTTTTTGTTCGATCTTGATTTCCTCAAACGTCACATTTAATTCTCATATGGTGTTGCATAGCACACTTTTTAATTCCATTTCTGTTCTTAATGCTGCTATCACAGTTTCTTCTAATAGATCACAATGTGGGAATTAGCCTGAATGACCCATCTGGATGACACAACCTCTTTGATTGAAGGAACTCCATCTTAAAATTATAATTTAATAATGTTGTTCCCCATCTCTGAAGTCAATTTGCTATATGTGTAGGAACCCCTTTTTTGGAACCAAAAATAGACAATAACAGTCGATGGTCTGTTTGAAGCATAAAACTCCTTCCATGTATGAATCTATGGAACTTTCTTCCAGCAAAAATTATCCTGAAAGCCCCTTTTTTCAATTTGGCTGTGTCCTTTTTTCAGCTGGCAATAGGGTTCTTGACACATGTGTAATCGCTTTTATTTGGCTGTTGCTTTCTTTGTGTAATATTACAGCTCCTAAGCCCAAATTACTAGTGTTACTTGCAACAATAATATCCTTATTTGGATTGTAATGTGCCAGACTTAAGTCTGATGTTGATACTGTTTTAATTTGCTCAAAAGCACTCTGAAATTCTGTACTCCAGTACCATTTAGAATCTTTTTTTTAATTTGTTTAGAGAAGCTCTCAATATGTGCATATTTGGAATAAAATAACCATAGTAATTTACTAGACCCAAGAATGCTTGTAATATCAACACATTTGTTGGGGGTGACATATTTCTTATCACACTTGATCTCAATGGGTCTGGTTTTCTGCCTTTCGCATCTATAACTTTTCTCAAATACTTATGTTAAATAAAAAAAATTCACATTTATCTAAATTAAGTTTTAAGCTGTATTCTGTATTGTCTTATTCTTTCAAAAACTTCTTTAACTTCTTAATTAAGATGTTATCAAGATAGGCTATTGCGAAGTCCACGTCATTCAATAATGTATCCATGATTTGTTGGAAAATGCCTGGTGTAACTTTTATCCCAAATGGCAGAATGTTGAATCTGCACAGATCCTTATGGGTATTCATAGTTAAATATTTTGTACATTCTTTGTTGACAGGAATCTGTTGGTACACCTCAAACAAATCCAGTTTTGAGAACACTCTGCCACCATTCAATTTTGTGAATATGCCTTTGAAACTCAGCAGAGGCAATTGTTCAATCTTGTAGAATGTTGGTTAAGTGGACAGCTGCTTCAAAAACCCCATCTCACAGACTTTACTGCTGGTTATAAAAAATACAATACACTCAAACCTGTGGTTAAATCATTTAACATCCTCTTCTACATGGGTGTCCTGATCACAGCTGTCATGTCACAATAAAGACATTTTATCAAGATACCAAGTGATGAAACTGGGTGCAAGAAAGAGTAGCTGTTTTTTTTCCAATAACATTAGCATGAAGTGAAATTAAACAACCTTAGTTCAATTCTGTTTTTATAATCAATTATGCTAACCCATGGCCTCACTCATCATTTTTTATTAAAATTATTCCTGTCCACTGACATCATCACTACTCCTCCACTTAGCTATAATCATTTTCTTCACTAACAATGTAAATATTTCTGATAGTAGGGGAAAAAATGATAATCAAGTAACAATTTTTTTAATTTTTCACCAAAAGTTTTAACCCTCAAAGAGTAGGTACATTGAAAAGAGGTATGCATTTTTGAATTTTCAGTTATTGACAGAATAAGAATAGGAATTCAACTTTGTCTAGCACAATATATAGTATTATATATATATATATATATATATATATATATATATATATATATATATATATACACATATATATATACACACATATATATATATATATATTCATATATCAAGAATCAGTATTGAGGAAATTATAAGAAACAAAATCAAAATTATAAGAAACAAATGTCAAACATGCAGTAGAATTTACATACAGAATAAAAAAAAACAATACTTTACATTTCTTAGACATCATGTTACACTGAGTTGACAGCAGCCTAAAACTTAGTGTCTACTGAAAGTCAACCAATAAAAATGACCTAATAAACTTCTATATCTGTCTATATTTCTGAGATGAGGTATTATGTACATTATTTACATTATTCAGACTAGTCCGAATAATGCAAATAATGTAATAAACTTCTATTCCCATCATAACAACAAAATAAAATCCAGAATGATCATTGGATTCTATTTAAGAATTTGCAGCCCTCAATATTTACATGAAGAAGAGAAATATATAGAAAATACTTTCAAGATCCTACAATACCCTATTTCATATTCAATGTGAAGGAAAAGGCACATAAAATATTCCAAAATAGAAAGGCTGTCCTTCCTGACAAACCCAGCAAATCAAAAAATATATTATTCTACCCACTAACTCAATCACAACTACAGCCCTCAACATAAAATTTGTCACAACTACATATAAAACAATAGACAATCTAAAATTAGCAGTTTGTTCAGGTTGGAGATAAGATAACCTCTTTTCATTGTAACATTCCCATTAATGATTTGGATATGTGAAAAATGTCCTGAATTTGGCTACAGTGCAAAAAATTATTTTAAAAATTTTTTACTACTGGCATCTCTTATTCATGACCATGTGCAGCCATAACAATGTCAACAAACCCAGTCCAATGAAATCCTAACGGATGAAACATGTCACAAGTAAACTTTTTCCATTTTGTCTTCAATACAAAAAAAAAACAAGCCAAAACTTGAAGGAGGAATTTACTCTATCAACTGCAAGAAATGCCAGAAAGAATATATTGGAGAAACCTCAAGAAGTTTTAACCAAAGACTATATGAACACAAAAGAGACATTTTAAAAAGCAACACACAAAATGCATTGGTTGTTCACAGTAACAAAACTGGTCACAATTTTAACATAAAAATGATACTCTAATTAAAAAAGAAAATAATTCACTAGGACAAAAATGTCTTTAATCACTAGTACAGCAACAGTAAATTTATGTCCAGTCTCTTCCAACATATCACCATTCTTGGCAGATTTTCTGTTATGACAATGTGGGATAGTTAAAAACAAAGATGATAAAAAGAAAAAGAATATAGATGAATTTGGCTACAGTGCAAAAAATTATTTTAAAAATTTGTTACTACTAATTTGTTATTATTGTCAACAAACCCAGTCCAATGAAGTCCTAATGGATGAAACATGTCACAAGTAAACTTTTTCCATTTTGTCTTACAATTTCCTCAATATATATATGTGTGTGTGTGTGTGTGATAAAATATAGTTTTATGGTATTTATGTGGTAAAAGTACTCAATATCCAAGATGGAGTGTATGTATATATAAGCAGTATGGACACAGAAATAAGCACCAAATAGAACCATTGCATGCAATGAACGCCTGAAGATTGTGTTCAATCATGATACAAATTGTTGCCATTCACTGTTGATCTATGTGTCCACACTGCTTATATATATATATATATATATATATATATATATATATATATATATATATATATATTTAGTGGTGGGATTCAGTGCGTTCACACAGATTTGTGCAAACCTGTTCTTGGAATTTTATGGGCTCAGTGAACCAATTCCTAGCTGCAACCTGAACAAACTGCTAATTTTAGATTGTCTATAAATTGTAGTCACAATCAATTGAGGATGTAAATTCAAGTGATTGAATAAAGGTTATGCAGGGGCATACCTAAGATTTTTTTTTGGGGGGGGGGTTGAAAAAGAAGGTGACTACTTAGCCATGACAAGACAAAATCAGGGCCATCGCCTTGGGCCCCATGGCAAGCCATTGAATTTAAAAAAATTATTTTTGCACTGTACACTTTATACAAATAAATTTGTATATTTATATCAAAAAGTAATTTACAATAGACGTGACACGAAATAATAACCATGTAATTTGTGAGCCTTTTAGTACAACTTCATCTACTATATTTTTTTTACTGTCCATAAGTGTCTTTAATTAGGATCAATATTTTTATTGATCAAACACTTAGCTGTTTTCATATTTTACAAATAGATTTTTAGTTAAAACCTTTATTAATATAAAATTTGTTTAAATTAAACATTTTTTCTGTTGAACTTCATATTCAAACATTTTTCTATTGGACTTCAAATCAAAGGTAATAAATTATTATTATTCAAATTTTAATTTCTTCCTCTATAGTAACTTCCTCATAGTAACTAGTAATTTTTTTTTCATTTCAGTATTAGGACCCTCAAATGAAGACAGAACAAAAGTTATTTCACTTTATTTGAAAAATCCCCAGAAGTGAAAGTTTCAGACAAGAGGCAAATGAGGATGAAACACAGACAACTTTAGAGCATGATGTTAATGAAAGTTTTGCTCCTGATGTCATGAAAACTAGAGGTGAAGCAGTTGAAGCATTAGCTTTTGCAGATTTGCTGGAGTAGGGAACAGTATGAGAACTTCAAGGAAAAGTATAATGGGTTGATTATTCATGGTAAAAAAATTTAAGTGTGATCTATTTGTCAGATTTTATTCTGAATCAATAAATGTGAAAGGAAGGAATTCACATATCAATGGAATAGGTCTGCTGCAATATTGACTCTTTGAGAAGGGATAAAACAATACAGCAAACTTCTCCAAGAAAAAAAATGAATATGCATTTCTCATCAAAGGTTCACAGTATTTGTGCTAAGTATCTACAAGATTGTGCTGATGATGCAATTACAAAAGCCATGGATAAACTGAATGACAAGCATATAGACTCTACTAATAGAGTTGTTAATACATTCTACAGTTTAGCAAAGAGAAGCCATCCATTTTCTGATGCTGAAAATGAGATTCAGCTTCAAATGAAAAATGGATTAGACTTGGATGTTGAACTTCATTCATGAAAGACTGCTGTGAAAATAGTAGATCATATTTAAAGGAGATAAGGAAAAAATATTCACTAAAATTATTGAACAAAAATTAAAGATTTGTGTCATCATTCAACCATATTCAGTTTACCTGTACTTGTAATATTTTTAAAGATTAAAGATTGTGATCTATAACCAACAATTTTTTTAATTTGGTTGAAGTGAAAGGACAGGGAACAGAAACAATATATACATCCTTGTTAAATGAGAAATAATTTAATTGCTTTCTATTCAGATGTAGCAAGTTTTGGCCACAATTCTGGAGAAGGCACTAGATTAAAATACAATTTTCCTAACATTGTTAGATATTACTGTAAGAAATTTCTTTACTGGCTAATGCCCTTCAAGCTTGATGTTTAACTTTGTCAAGAGCGGAAAAACTTATTAAAAGGCCCATTAAGGCATTTGAAATACTCAAAGAAAATACTGGGACATTTGAAAAGGAAATTGATGATAGAAGTTATTCTGATGCATTTAAGAATATTCATTTAATGGAAAACCATGGATTTGTTTGTCTTCGTCATAAAAAGTTATTTGATCAAAAATATGAAAAAAGGTTGATGGGCTGTGATCATTTAACATTCAAGAACAAGTATCAAGAAACAGACAACAAATTTCATGAACTGCTGAACTTGCCAGCTACTTAGAATATTCAAGAAATAGTTATTTACTGGAAAGCTGTGGAAGAAAAGCTGAATGGTTTCAGTAAAATTTTTCATTGCAACATTCCCATTAATGATTTGGATATGTGGAAAATGTCCTGAAAAACTTTCATAATCCTGTAATTCCTCAAAGTGTACAAAAAGCAAAAACTATTATCAATACAATTGCTATCAGTTCTTCCAAAGCAGAAAGAGGTTTTTCAAGAATGAATATTATATACTCAGATAAAAGAAGCTGCCTTACAGTGGAAAATGCAGCAAACTTGATGTCAATTAATCTTCTTGGCCTCCCTTTAGATTCTATCACTATGGCTCATTTACATATAAGCTTATGTAAGGAGTGGGGAAGGTTAGTGTAGACACACATTGTACATGTATTTATATCTTTATGTGTATTGAGATTCATATGTTTGTGTGGTGGCTTGTGTATATTTACACACTGTTATGTGCACTTGTGTACACATGTGCATTTATATATGTACATGTTTTCCCCTCAATTTTTCCTTTATTTTTTATTTTATTTTCTGTACTCCCTTTTTTGTTAACAATAGATTTCCAAATTTTTATCCCAATTTTCATCCATTTCACCTTTTCTTTTCATTTAATAATATTTTATTATTATATATTCCCTTTTTTTTCTCTTTCTTCCTTTTCATCACATTATATTCTAACTACATCCCGTCTTTCAACACTTGACAACTTGGTCCCCGATTTTTGCTACAACTTGTGACACATGAGACATTTTCCCCCTCCCCAACCTAAAACTCTCTTCATCTATGCTTACAATCTCACTCAGCCCACAACACACACTAATAAATAATAGACCTGCCTTATGCTTTTACACCAATCAAAATTTTAAATTTAAGTTTATTTTCATAAAAAAGTTTTGCACATCAAGGAATCAGATAGAGATTGTTTTTGCTAACAACATGATTTCCACTGGAAAATACCCCATCTACAAAAACATCTGTTGGTGAGTAATTCCCATTTCTCTGTTTATTCCTCGGTCCATTGATGAAGGACATTGGTGTGTCCAAAAATACCGAACTTAAAACCTTTCTCTCTGTACTTCATTTTTGTCATATGGTTAATAATTAATATTTAATAAATGTTTATCGGACTGATTATATTGGTACCCTTTCTTTCATTTGTCTTTGTTTTATTAACTAACCTATCTATTATATATATATATATATATATATATATATATATATATATATATATATATAGAGAGAGAGAGAGAGAGAGAGAGAGAGAGAGAGAGAGAGACATGCCAAAAGTAATGGGTTAGCAATATGTAAAGTTGATAGTACATGGCACCACCCTAGCTTTATCAGGGAAATGCCCAGATCTATATGTTCTGACATGTGGTGAGTTACTGCAAACAATTGCTAGGCTGGTCATGGCAAAGTGATATAAATTTGATTTCAAATGAACATGAGAGTGGGTGCCAGACAAATGTGACTTTCCATTGCTGAAATTATGGGAACATTTAGCATCCCTCAATTAATGCTGTGATATTTTTACAGGGAGTACCTGATGGATCTTCCCACTGCGGACAATGCAGTGGCTGACCACAGGCACTTAATGATCATGACTGGCTCAAATCACTTACATATTCAATGCAGGAGGTATGAGGTGCATATCCAGTAGGTGAGTTTAGTGTTCTTTAATGTCCATAAGACGTAGGAGCAGAAGACCCACAAGAGTACCCTTGTTAATACAACATTGGATACAGAGCCTCACCTGGGTTAATATTATTGATGATATTATGGCCAGAATGGGATAGCAACAACAAAGATGAGAACAATAGTCCAAATGTAAATAGTTTAAATAAGTTATGTTTGCATAACAAAACCTGATAAACTCAAAACAAGTTATTACCAATATTTTTAATAAAGATAGATATTATCAGCTGAAACTCACATGATTTATCACTCATATCCTGAAAGTTTTGTCAAGATCAGTTGGTTAATAGCAGTCTCTTTTACGTCCATGCAAGCATGTGAGGTTTATGTTTGGGTAGGCCACACATCCACTGGTCAAATGTAATTGACAAAGTACAGAATAAAATGTAACATTGTAAATAATATATTAGGTCTTGTGTATCTATTAGTAATGCATGATGATAACATTACAGATAGGTCAACCTAGGGGGAAAGGGTAAGGGAAATAGAGGCGAAGGTAGGAACCCAGCCATTTCACAGTTCTTTCCTCCTGGGCTAATGGTAATGTTCACTGTAGGTGGAGGAATAAGGAATGTCAGTGGGGATTAGGAACCCAGGCATGTTACAGCTCTTTTTTTATGGGCTAATAGTAATGGTCACTGGGTGGTGGGTATTCAGGAAAGTGGAATAAGAATCCAGGCATTTCACAGTCCTTTTCTTATAAGCTAATGGTAATGTCCATGATGAGGAAATAAGGAAAGTGTGTGGTGGGAGAATAGAAACTCAGCCATTTCACATTTTTTTGTATGGGCTATTGGTAATGGTCACCAGAGGAATTAAGGAAAGTGTGTGGGTGCATAGGAATCCAGCCATTTGCCAATTCTTTTCTTATAGGTTAATGGTAATGTTCACTGTGTGGGGTGGGGGTGGGTAAGGAGTGTGTGGGGGAAAATAGAAACTCAGCCATTTCATAGTTCTCTTATGGGCAAATGGTCATGGCTGTTTTTGTACAGGTAACATCCAGCATTCATTGACTGAACTATGAGTGTTACCGTTAACTGAAATTTATAAAAAAAAGATTATAAAATCTTTATCTTAAAACAGTTTTTTTTTAAAGAAAATGGACTTCTCAAATCCACTATTATTGTTCTTCTAGTACTGAAGGGAGTTGTCTTTCTAACCTTTTGTTTAAGATAATATGGATTGTCAACATCTTGATTATATCATTTATAAAGATTTTTGTGACATGGTTACAAATATTGTATTTACAAGAAACAAAAAAAGAAAATTAAGTGTAAAATGTTTTTAATACAAAAATATTGAGAAGAATATAAAAATGATTATTAAAAAATGAACTGAAATTTTTTTCAGCAACAGCTCCTATAGACTGAGTAGTATTTTATTTATCTACTTAAGCATTAATACATTGTTGAGTCTGTAGCATAATAATAAAAAACCCTTTCTTTTACACAACAAATGTTTATTTTTCAGCATAATCTTCTTCTTTGTCAATGCACTTAATTCAGTGATGAATTTCATAGATCATTATACAGTTAAAATTTCAGATCAAAAATCAATATGTTAGGCTATGGACTTACTGATACACCCTTCTGTAGAAAACTATTGGCTTTTTTGCCCCATTTCAAACGTTGGAGTTGCCATTTGTTGTGGTATGTTAACAAAAATGACCATTTGTAGATGTCTGTTTATTAACATGACCACACAATTTATATTTAACACAAAATACCACAAAATAAGAAACACAAGAAGGAACAAACGGTTTTATAACATCAACATTTATATTTATTTTTGTATAATGATGTACATGCATTGAGGTTAATATTTTTGTTGTGTTATCTCCCTTTGATTGAATTATAAAGCTGAGAAATGCTGAATAAACTGTAGCTTTAGAAAAGTATTTCAAAGAAAAAAGTTCTTGTTGCTTGTTTGGAAATGTTTGTAATGTAGTTTGGAAAATTTTGTACGTACGCGCATGTGTGAATAAGCTTTTGACGTCTGACCGCACGTGGTTGAGACGGGATCCTTTTTACAACTACATCTTGTAGCAAGAAAAATCAAGGAAGAAGAGAGAGAGAGAGAGAGAGAGCAACCTTGTGTCTGCTATTCATAATTAATGTAATCACATGACAGGCTCACAGGAAATGGCGGGAAAACTTGACTTGGTCACGCACTGAAAAAATATTTGTATGTGGGTGGATTTCAATGCCCACCTGTGTTTATTGACCAATTAGAAGCTGATATTTCCTGAAAATCTGTATGAAGCTGAATAAAATTCAACACTGATAAAACGTGGTAGTGGGATGCTAAACTTCTATAGTCCAATCATGATAAAACTATGGAAGTCTGAGGGTATGAAAGTATGCAGACATAGTAGTAGACAAAAAATGCATAAATATTTAATGAAAAATGCTATGCTACATTTTAAAGTATGCTACTTGAAGAGTATAATATTTTTAATAACTCCACATACTGAAACTTTGCAGATTAATAATTTGATATATGTTTTAAATGCTGTATCAATTTTATCTTTTTTCATAAATCATAAATTAAATTTATAAGTTGGTATCTACTTAGTAAGGATATCATAATAATTTTTAATAAAAAAAATGTTTGAATTTTGTCTGAAATTGATTAATTAATTATAGAATATGTCCATATAATTTTGAATTGAATCTGTTTTTGCACCAGATCTTAATTTATACAATTTTTTCTTCACAAATACAAAATTATACAAATAACTATAAAGAATTTCTACACATAAAAAGTGAACACTACAATATAGCAAAAAGAAAAGTTATTTGGAATTGAGAGACTATTTTAAAAGCTCTCGTCTTTCTTTATATAGCCAGTCTGACTGATAGCTTTTAGTTTTTTTTTTTTTACTGTTAAGCATCTATCTTTAGCATAACCTAGCAGGTAGGGTGGGAGAAAGAGGTATGTAAATGTACTAAATTGCACTGCTGACCAAAAAAGAATTCTTTAGTCCCAGTGAGTAAAACCTGGAGCTTTAATTGAATTTTCTATCTATAGTAGCAGTCTCTGCAAGTAAACTGTTTTGTGGGGAAAAAATTCTTCTTAAGTGTTTTCGAGAGGCTCCATATTTTTTTCTAGGATGCAGTCGGTTAAATAAAAAATGGTGAATCTTTTTTGCAATAGGGCTGCTGGTTGCGGCAGAGTTCCAATTGTTGCTGCTCTACGCTTTTCTCTCTCCCAAACCCCACGTTAGCAGTCAAAATTAAAATAATACCCTAGCTCTCTCTTAAATCGGAGAAGTAAAGAAAAAGTTAATAGTTTTTTTTTTTTTTATTATGATCATTCCTGTTTAAAATTATGTATGAGCAGTTAAATATTTGAAATAAATACGCGATTGATGAAGTTCGGAGAAATAAGTTAATACATGAAAAAGAAAATGAAATAAAAAAAAAATGTAAGGACAAGGTGTAGAAAAAAAGTAAAAACATAGTCTTCTTACTCTTTTCAAAAGAGTAAGAAGAAGAGTAAGACTATGTTTTTAAAAAAATTATAAAATAGTCTCTCTCCACATCAACCTAAGTGAAACAATTTTCCTTGTGATAAAAGAAAGAAAAAAATGAGTATTTTTGTTGTAATGAAACTTGTGAAATAATTATTGTAAGAATGAGAGATTAGAGAGTTTTTTTTAATAATGCTGCTATTATTGGTAAGCAAATGCAATGTGACCGCCTGATAAACTCTCTTCTTTACTAGAGAAGGAGGGGGACAAAAGCCCGGATGTTGGCTTCGTTTCGTTTTCAATTCCTAGCTGCTTTTTTTTTTTTGTTCCATCTCTATCATGGCGAATACCAGTGCACGTGTTTCTTGTGCTCGGGATTTTAATTGTTGTCCCGACATTAACACTGCCCTGGACAACACTTGCAAGTCTGGGTGAGATACATATTCTTTCGAGAAATCAAGTTGAAATTATTCACTTGGACTTAAAAAAAGCAAAAAAAAAAAAAAAAACTCCAGTCTTTAAAATTTACTTTCGTATCGGTATATTTTACTTAGTTTGTCTTCTTTCGATCTCCATGTTTATGAGATGTTGGCTTTTTTCAGACATTCTGAGGCACTTAATTTTTTTCCATCTGTTGCGCTCATCTTTCGATATCTATTTTAAGACCAGTTATTCTAAATTTGCCTCATTTGAACGTGTTTTTTTTTTGTCCTTTGCGAGGAAGAGAAATGTATTTAAAAAAAAATATTTCTAGCTTTGATGATGATACCGTATTCTCTTTCATCATTCAGCAATTATCTAATTATTCCTTTTTATAATTTTTTTTGTCCCTAACATTCTCCTTTAATTACTATGAATTACACTGCTTATTTCATATCGGTATTGATTTATTTCAATCAAAATTTATAATAACAGTAGTTGACACAATTCTTAACAGTTCAAATTACTGGCGCCAAGGTTGCATTATTAAGGGGAAGCCTTTCGTTGTTTTTTTTTTTTTTTATAAACGTCTCATGTTACTCTGTTAATTACGAATCTAGAAAAACAGTTACTTCCTTAGAATAAGCACTTAAAAAATGAAAGTGAAATAGCTTGCATAGTTGTTGCAGACTTGTTTTAAAAATTGGTTTATTTTTAACTTTAAAAAATATCTCCTTCCCATCATATTCCATAACTTCACTATTTCCTTGCGCAAAGTCAAAGATAAAAAAAAAAAATGAAGTAATGGTTGAATTGAATTCGTTGCGTATGTTAGTAGTGTTACTAAATAATTGTATTTAAATCCGCTCACGTCACATGACACTAGGTATTTACAAATCATAAACGGATGTCGACAAGTAACATACCAACAATGTTTCTTTTATTTTTATAGTACAAGTTTCTTTTTCAAAAGGAAAAATGAAAATTCTCATTAAAAGTGTCACCGGCGGTGCTCAAATGACCATGAAAAATATATATGATTCATTAATCAAATGACTTTTTAATTTATTTAATCAATTATGTATTTGCATGCTTGATTCTGCCTATAGAGCAGTCAAATTCCAACATTGACATGTTTTTCTTAGAATTTAGTTCAGATGTCTAAAGCATAAAAATCCCAGTTATTCTGGTCTTCACCTTTTCTCCGATAATTTTAAAATTTGTTCAAGTGGAAATTTTCAAAATAAACAGTCATTTTCATTTCTTTTTAAATTCTTTAAAAAGAAATTCTAATTCTAAACTTAAGTGTTGAAAATTATTTAGGAATAAAAAAAAAAGTTTCTTCATATCGTCGCGGAAAATTTTTAAAATAAGTGACAATTTTGCCATGTCTCATATTGTGGAAATTACTTTTATAATTTTAAATTTAAAAAGTCTGAGCTTTTACACATACATTTTTTTGCATACGAGTATTACACATTTTTTTTTTTTTTTTACATACGAGTATAACTTTTAGTTTTCTTCTCTGAGGTGTCTGTGTTGTCCCCCCCCCCAAAGATGTGTATAGATGCCAATATAACATTTTTACTTTTAAAAATTTTTTTTTAGCCTTCATCTTCCTAAGTACACCCCTTTTTTTTCCTTTAGAATACCTTCATCATGTCATTTTTTTTTTTTTTTTTAGCCTTTATGAAAAAAAACATAAGCGAAAATTAATTTTCACTCTTTTAAAAAACATCCCGTTTATTATTTCTAGACTCTCAAACTCAACTTTCTCTTTTTTACGTTAACAAATCTTCACATGCCTACCGTAAAAAAATATAAGGTTGAGTTGAGCGAAAAACGATTTAAACGTGTGTGTGTGTGTTTTTTTTTTTTTTTTTTATTTTTTTTCAGCAATGGATGATTTTTTAAAATTTTGTCTAAAATTGTATTGTTTTTAATTACATAGATAATTAATTTGTCATTAATTCCTGTTTATCTTTGCTACACTGAGCAGTATGACAATGTAGGTACCGGTTTTTTGTTTTTATATTCAAGAGTCACTCAAGACGGTGAGTTACAGAGTAAGAGGCACAGTTTATGGGGGAAGATAACAGTTAATCCTAGACTTGAACAGATTATTAAAATTGTAGTGGTTGAGGAAGCATACTCTTGGGAGTCAGTTCCACAAAATAGCAGTTCGTGGAAAGAAGCTGATCAGGTGGAACTTATCTCAACAATGGAATAAAAAGGGAATGAGGTGGTTTACTTTACTACAATGTGCATGGCATAGTGGCCGTGAAGGTTAGAACTGGTGGTATTAAGGAATGAAGTTTGTCTGAACATTTTCTGTAGATATAGCATTAGAACAGCAAGAAGAGGCTTGCAATGTTTTGTCTGGGAAAGAGACTGTAATGTGGAAAATAATTTGTTACCCACAAGGACATGGAGACCCTTATGAACTCTATTGAAACTGGAAAGTGAAGACTGGGTAGTTTCATTTTTGACCTGATCTGGCTCTTGTAAAGGTAAAAGAGGAGTCAGGTATTTACTGAAGCAGTATAGGGAACCAACTATTTTTCTAGCATCTTTTGTAAGAGTTCCACTTGAGGTCTAGGTTGAATTTAAGTTCCAATGGGGGCTCAAGGAACAGTTTCTCCCTTAAGGGGACACCCATTCATTGCAATAAGTGAAAATTCAGGGTCCACTCGGTGATGGTGGAACATCACTAGTTTGGTTTTTGAGGCATTGAATGTGACCAGTCAGCCCCCCTAGGGCTAGGTCAAAAGAGGAGATCAGCTGCCAAGCCCTGGTCATCTAGAACTTTTGAGGTGTACCCATATATCATCATATCGTTAGCATAGATATTCACAAATGATCAATGTATACTCTTAGGCAGATAATTTATGCAAAGCAGTGAGTTGGACCAAGAAGTGAGCCTTGGGGCACACTTGTTGATTGATTGGGTCTCCCATAATTTGCTAAAAAAAAAAATGGATAAGTGATGAAAAAAAATGACCAAGTCATAAGAAAAAAACAAAATTGTAAAAAATTTTATTATTAAGAGCCTAGATCAAAGGATTTTTTATCCTTTTTAGAACCGTGGAAATTTTGGTTAAAAATTCTGGCATCAACACAGGACCATAAATTTATACAGGAAATGTGAGTGTCTTTCAATGGTGAAAAACATTGATTTGGAAATTGTTGCAAAAATCGGATACCTATCAGATTTTGAAACTTTCAGGACTTATTCAGAAATGAAACTACTTTTTTCTTTTTCTTTTTTTTTTTTTTTTTTTAAGAAAATTTTGTTAAAAATATATTTTTTTTAAACATCTGATATTACTAGTAAGCTTCCAAAGTGTTGAGTTTCCAGTATTCAAAATTATTCCACTTGCCATATCTACAAATCCAATATGTTTGAAATACTGCAGGTGTTTAAAAAAATGTTATTTGAAAATTGATAATTACCAAAATTTTACTCCAGGAATGTTCATTGCTTTCTCTCCAAATAACATACTCCCATTTTGGGGCTTAATTTGAACATTTGCTACATAGCAACAGGGATTTAAAAAAGTTTCTCATTTGTGCAACCTGAATGAAATGTTTTTTTGTTTTTTAAATTTCTCTATTGTATGAACAGTTCACAAATATTAGGTTGGTGCAAAAATAATGACGTAATAATGTCGTTTTTTTGACGTTAAAAAATACGTCAAAAAACATTATTTTTGCACCAACCTAATAAAAAAAAAAATTTTTGATGCTGGCTCATTCCACTTTTGGATCAATGAAGAAGACCCTGCTTATTTTTTAAAAATATTGCATTTTTACTCACTGTGTGATTATTTCACTTGCATTTTTGTGATAAATTTAGTATTGTTAATCGTTATATCTTTATTAAATGCCAGATATGAGTAAAATAAGGGTGTCTTTACAATATATATGGAGGGATGCTGAAAATCTCTTGGCCCATCCAAGAAGCCCTTACTCAAAAAATGTTTGGTCATTTGGTCAGATTTTTGAAAGTAGATTGGACCAAGAACTTTCAATTCCTCCTTCATAACTGAGTTATAAGAGGCCTGCTTCATGGTTGAGATAGTGGTACCTATAATTTCAGTGTCGGAGGATTGTGAATGCTCAATTACTAGATTGATGATGCATTTTGACATGTTTAATCACCTACAGTAGCCTCCTCACAACGCTTTTTTCTATTTCTCTTCTTTGGAGTTATATTTTTTTCAAATAAAAACCATGTGTCAAAAATATTATTTCTTGTTTTTCTGATAGAAACAGTAGAGAAACATAAATGCTATCATAGACCATTCACACAGTTCAATAGAAATCAATCATTTTCATATTTATTTTGATATACTAAGTTGTAATGGATTTACTTGCTGCTGAAGTATTTTTTTTTTTTTTTTAATTTAAAAAAATAAGCAGGGTCTTGTCGGTTACTGTCAAAGTAAAATGAATCAGTATCAAAAAAATTTGTTTTGATTATTATAGTATGAGTTACATAAAAAAAAAAAAATTTAGTCATTGTTTTTGGTTTTAATAATACTGTTTTTAGTTTCTTTAGTGTTTAATTTGTCATGGGTGAATTTTAGTTTATGTAATTAACTGAACAAATTTCTTGCATAAACATGTGGGTAAGTAAAATTAATTTAAAGACACGTTTGTCTAAATATTTTATACCAGTTTCTGAAGATGTCACTAGAATATTTTTCTCTTTGTAGGTTTGACTTTTTGTGTATCCCAGTGGTGAACCCTCGATACAAACGAGAATTTGTGAGAGGCCCCAGCAAAAAACGTACAGGTCCTTTTACACGGTCTGACCTTGTATTAAGCAGCCATGGTAAGAATTCTGTCTTTGTTTTATATATATATGAAAAATATGTGTTCTGTTTTTTTTTTTTTTTTTTTTTTTTTTTTATGATTTCCCAAAGTTGAGTCATAGGAAAATGATGTCCATTAAACTTTTATGTTTTTTCTGTAAGTTGTAATGGATACATTAAGTTGTATGATCAGTAATTCCTTTGAGGATGGAATAAAGATCCCTTTTAAATATAAAAAAAAAATTATTTGCAAAGTAATTGACCTTATTATTACTGTAAAATGATTTGTGAATATGGCACATGAGCAAGAGAGGGGACGGGGAAGTGAGAATGAAGTCATATAAAAGTAAAGACAAAGAATAAGACTCAAACATTTATCATCATACTGAAATTCTTTCTTGGCTACTAGAAATGAGTGACATTTTAGGGCTGTGAAACCTTTTTATGTGTGTGTGTGTGTGTATACATGGTGCATCCTGCTCACAGATATAAGTAAGATTTGCATTGCTTTTTTTTTTTTTTTTAAACCACAATTGGCACTGACAAAAATCTTATTATTCCTTCTTGTTGGGTGAATATGAGATTTAGATGAAAAACTTATTTCAACTTGAAAACCAAAGTTCCATTTTCATAAAGTTTTGATTGGCAGTCTGTGGATTTTTCTGGATCCTTGTCTGTTCATCATATTTAAGAAGGTAGGTTTTTACAAGGTGGGGTTGATAACCCCCTGCTTCTCTGTTTTACCCATAATAGGGAAAAGGAGCTGCAGATTCTACTCCTAGTTTTGAATTAAAGAGACCTCCTCTTTTCTAAATTGGTATTGATTAATGCTAGTGAGCTTGGTCTGCTCTGCTATTTTATCCATATTTGTAAGGAAAAAGAGATGGCTTCATGCAGTAGTAAAGAGTGATCATAAAACTATCTCAGCTGGAATTTGAACTCAATTCACTGATTCCATATGAACATTGAGATTAAGGCAAAACAATCAGAACAGATAATTCTTGTTGAGAATGAAATGATTAATACAAAGAATTCATACTTTGGTCAGTCGAAAGTGTATTATTCTTCAGCAACCACTGCTTAACTACACTGAATAAAATAATCAGAATAATCAATTGTTGGAATATTTGACTGCCTTCTCTTAACTCTACTGACTGACACCTTAAGATTTTCATTTAATCAGATCACTGAAACCTAGAAGCAAAATCTTTTAAAAGTAAAAATAGAGATCAATTCAGCATTATCAGAATTCTAAAAAATTTTTCCAGAAATAATAAAATTACTTTCATGGTAGGTTTTTGTTATTGTTAATAATAATGTTCTTGATAAATACCTTAAATTTTGTTACATTTAAGTAAATTTGATTTAAAAGGTATGACATTATCTTCTTTAAAAGAAAAAAAGATACACCAGTTTAGAAATTATGGTAGAATATGTTTTATTTTTAAAAGTGATGTGTGTGTGTGTGTACGCATGTGTAAAATATAAAAATAAGGCTTTCAAATTATTGTGCCCAAAGTTTGTAGCATTTTTAAGTGTATTTCAAAGACAATATTTAGATATTTGTACACAGATTTATTCAACTGCATATGTACAATTTTCTTCTACTACCTTTCACCACCTTTAAGGTAACTTCATGATTCTATCCTCTTAGAACTTGGAATCATTTGTGGTGTTGAACCAGTCTAAGTGGCTTTTACAGGCTTCTAGAGAATTAAAGTTCTTCCCATTAAGAGAATTTTGTAGTTATTGAAATGAGTGGTAATCCAAAGCTGCAAGGTCTTAATAGTAAGTCTGATTTGATAAAGTCAAATTGATCTAAAAAAAAAAAAAAAAAAAAAACCCCAAAAAAACCCTATAATCTGTTGTTAAATGGGACAAGGAGTGACTTGTTAATTTTAACACCTCAAAAACCAGATTCTGGTTTTTGAGGTCTTACATATTTATAAGTCTACCATTTGTCCTTGCTTTGAATATTGCTGCCACTTCTGGTCTGGTGCTTCTACTATTTATTTAGAGATTCTTGATAAAATACAAAGAAGAATCTGTAATGTTATTGGTTATGACCTGGTATCTCAACTTCATTCCCTTTCCCACGGCCATAATATAACTTCTCTTTGCCTTTTCTGTAAATATTTTCATGGTGATTGTTCTTATGAACTTTCCTCTATGGTACCTAGACTTTATGAATTTAAGCACAGTACTAGATTGGCAGCAACTTTTACAGTTGAAATGGTTAGATGTAACTAAGTTCTATTCTAACAGTTTCTTCTATCACATTTCTTGCTTGTGGAACTTTGTTCCGGCTTCTTGCTTCCCAGTCATGTTTTATCTTCAAAAATTTAAATGCAGTGTCAATCATTATCTTCTGTTTTCTTAATTCTTGTTCTTTTATTGTCCTATCGCCTTAATAGTATTTTTTTTAATATTCTCTAACAGTAATTTCCTATGTCCTAGTTATAGGTACCTCCACGAAATCGCTAAAAAAAGAGCATAGCTTGATGAAAAAGACGCCAACCTTGCCGAAAACAAAATTTTATTGTCTAAATGCTTATGTTATTATTAAGAGGAAAGACCAAAGTTTTTTTTAATTATTTAAAAAAATTTTTCCTTCTTTTTAGAATATTCTAAATTTTGATTAAAAAAACCTTGTTTCTATTTGTATCAGCGGAACTAGTAAATAACATAGACAATTTTTAGCGCGTTTTTTTTTGGTATGACACACATTAATTTGAAAAATCGTGCAAAAATAGAAATAATTGTCGGATGTTGATGAAACTTTCAGGAACTATTCACAGATGATCGAAATTATTATAAATATGTTTTTTTATTAAAGTCATGGTAGAAATATTCTTTTAAAATATTTATTAACCCCCCCCCCCTCAAACGAGTTATTACAATAATTAAAAGCACAGGGCTTTGAGGAATGCAAATCATGTTTTTTTTTTTTTAATTTTTAATTGGAGCCAACGTACCTGAAAATCAGCTCTGAATTGTAACATACAAAACTCAATAAAACAAAGATATTATTTAATTTCAAATGCTTTTATTTGCTTTTAGTTGTTTTTATGAATATGGACAATATTTTCTGAAAGCAAAAAATTTTTTCGATGAAAAATGAATTTTTAATACAATTATTTGTTATTTCTTTAATTATAATAGATTTTACATTTAAGTTGTTAAAATATTATAAAATTAGTTAAAAGCCCCATCGGCTTTCCTAAGTGTCCTTATGAGATAGATCTTTTTTTAGCGCGTTGTAAATTGTATCATTTTGACGGATCAGAATATCCACAGTAATTAAGAAATGTAATTAGACTGCTGAAAGTTTTCGTTAAAAATAACGAGGTAAATAATTTGTTCACTTAAATGTAAATTATTTCACTTTTCTCCTTCCGTAGAACAAATTAGCCTCATGGAATTCGTAAATATGTCATTCATCACCTGTCAAGAGACGCGAAAGTTTATGACCTGCTTTGTTTTATTTTCAAATTACATCTTTTTGGCACAAAAGCTAAGCTAAGCTAAGCTAAGTTTGGTTCAAAATATTTTAAATAAACATTATAATTTCTGATTTTCTTAAAATAAGTTTTGAAAAAATAATTGATATTTAAAATAATTTCAAAGTGAGATTTCCAGTTTTTTTTAAAATGGAAAAAAATGATCAATTTTGCTGACTCAAAAAAAAAACTAGATTTTTTACGAAAATTTCGGATGTGCTAGGAACGAAAAAAAATGGAAAAAAATACCCCAAAAATACTTTGATCTTTCCTCTTAATAATAACAAACATTTAGACGATAAAATTTTGTTTTCGTCAAGTTTGTCGTCTTTTTCATCATGCTATACTCTTTTTTTAGCGATCTCGTGGCGGTACCTATCCTAGTAGTTTTATTGCCTTACTAGGGGTGAAAAGAGCAAGTGGGGGTGGTGATTACAGTAAATGTAGTTAGACATCACAGCCAAGCTGTACCAGTTTCTGCCAGGTCAACAAAGAGGCATGAAGAATGGTATTGGCCAATCCCATATGTTTTTCATTGATTGCTACCTTTAATTGGAAAGAGCATCTGACATGCAAGTCTCTTCCAACCTCATCAGATATGCTGCCTTGCCTTTGAATGCAGACCTACTTTAGGGGAACTATTTTTTTGTCCCACATTGTTGAAAACAGTCCATGTTTTCATTGCCTGTGATCATTCTTTCCCAAAATAGGTTATGTTGTGTATGAACAAAGAATCACAGAGGGAAATTCAGTTTCATTAAATCATGCAGCAACAAAACATCATGGCATTTTCCATATCCAAGTTTTCAAATGCCTTACAATGCTTATATTAGATACGTAGAGAATTTCTGATATCCTCTAACCTGGATTATTTTTAATCAGTGTTTTGATTTAGTTATCATTTTCAATTTCAGGCCTGCTGAAACATTCTCAGTCTTCTAGATGAAAATTTCCACTTCTGAACATACCTTTTACTTTAAGTAACTCTTGCACCTTGATGAACATAATAATAAAAAAAAACTTTTAGTTATGGCACCATCTCTATAACTAGCATATGTCTTTTTTTGCTGTTTGTGTAGAATTTTTTTCTTCACAGAGCTGAAAGAGCATCAAATGACAAAATGCATTTTTCACTTTTAATGTAAAAGCATTTAAAATCCACACAGAAGTTGTATAGAAAAATTAATTGGGGAAAAAAAAAAAAATTCAGTCCTGTCTGAAACAAAATCAAAATCAAGAACTTACTATTGAAAGATTCTACAAACTTGTTTGAACCCAATATATGCTATAGTAGAATTGAAATTAAGTACAAAGCAAGAATAACTGCATTATAAAATATAGAATCATATAGCAAAAATTATTTTGTCTCTTGATACATTTCAATGAAAAACTTGTCTCAAATCTTTATCTATGATTTGACAGTCACTTAAATTTGTATCCTAATAGAAATAAAATAAGTTAATCATTGTCAAAAAATACAAAAACTAGTTTTATGTGACATACAAAATTTTCTTTTGAAATAATTGTTTTTATTCACCAGTTCTCATAATTTGGATCATAATCTTTTTATATTAATTGAACCTGATATAACTTTATGCTTTAAAAAAAACATTCCATTTTGATAAAAGTAATTTGTTTGAATTTTTTGTCATTATAGATTGGAACATGTTCATAGGGCTGAAGATATCTCCTTGGCTCCAGACAGATGCATCAAATGTTGAAATCCGAAGAAATTCAGAGCATGTAAGTGATATTGTGTAATTGTTATGTCATAAGAAAATCTGTTTAAAAAACTGCTTGCAGATAATTGGTTAACAAAAAAGTTACTTAAAATCAGTTAATGAGATAGCTAATGTGACTCTGTAGCTCTGTGGATAAAGCTGAGGCCTTTCAGCCTTCAGTACAATTTGTTTTTACTGTTAAGCTAATAACCAGTATAGCTGCAGTGTTTCCTTTATAAATCTAGTTGTTCTGTTGATTGGTACAGATTTAATGATCCTCCTTATTTCAATCGATCGTTCAGTTTGATTGCCAATCTGATCATAATTTTAGCAAGGAGGTTTTTATAGGGTGAAAGATTGCAAGTCTCACTGTCTACTTTTTACTATTTTCACCCATAAAACGAAAATTATTGGTTAGTTGGTTTTATGATATATTAACCCCTTGGCTTGGATTTAATGTTGAATTTTGTATAGTGCCAGTGAAGATTGAACTCATTTCTCAGTATTAGTAATCACCCAGATGAGCCTCACTGAGGTGTCTATAAAGAAAAAGGTAAGTATTAGGTTGGTGCCAAAATAATGTCGTTTTTCTTTTGAAGTTGAACACCAAAAAACGATATTATTTTTGCACCAACCTAATAAGTTCCACTCCTAGTTTTGAATTCAGAATTGTTCTGCTAGACTGATTGCCAATTTAATGCATGTAAGTTTACTCTGCATTGCTATTTAACCCGTATCTAGTGAAGAAAAGAGTTGGGTACATATCTTTTCCCAAGAACACAGCAGAAACTATCTCAGCTGGAATTTGAACTTAGTCTGTCAAATATATTTTCTGTCCCATTAACCATTTAGCCACAATTATGTAAAGGTAAGAAACCTACAAAAATTAGCAATAAAAAAAAAAAGAAAATTAAAGAGGTTTTCTTTATCATCACTTCCTTATGCAATTTTTCTCTTTGTTTCAGTCATTTAAACAGGAATTAGCATGGTCATCTTATCTGAGTGTACCTGTGATTATTATACAACTACAGAATAGTCGTGTCACCAACATGACCAGAATCCTTAACACCCACATGATCAATTCCTATTGGCAACAGGTAAGCAAAGATTGGTTTCTCCAAACTGAATTTCACCAACACTCCCATGTTGGAGGTCATCTGTTATGAACTTCAAATTTTTTCTTATTATTTTATTTTTTCCACCAATCAGTGACGACCTTCATGTATTGATATCTCTGCCACTGGTGCTGATTGTTTGATTTATGTATGATGTGTGCTGATTATTATTTATTATCTCTTATTTAGATTTTATTCCAAAGACATTTATAACATCTATGAAGCTGTAATCTGTAAACAAACTTTATTGGGATGACTAATTTTTTATTTTATCTATTTTCTTTTTTATATCACTCCGATTAAGACAATAAAGCCACTAGGATGTATGATGTTACTAAGAGGAAAAGAAACAGAGGGAGACAATATAAAAACAGGATTCAAGGAGACAAGATGACAACTACTATTACATGTAGTGGGCTTGATTTTTGACTTAGTACCCCATTATGGCCTTTTGTCAGACTAAATTATGTTTGAGAAAAAGTGTACCTGTTCTAATAGGCATTTCAACAAAAATAATTTTACAAAATCTGTTTGATTCATTAGTTTTTGTAACCTTAAAGTAAAATACCTTTTAGGTTACACTGAAAAACTTGAAAATGTTACTGTTTGCAATATTGAAATTGTCAATTATTAAATATTCATGATTTTTTTTATTACTTCAAAAATAGCACTTCATTAGGAATATTAAACAAAAGTGTTTAATATTCTAATTGTTAAGTCAGCTGGTAGTTTGAAAATTGTGATGTAGAGAAACAGGAAGTGATTGTTAAAAAACAAAGTCTATGCCAACAAAAAAAAAAATTTTAAGTGAAAGATACAATTAGTTTACTTTTTTTTTATTTCATCTTTTTTTGGGGGGGTTGTTGGTTAACAGTTGGAGTAGATCAGTTGAATGCTAAAGGTTTTTGTTTTTTTATCAATTCACCTCAAACAATACAACAATGCCACTAAGGGGCTAGTTTTTGTTCAAAACTTTGGAAAATTTAGTATTTTAAATTCCTTTTGTAATAAACATTGTAGTGTTTTTAAATTGCTTATAGAGCTGATTTATATTTTTGTATGAATTAGAAGTCATTCTGGAAATATTAGCAGTGAATTTTTTTTTTTTTAATTTGTTTCAGCAATATTGGATTCAGGTGCCTCTTATTGCTCCAGAACTACAAACAGAAAACCTTATTGAGGGCATTGAAGATACTGATCGAGATGAAATCTACAAAAACAATAACCAATATAACACATGGTATTGGTAAGTATTGATCTTTGACTTAATTTACTGTCAACAAACCAGCAAAACATACCATAGTGTTGCACAAGACCAAATGATAGGAAACTGGAGTAGAAAGATTATTGAAACACTTCTCCAATTGAGAAGGGCTCAACATTTAAAATCTTGTATTTTTTTCTCCCCACTTGAGCTTAACAACTGATGGTTGATGCCAGTAGGATGGGAAGTGTGGAACTAACTACTTCAATTGCAAACAATCACTTTTACAATGGAAAAATTAAGTAACAATTCTTGATATATTGACATCACTTAAAATTTTTAAAAAATCCAGAACATCAACTGGAGATCGCATGCAAAACTTAACCCAATTTACAGAGAACTGAGACCAATCTCTGTTAAGCTCAAATAAAAGTGATTTCAGTTTACCTGCCACCCAGCAGACAGGGAGGTCATCTCATCCTTACTTCTATGGCATCCTTCTGGAGGTGCCTTCTCACGAAAGTTGACTTTCCCAGACACCAGGACTCAGGGTTGGACATTGAGAATCTGGGGACAGCAATGCATGACCGATCAATGTGGAAAGGGATTGTTCTGACCAACCACAGGGAGGTCAAAGGAGGATGATGATGATGATGATAAAATCTTATAACAACTGTTTTCACCATTTAGAAAATTTATAACTACAAAATATTAATTTTAAGATTTAAAGTAAAAAAAAAAAAAAATGTTATTTACAACAAATAGATGGTGTGATTAATAAAGTAAGTGACTCCAGTTTAATCTTTTGAACACAAATATTTTTTATTTAAAAATAACTAGTGGTTAGCATCTAAACCTTCTCCCTCACTAGCTTTTCTTTTGGTGTTTAGGGGTGGCATGCACTGTGAATGTCAGAATTGGCATCCAGCCTTGTAAACCTTGCCTCAAATCATTGACAAATCCTCTGTTGGGTAGGACACACTTTGCTTTATGCTGGTCCTACCTCAACAAAAAACACATGCTGTGTATGTACAATAACTAAAATAATATTAAAATTTTTACAAATTTTCAGTTAAGTGAAAGATAAGTAGATATAATTTGAATCCCATCATTGGCTACTTTGTCGTTTTTCTTAATAAACTTGAGAAGAAACTTTAAAAAAAATCCTGGAATCCAATTGATGACATGAAAATAAGATTTAGTTATTGGATATAATTTGTTGTTTTATTTGTCTTTATAAGTCACTAAGTTAGATTTTAAAGAGCAAAGAGTTTGTGAAAGTTTTTTTTTTTTTTTTTTTTTTTTTTTTTTTTTGCCCCATAGAATTGTTGCTGAAAGTGGTGATTATATTTGAGCAAGATTTTAAAACAAAAAAGGATTTTTGAGTTAAAGATACAGCCTGTTTTGGCTGCTTTTTAACATTTCAGAAACGTCTTGCAGTTGTGATTGTTGTTTGCCACCAAATATCACTCAACAGTCTGACTCACTAGGCCGTAGGTATAAAGTAGCACATTTAATAACTAATCTCAAACATCAGTGAATTCTGGATTTTCTCATACAAATACAGATCTTGGAAGTAACAAATTGTCTTCAATAAGTTTTATGTTTATATTTGGTCTTATTATTGTTTTTGTATTCTTCTAGGTGGCATACTTTTAGAACATTATGTGAACCAAACAAAAAACTTGGCGTTGTATTAGAATTAACTGCTGACCTTCCAGATGAAGATGTACTTGAACGCTGGCTGTCTGAGCCAATCAAAGCTTTATCTTTGTCAACTAGTTTGTTTTTAACTAATAAGAAAGGTTATCCAGTTCTCTCGCGTGCACACCAGTCTTATCTTCGAAAGCTATTTAAGGTATGTATGTATTTAGACTTGTAACTAGACTTGCTATTTTTCAATTTTTCAGGAAGATAGCTTTCTCAAGTTCAGTAGCTGTTGTTCTTTCAAGTATTGATGGGGGTTTCCTTCTGAACCTTTTGTTTGAAGTAGTGTGGAATGTCAACATCTTGATTATGTTGTTACTTTCTCAAGTTACATGTGCTATCCATTTTAGGTGTTGATGTTAGCCTGCTCTGATGGGAAAAAATGGACAAGCATTGATTGAACCTCTTTATTTATTATTTTTAGGTAAAAATCTATTTGGCACCATCATACATGTCCTTCCTTCTTAATTTTTCTACTCACTCTCACCAAAATCTCTTTAAAAAAGAAAAAAAAGTCTCCTCCAAAACTATTTTTTCTAAATATGGTCTGAAATTGTAAGATTTCATTATCAACATTCCATGAGGAATTCCAAGTTTTTTTCTTGGTTAGATTGAGAATATTTCAGTCCCTCCTCATCTCAAACTTGTAAATACTGATGTTTAATTAATATTGAAAATAAATATGAAAGACAAGATTTAAATTCACGTTTTAAGCATGGCTAAAAATCTTAAATCACACTTAACTGCAGCTGTTTGTTAAATATTTACACTTTTTAGCTATTCTCTTATGTTTCTGATTGTTTCAATGTATTTTTGTTATCTCTTTCCAGCTAGATGTACAGTTAATTTTAACAGGTGCCAACCGACATCCTGACAAAGGGATAACATCATATGTTCAGTATCTTGACCATCTTTGGCAGGTAAGTACATGAAAAAGGTTTGTGTTTTTTCTTATTTATTTACTAATAGTCAATGTAAGGGCTACTCAAGGTAGAGGGTTACTGAATGAGAATGTTGTCAGTGAAAGGGAAGGAGGAATTAAGAAATACATATTATAAGGATATGTAGGATATCTATTGTTTGATCCTGGACTTAAAGAGACCAAGATTGTCGGGAGTCTGTTCTACAAACAACAATTCTGAGGAACATAATGGGGATGGTTTGTGAACATGGCATGATGTGTCCTAGCTGTGAAGGCCTGAACTGGTGGAACTAAGGAATTTAACTCATCCAAACATCTGCCATAGTAATAGTGATAACGTAGTGAGAGGCTAGCAATGTTTCATCTGTGAGCTAAGAGTCACAGGGTGGAGAATATTTCATCATCCACAAATCCGTGTAAATACTTTTGAACTCTGTTGAGGCTAGATAGTTTGAGCAGTACCAACCTATATGTGGTTGCAATACTCCATTCTTGATTTGATCTGGCTCTTGTAAAGATAGAACATTGCAGCAGAAGTTAGGTATTTTCTGGATTGATGCAAGAAAATGACGATCTTCCAGCGTCAATCGCAATGGCACAAATATGTGTTCCATTGAAGTTTGGAGGGAACTTTAAATGAAGATTGGTGCAGGATTAGGGTCTACTCAGTGATGATGAAATGTTACTATTTTTGGATGAGCCAGTTTTTTCCCCATTGAATTGTGAGTGTTGTCAGGGGAGAGATCAATTGCCTGGCATTTGTTATCAAGATACCTCATCTGTAATCAATCCTGTTTCACGGCAACCAAATGTAATACCTTGATCAATCCTGGCTTAGAGCAAACCAAATGTAACACTTCATCGCAGTCACCCAGGGATCAATCCTGGTTCCTAACAATTCAATCCGATCCCGGTTTGATCAATGGAGTGATCTGTTTGATCTTGACCTGCCTTTACCCCATGTGATTATTTTGATTATAAGAAGGCCAAGATTGATTTGTCACAGGTATCTTCGTGTTGGACTGGTCCAACTCTAGCGAAGTCGTACAATAAAATTGGGGGGAAAAAAAACAGCACTTGAAATTTTTATATAAAAAAAATAATTACTATCTTTATATCAATTCTGTGTACAGGGGTTCATTAGTAGTTGTGTTTGCATGCAGGTGTTTGTTGACCCAACCCGTTCCTAAATCAGATGCAACACTTGGGTAAGCTTGTAAATTTTTGGCTTGCAGAGTTATCGAAATTTGTTTTACTGCTTTGGTAAGTTTGGCCCAAGGCTGAAGTTGGAGGTTCTTATGCTTAGCAGGAAGTGTGGAATCTCTCAGCAATCTCTGTTGCTTCCTCTCTCAGCTCTCTGGCTGTCTCTCTGAACTCAACTCCCAAATTCAACTGTTTGAATGGCTTTCAATCGACTCCAACTAGAAACCGGTGCAGGGCAAGATGTAGGCTGGGTTTCAGTGAATCCCCTTATTTCCAACAAAAGTCTATTATTCTTGGTCTTGAGAAATCAAATTAGTTTCATAATTCTGGGGAATTCTCCCTCTCTTGTGTGGGGAAGGGAGGTTGCAGACATCGCTTTGCCCGGCTGCTCCCAGCTTCTCTTATACCATCTCTCACTATTGCTCCCTAGTGGGTATGAGCAGCTCCTTAATGTCTCTGTGCCTGCTACCCTTCAGTGGTGCAGACTACCCCACTTCCTTCCTTAATCGCTCTTCTGTGCCTGTCACCTCCAACATTCGATCTAACACTTTCGCCCCGGCGTCTTACTCTCGGAGTTGAGGTGTCTACTTGGTCCTAACCGAACTTAAGGGAGTGGCCATAGGTCCCCTGAGCATCCGTAGATTATTCGACCGGTCCGCTGGTTTAATCCTGCTTCCTGCCCACGTGATTTGTTTGATCCAGAAAGGGATGTCCGTCCATTCACAGTCGACTGAAGATATAGGCACGGCTGGGAAGTCTGCGCTAAGAAATTTAGAATGCAGCAAAAAAAAAATTAATATCTGCAGAAAGCCGGACAATGGTTGAATTGTTAATGTCTTTTATATAGCAGAAAAGATTAGTAGGGAAGAGAAACAGGTTACAGAAAAGAAAAGTAAAAAAACTCATACACTGGATTCTAGACAGAGTGTACGTGATTATCTTGTTAAATCGTCTCAGAATGATATATGACTCTTGCGATGGAAGGATAAAGACTTCTGTGAGGGGCTTAAAATTATAGTGGCGTTCCTTCTCCCAACACTCGCCCGGGCCAATTCTCTCTTCGAGAATTTTCTCCTGTCTGTGTTTTTCAGCATAACTACACATTTATATAGATAACCCAGCTGGTTATAACTGACCCTCGGCCCTACTACTTCACACACGATTATCACAGGGTTTTGGCTGCTTCAACCAAAATCATCTGAATTCTAAAGTTCCTTCTAGCTTACTTAGCTCTATTTCAATTTTTAATCGATAAAAATTATTTTGACCATTTCCATTGTCCTCTGATGACCCAGATTCAATGGGTACAACTTCTGCCCTAGATCAGATTTTCCCTCTTCAATAAACAAAATGCTCTGATTTAATTTCGCTAAAAAAGAAATATACGTGTGTGTGCGTGTGTTTCCCAGACTCTCTCTCTGTCACACAATTGGAGATTGATAAAAAAAATTGTTTTCAAATGTACTTTTCTCATAAGTGAATTGACACCACATTTGGCTCTCTCACCTCTGAACCAAGAGACACTTTCCCAGGGAAATTTTTAGTGCTTGGCCGCAGGTGTTCAATTCATTGTTTTTATCTTTTGATATCTTGCAAAATGGATTCATTTAGCTTTAATTCCAGATTCAGGCATTAGTTGTCACTGGCTGTCAACAGCTGATTTGTTCACACAAACTGAGAATCACTTTCAAGCAGTCATTTGGTTCATTGTACATATTTCGATTCTCTGGGAATAATTCTTACTATTAGCCTATTTTTCCGGTATTGGTTAACCCTTTTCATGCTAAGTTATTCATTATCTTGTTTTCAAGTTGCCATTTTGATTATTAATTACCAGCAACCCAAATAGTGTTACACACACATACAATGTGGTATCATCTGTATTTAATATTTACTAGGGATCTGAGAGAGTTTTTAAAGTAAAAAGAAGGTAAACTGAGAGGATGCCAACATTGATCTTGTGCATCAGAGGACTGGCCATTAATGACTACTTTTATAGACCTACCTGACAGGAAAGACTAGTTAATTCCATAGCTGGCCAGTTTGTGTAGCAATTCTCTTTTCTATACTGTGTCAAAAGCCTTCAAGATATCTAAAGCAATCAACTCTCTTGGAATATTTTTATCAAGCACTTCACTGATTTTTATGTGTGATAATAGGACATCAGCAGTGAAACTAGAAGAGTGAAAACCATACTGTTTGTCAATCAGTATTCTAAATATTCTTAAAAAAGATTTTCTTATGCCGCCCTGTCAGCTGGGGCTTCAGAATACACCGACTGCACCTCTGCAGAGGTGTACTGCTGATAGCTGTAAAAGTAATGTTACACAGACCAATTAACATCTCTCCCTGCTCCCTTTATGTTACTAGGGGATCTTAATTGTCACAGCACTATATGGGGCTGTAAAGATACAAACCAGAAAGAAAATAGTATGGAATCTGTTATAAATAACAACAGTTTGTGTATCTATAACGATAAATCACCAACTTATATATGTCCATTCTCTGGCAGTTGTTCTGCAATTGATTTGGCTTTGTGCAATCCATCTATCTTTGTGGATTTTTCCTGGAAGGTGCTGATGGATGCATGTAGTGGCAATCATTTTCCAGTTATTCTGCAGAGTTCAGAGCAAAGTGACGGGGGTCTCCAATATTGGAGGTTGAGTGGAGCAGGCTGCAAGTAGTTTTGGGGATTGTTATGAAGTACTGAAAGAGGGATTGTGCATTGGGGACATGATGCGATTTGCAGGGGTCCTGGTCTCTGTAGCAGGGAGGTGCATCCCAAAGAGTGGAATTGAATAGAGACGTGATAGACTTTGGTTTTTCTGATTTGGGGCTGTCAGTCTTGGAGGAGGGCTATTGGGAGATTTTGGATAAATTGCTGAAGTTTGGGCAACTTCGGGCAAAAGCTCAGAGTGTGGTCAGGGATAACAAGGAGTGTTGGAGGGGTTGCGTCAGTGGGCTTGGTTCAGTGACAGGAGCAGGATCTGTATGGGATGTGATGGGAAGGATGGCTGGTAGATTTCTAGCTGGTGCAATAGATCACCTTTCTGTAAATGGTAATAGAGTGGCCAGCGGGGGAGACTGTCGCTGACGAATTGTCAATGGCCATCTCTAGGAGCTCATCAGCCTGGAGTGGTGGTCAGCGGTTTGTTGGGTTCAAGTAGGGGCCTGAAGAACAAGGGATGAACTTTGGGTCCAATAATACTGGGAGCTGCAGCCTTCCATTTGCGGTGAAGTTGAGTGAGTCTTTGGAGAGGGCCCATGGTGCAGCTGTGGGACCGGATGATGTTCATTGTCAGTTCCTGGAGCAGCTGGGTCACTGCAACTGTTGCTGGGCCTGTTTAATAATATATAGACAGTGGCCACTTCCCGGATTTGTGGGGGCAGTCTTTCATCATTCCTGTTCTGGTGCCTGGGAGGAGTGGCTTGGAACCTGGAAGTTGCCAGCAGAGGTGGGATATGGAAGGTGGGTTTACATTTTCTAGAACGAGGGCTGCATGTATACATTTCTTCAAATTGGGAGGGGAGGATTGCATAGTAGGGTAGGTTGATTTTCAACTTTTTTTTGAAGATCAAAAAGTATCATCTGAGGGAAAGTTGGGTATTGGTATAAGTACTGACACCAAAATTAGATTTGTAACTTGCACCAATTTTTGAGCATTTTGTTTATAAGATCGTCTAATATGAAGCACTAGAAACTCTTTGTTTTTAAGATCGTCTAATATGAAGCACTAGAAACTCTTTGTTTTTGATACGTTTAGATATGAAATGGCTTAAAATATTTATAATTTAAATCCATAAAAGTTTATCTATTTATATTATTCAAATGAAATGAATACAATATATCAAAAAGTAGCAATTAAATTGAAATTATAAATCCCCACCTCACCCCAACAGCTCAGATAAGCTGCGTTTTACCTTATTGAGATACGTCGGTAATAACATTGCAAGATATTGTTAAACAGTTATTTTTTCTGTTATAAACGAAACAAAAGCAAACAAGTATGAATTATGCTAGGAACAAATTAAAGGATGATGATTTTAATATAAACTACCATTTGTAATTTGAACACTCGTCTAAAAATCTACTGGTTATTAATAGTGGGTCTTTTAAGTTTCTATTTTCTATAATAATTGTAAGGCATAAAGTTATAAAAGACATGACAAAAAAATATAAATGTTGTGAGAATAATAGCAATTTTTATTATTGCATCATATTAAACTGCTCTACATAAGAGCCCTTTGAAGCAAAAGAAGGCCTCATTTCTTGGCATAAAACAGGTCAATCAACTGAGACCAGTGTATTGCATCAAAATTTATCTTTGATATTTTTTAACCTCTTTCTGGTTGGCTCTGCACTTCTGAAAAAATAAAAAAAATTTAAGTTAAAATAAAAAATTAACCTTGTCTTAATTTTTATAATCAAATGAGGATAGTACTTTAAAATGAAACTATAAATTGATGAAATCATTTTAATCAATATTATGTGAATTACTTACCTAATGGCTAAAATTCTTTTTATAGCATCTTCCCTCACTTCCAGTTCATCTGATTTCAGCCTTGCATACAACATATTTCCTGGTAGGAGACCAAAATCATTATGCTGAATATTTTCAAATGCAATCTCCTGAATTACAGGTGGTAGTTCCTTAATTCTTTGTAACATATTGAAAATATACAATTGCTAGTTATGAAATTTATTGTCCCTTTTAATTTCAAACCAGCTAACTGCATACACTCCAACAATAAACTGGATAAGACTAGTTTGGAAAATATGTTTTTAGGGTAAATGCCTTGAGTCCACAAACACATTAGTCTGGTGGCTAATGTCAACCATCTTGCTTGATTTAAGGGACAATTTTCCATGCAGCATATCTAGGGTTGACTTTCCCTAGTGAAATCACTACTGCATACTCTAAAAGAAGTATCTGATCACTACTCAGATGAACTGTCTGATGCTAGAATGTTGGCTATCTACAGGACTAACTATGGGTACAAATTTGACCTGGGGCAAATTATGATAGTCATTTGCACACAGTCTCCCAAGTGGACCAATAAATGATGTCGGACATCTTGTGTTGCCATCAATGTGCTTAAAAACAGCTCTGAACGGAAGCTCATTTTTATGTAGAGAGCAACCAATGATGTGTAATTTTCTTTTTGTTTCTCTAGAACTGTAACTAGCCCAGCTTCACTGCCAGTATTTGTATGAGGTGTTGTCTAGTAAAACAGCCTTTGGGGTATCAACACTGTTATATTCCTGCCAAAACACTAGCAACCTCCTTTGATAGAACAGCACTAGTTGCTCCAGTAGTAGTGATAACTCTATGAGTGAGGTATTTTCCACTTTCACAACAACCCATCTCCTTTATGAATGTCAAATGGTGTTCTGTTCCCTTTGTTTTCTGTAATTTTTTTTCTTTCCATCTGCCTCCTCAATCTCTTTATATAGCAATGTATCTTTGTCATGTCTTCCATCAACAACAATACAAATAATTTTTTCTGCTTTATCAATGTGTTTTTGATGGGCATTTTGTTTTGTTTTCTTTCTTTAGCACGGCCTATTTTAGATTTATCCAAAATTATGTCTTCAATATTAACATAGTCTTCAAATCTAAAAGAAAGGCATTTGCAGGGCTTGCTCCTAAGTTTGATGAACTCAGTAGTGTACCGATGAATTTTAAAAGTCTGTAAACACCCTTGGAATGTTTGGCAGTCTCATATGCATCCTATATTTCATCGCTATTTGATGACTGGAAAGAATAACATCCTGATCATAAGATGTGGAGGCAATAGGAGATGAATCAATTTGGTTTTGTCTTTCTCCTTCCACTACACTCTTTTTGGGTTTCTGAATGGTAGTTTTATCAACAGGTCCAAGTTGGAAACTACCCTTGGGTCCTATTTTGGCCCTCTGGTCTTTTAAATAGTCTCTGTTTTCCACTCGTTCCTGAAATATTAAATTTTGAAATAGCAAAGTTTGAATAGTTATTTTTTAGAAAATGACTATACTGGATCATTTATCAAAAAGTAGGCAGCTCTGATTTATCTAATGGACAAGGTGGTCCTCTAAATTTTGTAGCAGTAACACTGCAAGTAGAAAGTACAGTTTGTTTTCCAACCATTTCTATAAAAATATCTGAAAAATTGTTTATTCTGTTATTATAAAAAATTAAACAAATTGAATTCTAAATTCTAAAGTGAAATAAAAAATCTGGAAAAATATAATAAAAGATGAAATAATAAGTATGTATTTGCTTATGAAATAAATGTAAATCACTTATGCTCATGCAAAAAACCCCAAAAAACAAACTCACAAATGAAAAATAATGTCTTCAAAAATTAAAAAAAAAAATTAAATATCACAGTGAATATAAAGTTCTTTCTTTCTTTTAATAATTAAGTTTATTAAAATAAAAAAGGAACAGACTTAATTATTTTTGTGTTTTAAACTTGAAACAAATGTAAGCAAAAACATGTGGAATGCTGAAGATATTTCCGGTGCAGACTGAAAAAAATAACCACCTAAAACAAGCTTGAATTTGTTTATAGTTTATAGAATCTTAAATGAAATATTTTTTGTAGTGTTTGCTTTTTTAATTTACTTTTCTTTAATTTACCCAGAACTGCACGATTTTGAATAAAATATAAACATTTTTTAAGGCTATTTTCTACATATTTTTTCTTCAAAACCCAGTGTTAATTTGACCTACTTATCTTTACGATTATGTTACTATTTAAATTTTTGCAAAAATTGGTAAACTTTCAGAGAAAAACATTTTGTGCAGTTATTATTTGTTAATTAGCAACTTTCTCTGGGTAGAGTTAGTTGTGGTTTCAAAACTGACCTACCCTATTGCATAGTGATCAGTGTTTGAAGTTTGATGAGGCAGGTGGTGGAGCGACTCTGGTTTCTGGGTGTGGTCTTTGACATGAAGCTGGCTTTTGTACCTCATCTGAGGTGCTTGAGGGCGAAATGTGGCAGTGTCCTGCAGTTTCTGTGTGTGGTGGCTTGTGCTGAATGAGGAGCAGATTGGTGTACTTTGGTCAAGCTGTATGGATCTCTGTTCTGTTCCAGACTGGATTGTGCTAGTTTTTGTATATATGGAAGCCAGTGTGTGTGTGTGGGGGGGGGTCGTGGAAGATGATCCTCAGCACAACTTGCCATCGGGGGCTCAGATTGCTGCTCAGTGCTTTCAGAACATCCCTAGTGGAGAGCTTGTATATGGAGGCCGGTGGGGCCCCTTCACATCTGCAGCATGTTGAAATGGTATTGCAGTATTATGTACGAGTTTGATCATGCCCAGCTGGTCGGCTTGTGGAACAGCTGTTGTGATTGGTTCCATTATGCAGGGGGTGCCATGCAGCCATGTGAACTTGGGATGGAGTTCATTGCTGGGGAGTTGGCTGCTTCATTATCAAGTGTACAGAAATCAACAGTGTCCAGTGTTCCATCATGGATGGTTGAGCATCCTGGGGTTGTTCTCAGAATGCATGGTTTTCCAGGATAAGGGATCCACCTTCTCACTTTTCTGGGCAGATTAGAGGAGATGCTGGAGGACTTCCATGACTGTGCAGCTGTCTATACAGGCAGGTCAGGGAAGGGGGACATGGTGGGATGTGCCACAGTAGAATTGCCAGTAGGATATTTGATTTTCACTGCAGAGGTTTGTGCAATTGAGTTGGCTCTGGACATTGTCACTGTGGGCAGGCTGAAGAGCTTCCTAGTCCTTTCAGACTCACTCTGTCCTGTTGGCTTTGGAGGGGGCATGTTCAACAATCCAATGATTATTGGAGTATTGCAAAAGATCAGCACAAGGCAGGGGGAGAAGTGTGCTGTTTTGTTGGATCCCTGGCCATGTGTAAGTAAGAGGTGGCTGTTGAGCAGACCTGACGGCCAGGTCGGCTTTGGGTGTGGATATGGTGATTGGGGTCCCATATACAGTTTTTGGGGAGGAGATGAATAAATGTATTTTGGAAGGGTAGCAGGAGTGCTGGGACAACTATCCACATGATGGGCTCTGTGCAGTTCGTCCCAGGCTGGCAGTGGGTGGTACATCTTTCAGGTCTCAAGGGGAGGAGGTCATAACAGTCTGTTTGCGCATTGGCCATGCAAGAGTGACACATTCTTTGGTACTAGCTGGAGAGGTTCAGCTGGTATGACAGGCATGTGGAACAGAGTTGTCCATTGAACATATTTTGACAAAGCTAGTTGTCTCAGGACAGCAATTTTACAGTGCTGATGATGACATGTTTGAGCTGTTTGGTGGGGTAGGTGTCAATGATGTACTGATGTTTCTGGGAGTGGTCAGCCTCTGCAGTGGGGGGGCGGGTGTAGAGTAGGAGAGAGTAGTGACATGACAGTGTTGTTGTTATAATAAAAAAGAAAAAGATCTACAGGGCTGAACTATTGATGGAGGGCCCTATTTGCAGTGATGGAACTGGGAGGCTGGATGTGTAGGGGGTGAATGTTGCCCTCAATTCTTTGTTGAGGGAAGGAGTAGTGCCAGCGATGTAGTTGTCTCTCAACGGAGAAGCTCTTTGCAGGAGTGTTAATGGAAACTTGATTTTCAGGGTGAATTTGTTGCGGGGAATACTTTATTCGCCATTAAAATTTACAATATTGGAAGCAATTCTGGCATAAAAGATGTTTTGGATGACTTTACTTTTTAGGAATTGGTATTTTAAGTGATTAAATACAAAAGTTCTTGTTGCTATGTGTATTACTATTGAATAAAATTTTCATTAATCATACAAATTTTATGCATTTTTTTTTTTTTTTTTTTTTTTCTTGATGGGTTTTGGTTACAAAATATGCTAAACGTTTTCTTGAGTTGATTGTTTCAAATGCTACAATTAAGTATCCAGTGATAAAATATTCAGTGTTTGTACAGGTCCTGGAAACCTTGAAAAGTCCTGGAAAATTGACATGTGCAATGAAAGCTATGAATAGTAGGGGTAGCTAAAATATGTAGTCTTTTTGATCAAATTTCTATTTGTAGTTCTGTTCATTAAAACTATTGTACTTCACAGGAAATGTGCAGCAGCCAAGAATTTTTGTGACATTCACAAGCTACGAGTAGTCTAGATAACTTAAATGTGTAGCAGTAAGAATTAGTGTGTAATTCAAAATTTTCAAGTGTAGTGTAGAATGCTACACAAAATGTGTACCATAACCAGGTCTGCATTCAGTTGTGTTTTAGCCTTCAACACTTGGATTTATTCACTGCTTTCAATTGATCCATGCAATATGAATTATTGGAACCACCTATAGGTTTTTTGTTTTTTTTAACATCTGTCAAACTATTAAAAGATAAATCACAAAGTTTGTGTTTTTGAAATTGATGACACATTTTGTGTGTGCACGCCAATTTCAGTCCTTGAAACTTATTAACATAGTCCTGCTTGAAAAATCTTGATTTTTTTTTTTTTTTTTTTTTTTTTTTTATACATAGATCTGTGGCTACCCTGAATTGATACCCTTGTCCCCATCCAATATCTGTCTATAACTTTGAAGTAAATGAGACAACTTTATAAATGTTATTAGATTTTTCCAGTTATCTGTAACTTTTTTCTTTCCTTGAATCTTTCTTATTTTACATTGGGTCATCTTATAACTGATACATTCTTCAAATTTTTAAACTGTTGGTTGTGTTGACCAAAATAGTTTGGGTATTAGCAAGCTCCTGTGATAGGAAATGAGAATGTCAATCTTGTCTGAAAATTACTTTTTGAATTTTAAACTCAAGCAATTTAAATTTCTCCAAATCACTTTTTCTTTTTGCTTTTTTTTTTTCTTTTTTTTTTTTTTTTTTTGTTTATAGAGCCGTCCCACTCCTGATGCTGTTAGTCAATTTGCCAAGGGTTATGAAGATTACTTACAGTGCCCTCTCCAGGTGAGGCTGATGTAAAAATCTAGGACAAAACAAACCCATACTTTTATATCCACAAATCTGCTAACACAGTCAAAATGTTTACAGAAATATTAACTCTTGCTTTTTTATGTCTAATTTTTACCCAACAGTTCAACAGGTTTTAAATTATCTTTTGCCTTTTGTAAAAATTTTAGGTTTTGTTTATAGAGGTAACTCCACTAATTTGGTATGCATAAGGTTTAAAATGATTTTTTTAAAAATGAAAAAGCTTTCATTTTAGCTATAATTGAAAGCTAAAGGATTTAAAATTTACTATTTCCAATAAGAAAAATACTCTATAGTTCCATTGAATTTTTGATAGCTAAGGTTTAAAATGAATTTCTAAAAATGAAAAAGCATTCTTAAAGAATTTTAGCTTTAATTAAAAGCTAAATGATTAAATTTATTATTTCCAGTAAGTAAAATATTCTGGTGTATTTAGATTAGAAATTATATAGATTGGAATCTCAATGTTTTGGCCAATTTCAGAAAATTTTCTTAAAAGCAGCCATTTTCATAATTTTAAGAAATTTGTAAACAAAAAAAAATTATCGGTTTTAAAAATCTTCCAAAAATAAAATATATATTTGTGACACATTATTTGACTAAAATTAGCAAATTTAAAGTTAAATTAATCTAATTTGAAATTTTACTTGTAGCATAAAAAAGCATTTCTTACCAATGTATCCTGTTGTTCTTTTTATTGACGTATCAATAAGTTCCAAGGTAATGACAGCTAGTATGGATGATCAGATTTGACATAAATTTACAAAATCTAACTGAATGTATTCTTATTTTCTTTTTTCTTTTTTAAACTCCATAGTAATTTTTACATATTAACATTTTCAGCAATTATTTAATATTTTATTGACTTTTAGTAAAGTTTCAAGATACTTTATGAAATTTAGGTTTCATCTCTAGGTTCTTAAATTTACTAACTTAAACAAAAAATTACTTAATTGAAGTATGACCCAAACTAAAATAAATACATAAAATAAGAATATTTAGTGAAATAGTAATTGAAAAAAAAAGTAAAATTTACTTTGAAATTTTGAAGGGATGATTTGCAAAGACGTTAATGATGAAACAGAGCTGAATAATGAAATTGAAAGCAGTGCAGAGCACCAGACAATTCTTAAATCATGTGACCTTTTAAAGGATAATATCATTTATGGTCTACCATAGTTAGAAATTGGGAACGTTTATACACAAGATTTTTTTTTTTATTTTTTAAAAGTATTTGTGTACAAATGGCTGTTATAAGCTTTTCAATTATCGATCTGTAAATGTAGTTTTCACTTAACAATATTACGAAACTGCCACCTTGAAGTAATGCAGAATTTTAAATGATTTTTTAATATTATAAATTATTTAATTAAAGTTATAAAAAAATTAAAACAATTTTTGTAAAAATTATTTATTGAAAAAAATTCAAAATAGTGTCCTTAAATCTTATTTATCAAAGCAATTAAAAGCTTTTCTAATTAAATAATGGCAGTTTTATTGCATTTTTTATTTTACAAATCAGAGCAGATTTTTGTAAAAGGGGTGACTTTTACCAAAAACAATGGATAATTCATTCTCCAAGGAGTTCTGCTTTTAACTAATAAAAAATATCCTGCCATAAAAATTGAATTTCTCAATTTCATGAAATTAAGTGGGTGGTAACATGTAAAAAAAAAAAAAAATTTCAAAAATAATTTTATTTCTGAATATGTCATTGTGTTTTTCACTGGAAAAAGTGCAAAAGAAAACTAATCATTATTATGTCAGTCCTGATGTAAACAAATCCAGATTTTTAACCAAAATATTGGACATGCTAGAAAGGATTAAAAAAATACTTTGGTATTTCCTCTTAAGAAAATAAACATTTTAGTGACAATTTTGTTTTTATTGAATTCGGGGTCTTTTTTCATCATGATATGCTGTTTTTTTTTTCCATGAAAAAATGAAGGTACCTGTTATAGTGTTTTTCAAACAGAAATTATATTGATAAAAACGGCCATTTTTGACACATTTGTAAACAAAAGTTCTTGGTTTTAAAACTTGCAAAAGTAAAATATATATTTCTGAAATAATATTGAGGAAAATTTGCAAATTTGAAGTTAAATTAAATATCATTACTTATAAAATGTTGCATACAAACATTTCTTAACTATGGGGGTCTTGTTTTTCTGACGTGTTAATCAATTTATTGACAGCTGAATGTATTCATAGTTAAGTATGTTGGAGCAGTCAAAGTTCACGTTTTTTTTTTTTTTTTTTTTTTTTTTACCCTTGTAAGGGGGAACAACCTTTGAAACATGTGACCATTTAAAGATAATGTTATAGGTTTGATTAGCCATACTTTGAAATTCTGAATGTATATTAAAAAAATCGAAATCCTTTTAAAAATATTCAGGGTCATCAGATTGTAATAAGCTTTACAATATATGATTAGTAAATATAGTTTTACTTAATAACAACATTTTCTAAGTTATCTAATTGAAAATGAATTTTAAAAGATTTAAAAACTTTATAAATTATTCAATTTAAAATTGTAAAAAAAAAACAAAAAACAAATCTCATAAAAATTCATTTTTCATTATAAAAACTTCTCAAATTAAATAATATCTTTTACTGTGTTTCTTATTTTTCAATTCAGAACAGAATTTTGGTAAGACAGTTTGATTTTGAAAAAGAATTCTGCTTTTAACTAATATAGTCACTAAAATTTATCACACTGAATTTCTGAAGTTTTCATAAAATTAAGTGGGAGAGGAGTAACATGTAAAAAAAATTTTATCAAGGTATTCTAATAAAAAAAAAAAAAATTTAATTCATTTGTGAATGAGTCCTGAAAGTTTCATTAAAATCTGACTATTATTTGATTTTTGCAAGAATTTCCAAATTAATGTGTCTGTCACCATAAAAAAGATAAAAATTTGCTATGCTAACTAGTACAACTGATGATGCAAGAGAAACAAGTTTTTAATCAAAATTTTGACTTCTAAAAAGGAATAAAAATTTATTTAAATATCCAAAAAATACTCTTTGTTATTAAGAGCAATGATCAATTCCTCTTAATTTTTATTTTTATTTTTTTTTTTTTTTTTTTCCCTTTTCATGGAGGTAACCATGTTTTATATAAATTATAAGTGAACCAATCTAAGGTTCTTGTTTGAAAAAAAACAGTACAGCATGATGAAAAAAAAAAAAAAAAAAAAAAGGCTCCAAACTATATAAAAACAAAGTTTTACCGTCAAAATGTTTGTTATTATTAATAGGAAAGATTAAAGTATTTTTTATTACTTAAATTTTTTAATCCTTTCTAGTATGCTTGAAATTTTAGTTAAAAATCTTGTCAGTGGTCAACATAATATTTACAATTAGTGTTTGGTGACTTTTTTTTTTTTTTTTTTGATTTGGGAATTCTTGCAAACATTAAATGTTGAATCTAATGGAACTTTCAGGACTTATTCACAAACGAATGAAATTATTTTTTAGAGTATCTTATGTTACCCCCAACTTAATTTCATGAAATTTTGACAAATGGCAATCTCAAAATTTGTTTTTTTTTTTTGTTTTTTTTTTTTGTTTTTTGTTTTTTTTTTTTGTTTTTTGTTTTTTTTTTTTGTTTTTTGTTTTTTTTTTGTTGTAAAACTGGACCCCCAGTTACCAAAAATCTGCTCTGAATTATAAAATAAAAATGCAATAAACCTATAACATTATTTAATTCGAAAAGCTTTTAATTGCTTTTATAAATAAAATTTATTTAGGACATTATTTTATTTGAGGAATAATAGATTTTAGGAGAATTGTCTTTTTTTTTTTTTTTTTAATTTTAATCATAATAATTTAAAATATTGTTTATAATTCTGAATTACTTCAAACGGGTTAGTTGATATTGTTATTAAGTGAAAATTATATTTACGAATCAAAAATTGAAAAGCTCAATAAAAGTCATTTGCACCCAATTTTTTTTTTTTTTTTTTTTTTTTAATGTATATAAAATATTACATGCCCGTTTGAAAGTATGGTCGACTATACATGACATAATCAGAAAATACGAGTGATGACTATAGTTAATTTAAATTTAACATTGCTAAAATTAGATTATAGAGAATGTTTTCCAACATTTTTAAGATTACTGACTACTTAAAAAATTATATAAAAGATGTGCTCACCTGTCATTTTTTTAAATTATGTTTTAACAGTTAAGTCTCTGTAGAACAACAGTAAAGGTGTTGACAGATTTTATCATTGCTTGTTAAGTGATCTATGAGTGACAAGTGATGGTGATAAGTGCATAATCACTGCTACTGTTTGATTTAAAAATCTATTTCACAGTTATTTTAATCTTAAAGTAAATAATATTTTTTTCAAATTAGATTAATTATACTTTAAATCAACTAATATTCCTCATATAAAGTTTCAGAAAAGTATATTTTATTTTTGGGTGACTTTTAAAACCGAGAATGAACTTTTGTTTACAAATGTGTCAAAATAGTTGATATTGATTTTTAGCAATTTTTCAAAATCAACCAAAAAGTTGAGATTCCAATCAATATAAATTTCTATTTGAAATTTTGCTTACTAGAAACAGTAAATTTAATCATTCAGCTTTCAATTCTTTTTCATTTTAATAATTCATTTTAAACCTTGTGTATAGAAACTGAGTGGAGGTACCTATACAAAACTGTCACCAAAAAAATGAATCAGTAAAAAAAGTTATTTGTTCTGTAAATAGTTAAGCAAAACCAATGGAATTTTAAATTAATCACTTATTTTGATCAACAGATTTTTTACTCCCTTCCCCCCCTCCCTGTTTGAAGCAAATATTTAGGAATACTGAAAATTTCTCGGTCTGACCCACTTTCCAAAATTGGGGCCAAATACCAGATTTTGGTAAGAGGAACTTATTGATTGGGCCCAAATATTTTCTTGCAACTCCCTCATTTTATACTGAATGCAATTTCAATACTGTGTTTATTTTATTGTAAACAGCCATTAATGGATAACCTAGAATCAATGACTTATGAAATCTTTGAGAAAGATCCTGTCAAGTATACACAGTATAAGGAGGTAAGTGTTTTGACAGTTTCTATAGAGATGATAAAAAAAAACAATGTGAATAGTGTTTCCATCTAGAATTACACACATATACTTAATCAGCATATTACCATAAGAGATTGCTTAAGGAATAAAAAAAAATACCTTTTATCTTTTTATAATATTGTTACACAATAACGGTGATTGCTTAAGGAAAACTTAAGCAATCACCATTATTGTTAATGTTAGGCTGTTTAAAAAGTAATGTCAATTTTTTAAAGAAATAAAATCAACTGTAACTCAAGTTTTATATATTTATTTGTCAAGAACATTACTAGCAATGACAAATGCTTACTATGAAATTGGTTCTTTTATTCTTTGTTGATAGAATCTTGGATATTGAATGAAAAACCTTTGTCGTAATCAAAGCCAAAGCTCCACTCTCAGTGTCTTGGTGAACAGATAGAATATATGAGATTTTTGTCTATTTCAAGCTCTTAGAATAAAACAGAATAATCACTGCAGATATTTATTATCAAGGAAAGAATGTCCTAATTTTGGTTAATATAAAGTTGTCTATTATATCCAATGCCGTTTCCTCTAGATGAAAGTTTAGAGCAAAACAAATCCATAATTTTAGGTCTTCAAATCTATTTTTCTTTAACACAGACAAAATACTCGTATTTTGAAAGAAAGGATTCAATTTTTATGTTTTTTTTTTATTCTTTCAGGCTATCTATTTTGCTTTGTTGGATCGAGTAAAAGAGGAGGAAAAAGACTGTAAGACCGTGTAAGTTAAATTACACATTAATTTGTATAATCAAACCAATTATCTTTGCTATTTAAATATAGGGATCACACTTTGGATTACCATGAATATGTTGTTACTTTAATATTAGTTTCTAATGGGTTAATGTTTTTTTTTTATTTATGCTATTGTCAATATATTTTGTAGACATTAAACTCTTCTGAATTTATGAAGTCTCCTTGGCAAAGACTAGATCAACTAAAAATATGAAGGAAAAAGTAAATGAAGATAAAACTATTCAAAATGTAATTAACAGTTTTCACTTAAAGATTTCAGGCCAGAGTAATCCAACTCATAAAGCAACATATTTCTAAATAAGATTCTTAATTTTCTCTCTTCTGATCTTCTTAATTATCCTATGGCTGTATAACTGACACTAAATTCATCTAGTGTTTCATTTCCCAATAAATAAGTTAACTATTTAAATATTTGAAAAATAATTTTTCCTCTACTTTTTCAGTGTGATTATGGTGGTCGGCGCTGGACGTGGTCCCCTGGTTAGAGCTGCCATTACTGCTAGCAAAAAAGCAGAAAGAAATATTAAAGTGTATGCTGTTGAGAAAAATCCAAATGCTGTTGTAACGTAAGTAACTTGCTTACTCATAGGTCATATGCTTTTTCTGAATATAGCTTTAAATATTCATATTACCATGAACATCAAACAATGTAGCAAACATTATGCAGGGTTTTGTGACTGCATAAATGTCCATTTTTTTCCTTATACTGTAATTTTTTCTTGATTTTATATGAGGATGTTGAAAAGTTTGCAGCCCATCCTACTTTTGGAAAGTAGGTCAGACCAAGAACTTTCAGTGCCCTCCTCAAATACTCCATCTGGACTTGATATTTTTAGTGCAGAAATAGTTTTAGCTATGTCATCATTTTCTCACTTTTGTTATGATTATGATTTTTAAAAGTTACTGTGCTGGTAATGTAATGGTTATTGGTGCTGAAAGTGGAATTTGCAAATTCAAATTTGAACCTAGTCTGTTGTGCTTATTTTCACAGTAATGATCTTTGGAAAGATCTGAATCAATCTAGCTATGGCCAAATAGCATGGTAGACTAGGCTGTTTAGCCTTGGGTAGCAGATAGTCTATTAATTAAAATTATATACCTTTTAGCCTGTGGAATTACTGAGACATTTCTTTATCCAGATATCACATTTTGTCCACTCTGAGTAGAGCAATGGATTCCGTCCACTAGGTATAGAGTTCAAGTCATGGCATAAGTTCAGCTACTATCATATGATTCTTTAATCTAACTGTTTTCTCTTTGTTTTTTGCCAGGTTGGAGAATTTAAAAGATGAAATGTGGGGAGAACAAGTGGAGGTGATTTGCCAAGACATGCGAGATTGGGAAGCACCAGAGAAAGCAGACATTCTTGTAAGCGAACTGCTCGGATCATTTGGTGATAATGAATTATCTCCTGAATGCCTGGATGGAGCCCAACGATTTCTTAAAGGTAATCCATTTCCAACTTTTTATCATAATTGTACAATTTCACAAAGACAAAGGGGTTTATTTTTGTACTGTTTACACTTTTTTTTAAATTTGTAGATTTATTTTTCATGAAGTTTAAAAAAAAAACAAACTTATGAGAACTTTTAAGAGGAAAAAATTAAACTCTATCAGAGATATCAAAATTCTACTCTTGTGGTGAATTTGTTTTGTTTTACCTTAAATTTAAAAAGTTTTAATATAAAGTTTCCTACTTTAAATCTTAAAAGCTATCAGAGGAAGAAAATGCAATCTTTTTGTTTAACTGCTAAGCAGTTGTTTTTTTTTTTTTTTCTGTTGTAGATGATGGCATCAGCATCCCCAGAGAATATACATCCTATTTAGCACCTTTACAGTCAGCCAAACTTTATAACGAAGTTAGACTGAGCAAAGAAAAAGATAAATCACCTGAAGTAAACCTTCTTTCACTTTTACTTAATCATCCCAAATATTATTTCAAACAAAGTCAAAGACAGATTGAACGCTTATATTTTAGTGTTCGCATTTCTGTTGATTATATAAACAGCAAATTTGAGGTTATTAAGTATAATTAAATTCCTGGAAGTTTATTATACCACATTTGTTTAATGTCAAGCTGAACTCAACATTAATGTGAATATGGAATCTTTGTCAAAGGTGTTTGTTTTTTACCCTTACAAGAGAAATACAAAAATTTTCAGTATAATCTATTTTTCATTAATGCAATTACATTATAAAAATGTCAATTGATTTTAAAGAGTGAAAAGTCTATAACTTCATAAGTTTTTTTTCTGCTTTTACCTTATGAACTGGGACATTGTCAGTAGTTGTTCTGCTAATAGCAACATCCGGCAAAATTAGGTCAATAGTATTTACTTCAAAACTAAATTGAGAATTACTAATTGCTAGTAACTTTTTCTTGCATTTCTTAGACTTGAATCATTATAATTAATGCAGTTATGAAACAAATGCTCACTAGATATATGTATATTTATAGTTAAGTATTTGAAAAATAATTCTATTGAGCATAACAAATGTAGTACTATTTTTCACTTGTGCATAATGAAAATATAAAATCATATTGAAGATGTCCTGGTTTTAAAAATTATCTGTGTATAGTGTTTGTTAAATGTTTTATTTTTGTATTATATAACTCGCATAGCTTTCCTTTTATCTATAAAGATATACTAATGTTTATTATGACTTTATATTTTTTCAGGCTCCTTTTGAAATGCCTTATGTTGTCAGACTTCATAATTGCCAAGTATTAGCAGAGCCTCAGAAAGTTTTTAGATTCACGCATCCCAACAAAGGTGAGTGATCTTTTTAAACATTCCAATTTATTTATATCAAGACATTATTAAAATATTGACTAAATGTATTTTTCTGAACTTGTGATAATAATGATATTAAAAAATATATAAATCTATTCAATCTTTTCTTCTTTTTTTTTAACCTGCAGGTTTCTGAAATTTGTTGATTTGATAGTTTTTGTATAAATATTATTGGGACTTGAAGAAATGTGTGGAATATAAAGACATAAATTTCTATTTTTATTTTCATAGTTGGAAGGTCTGTCTCGAAAAATAATGAATACAAATCTAAAAGTTTTGTCAGTGCTTTGTGATTAATTTCCTTCTGGTGTTTCCAGGCTTTTATGATTACAATCTTGATGCTCTTTGTTTTGGGAAGATAAACATTACAAGATTTGATTTTATTTTCAGGTGAAGTAATTGATAATTCCCGTTATGTGAGTTTAGAATTCTGCATTAAATCTGATGCTGTCCTCCATGGATTTGCTGGTTACTTTGATTCTGTCCTTTATGCTGATGTCACATTAAGTAAGTTTCTTTTGCTTTTTATCACAAATTTACAAACATAAACCGCACGTTTTGTTATAAAGTTAAATCATATATAATTAGTATAAAAAAAATAAATTTTTCTTTCAGCTGCAAATACAGAAAAGGACAATCTATTTTGTTTTATAGTTGTTAATATAAAAATAACATGCACAAAATGATCAATAGACATATCAGTGCAAGAAAGTCATTAGTTTTCAAATTTGAAAATATTGTCATTAAGTTTTTTTAAATGCCATTACTTATGTCAAATATTACTAAATGCCAATATTGACTGATATACTTTTTTCCTTCATTAGTTTCATAAACACTTCTCAGTATTTTGTGCTTGTCCATATGAACAACAAAACAATTGTCAAATTGTCTTGTTTATAATACTTTTCATTTTTGGTAATCTAGATTAGATTATGAACAGGGTTCTTAAAGAAATGTATGAATATACAAGTTAAATTGGGTACTTAATTCTAAAGATAGTCTTTTTCTGAAATCATACACCTTGAAAAAAAATGACCAAATGTATGTTTTTCTCATGACATCAACATTCTTTTATTGATATTGCAAAACCTTCTGAATGTTTTTCCTTTTCTTTCCATAGGCATTTTGCCATCAACACATTCTGCTGGCATGTTTAGTTGGTTTCCAATCCTTTTCCCCATTAAGGTAAAGGATAATGACTTTTTTTTTCTTTTTATATATTTTTCATAGATTTTCAGAATTATAAGACTAAATTCCTTATCTTAACTATTTTAATGTATTCCTATTGTATGTGGAGGTCACCAGAGAAAAATCTGAACTTAACCAAATTATTTGGGTTGCTTTTCCCCATCCTCCGATTTTGTAATTCCCATTTGAATGAACTGCTTTTTTCTTGAGAGTAGAAACAGTTTTAGGTCAAGTGTACATGTAAGGTGTGCTTTATCCCCTTACCACACTGCAACCAAATTACTGTGTATCAATATAGCAAATGATTTTTCTAGCAGCCACATTCAGCTGCAAGAAAAATCGCACACACACACACACGATTATTACAATGATTTTCTTTTGAAATGTAACTTTGTTGACATGGAAAACTGAAATCTGTTTAATTTTAGAGAAGTCATTTTGGTGCAATTTGATTTAAGACAAACCAATAATACCATGCCTTTCCTGGCATAGAATCTCAATTCTTACAGGATTTGAGCTACAAACTGTTTCTTAAATTATAAATGACATAGCTGTCAAGAGATACATGTATTGTAATTTGGTGAAGTAAGCAAAAATGTGTTAAAAAATCTATCGTATATGAATGAATCTATCCCTTTTGATATTCTCTAAAGAAGTTCATTCGCAAAATTATATGAAAGATGTCATAAATTTATATAATGTATTATTTCTTTTCTTTCAATTTAGGAACCAGTATTTTTACATAAAGGCTGCAAAGTTGTTGTTGACTTCTGGCGAGTTGTAACAGAACGAAAAGTTTGGTATGAATGGTGTATTCGAGAGCCACAGATCCTGCCCATTCACAATCCTAAGGGACGTTCATATACCATAGGACTCTGAAGTTGTGCACACATCTGCTCACCCTCTCAATTCCCTACAGAATGAAGCTTCATTTTAAGGAAACTAAGAAAATGTCTTATTTGCTATTTTAGTCATTAAAGAAAACAACAATGTTCATTTCACTATCTGAATTTTGTGGTAGTTTTTGTGATTATAAAACTTTCAAATTTTGCTCACCTTTAGTAACAAGAATATTATCTTTATTTTCAGATGAAGCATTGTCAGCCATTAATATTAATTTTGAAAATTTTCCTTATATAAAAACATCAAAAAATTAAAAAGAAAGAAAATATTAACTAAAATTAATAATAATAGCTGTCATTGCAATGTTCAAATATATATTTACCCTTTCAAGTATTTTATCAAGGGCAATATTTGCTACTTAGGATTTTTCTTATAGTATTTTTTCTGCATGTATCATTCTATATAATTCAGATTGCAAGTAGTGAGCAAAGGATTCTGGTTTCGTTCTTGAAATCAGCATGTGAATTTAATTTGTAAAGAAGTTATTTCTCTGTTCTTGTCTTTGGAAAAAAAATTTTCCTTTTCTAAAAGGATGTCACCTTCAAAAAGTGAATAATTCAAACAAAATCATAACTATAATAATCACATGAAGTAAATAAAAAAAAAAATTCAAGTTACTTTTAAAATATTCAAGGATTTGTTCATAGTATTTTACTTTTCACTGAGAAAGAAAAAAAAATTTAATTTTTCTGTTAATTATACTTTCTGTATAATTTTAAAATGAACTGAATGTTAACTAGATTTTGAATTTAATTTTGCTTACATTACTTGCATTATTTACATTACTTGAACTGTTATTCTCATCTTCATTGCCATATAAATAATGCAAGTAATCATAATACCTCATCTCGGAGATATAGACAGGAATATTACATTGTTTGCAACTCATAAAAAGATCTTACTGACTTTTACAAGAATTTCTTTCAAAATTGTTTTACTGATTATCTTTCATATAAAGCTATAACTACACATACTTTCAATTTTTAATGACTAAAACACTTCAACTCTAGATTTTAATGATTAAAGTCATTGGCCAAATTGTAGGTGACTTTTTTTTTTAAGAGACAGGTTATCTATCAAAATCTGTGGGTGAGTATAACTCGTACTTTTTGTTTACTATAAACCAACTTCTGATTGGATTCTTTAAAGATTTTTGTTAGTCTTAGAAGCTTGCAAACCTGCCACTTGACTAAATTACAATCATTTAAGATTTTTTTTTTCCCTTTTCTCTCAAAATATATTTAATTAACAAATAAATCTTTTTACTTTTACAGTGCAATCTCAATCCAGTTAATATTTATCATCTTGTAAAATGAATGCTGAAACATAACACTATTTACTTTAAAAATTCCAATGCTTTAAAAATCATCAGAATTTCAACACTGATTATTGATTACAAAATGTCAAAATCTTTATCCTGAAATCAATAAATAATAGCCATTTTATCTGTATGAGACTTACATTGATGAAACCCTCCACATTTATTTGGTTGAGGGAAGATGGCCTCTCTAGCAATGTAAAAATGGATAATTATGTCACTCATCATTGATTATAACTAAACTGGTTGTCCACATTAATGTTGCAGTTTGGTTTGTAGGTTTATGGTGCACATGTGCAAGGATCAGTTAATTATCAAATGTGTTGGAGTTTTATTTTTTTTTTTTTTTTAAAGATTAATATGAAACCTACAATAAATAAATTTTGCAAAGAATATTGGAGCTTTGAAATTTTAACTTCTGGATTTAACAAATTCAGATTTGGAGGATCTATTTAAGAGAAAGTTGAAACTAGGCTGATTGTCTTGCTTTACAAGATCCCTCAATGCTTTTTAGTAAAGATAAAGTTTAAGCATCAATTTATTTTATAATGAATTTATCTAATGTCAATGTTGCCGATTTTAATTAATATTTGTAAAGTAATCATTGCATTTTACTTTTTTTTTTCTTAAATCAACATTGTCAATTTGCAAATTTATGAGTCACAAGAGTTCAAATTTTTTTATAAATAGTAACAATAAAATCTAAAACAGTGCTATTAAAAGTTTGTGACACTTTTTTATTTGGCAAGTTGTACTCAACAATGAGTTGAATGAAACTTGAATTTTATTTCAAGTTTCTATCAGATTATCTAACTTATGACAATTCACTCAAATAATTAATGGCTGAATCTAGTTTAAATATAGGATGGTGACACAGAATCCTAGACATTGATCCTAGCTCACCAACTGCAGTGAATGAATGGCATAATTGGTGTACAGTTTTTACAAACTTGGGGATTATGCCTTAGTGAATTCGAGTTTATCAAAACTTGCACACACTATGACAGCACTAGCTAATTTAAACATTTTTATAACACTAAAAAAATTATTAAATTTTTGAGACATTTACTTGCTACATGAAAAGAAGAACCAAGTGAAACTCGGGATAAATTCATCAGGAGACTCAAAAAAAAAACAAAAACAAACTAAGACTGGATTACAATTTTAAATACTGTATATCTATAGAATGTGGGGATAAAGCTGTGAGATACTTTTATTTGTGGAATTGTTTCTCCAACAATGTGCCAAAGACTGCTAGAGAATAAAACCTTGGATTTGCAGCCGGCTTACAGTCAAGCTTTTGCCTTGGATTTGGTACAGAAGAACAATGAAGCTTATGTTACCCATATTCCTTCTCCAGCAGTTGAAGTCTGTGAAAGTAACCCTTCTGACAAAGGCAATTAAAAGTAATACCATAAACCCACCTGAGACATCAATGGTAGCTACAAATTACAAAGTGCTATCAGGTTTTCTACCCACATTGCAGTTAGTCCAGCCAGTACTTTCATTTTACTATCAAATCCTGCAACATTTATAACTATTAAAGGAAAAATTTTGAATGTCTTGGTTTTCTTGTGCTTCTGAAAGTTTTAGTAGTGAAAATGCAGTTCATTCCATAATACTAAAAATTATTCCTTTGTCAAAGCAGGTAACTATGGCACAAAAAAGTTTGACTCAATCTAGTGGACCTGTTGTTAGTCTCAAATTGTTGATGAATATTGCTATCCATGTCTGAACATACACACTTTGACTGTTACTAAACCAGCTTTCTAGGCAGTTAATGTGTGGAATGCCAGATTATATTCACTTGGAGGTCATTCTCTTCTATCACAAGAATTGAAGGAACATTTCCTGAGTAAAGGTTTTGCTACCAGTAATTCGATGCCATATCACCCCAAACTTAATGGGCAAACAGAACAATATAGAAAACTATTTGTTCAAATCTTGCGTCTCAAAAAAAAACATTGGGAGCAAGTTTTGCTACAGGCCCTTCATTCTAATTGATCACTGTTGTGTATTGCTATTAACTATACACCCATTGAGCATTTCTTCAAGCTTCAAAAGGTGTACTTCTCATAGACTCTTGTCCCATATTAGTTAAAGAAACCTGGACCCATACTATTAAGATGATTTGTCTGTATAAGCAAGAGCAACCCCTTTGTAAATAAAATAGAAATGATTGATAGCCTTTGCCAACATCACGTAGCTTGCTGGAAGATAAATCATGTCTGTTTCAGATTTGGCTTCCTGTCCTGATCATTCAGAGCCCTCACCACTTTGGCAAGCTTCACAAACTTCTACTGAAGAAAGTTGTAGTTGATGCCACTTTAAAGTGAAAGTCTTCAAAAAAAATCCATATCTAGAACCGTTGACACCTAATACAGCCCAACCTCGGGTATATATAGGTGAGATTAAAATAAGTTGTATTCTTTAGTATTTATAAACATGTTAATTGGAAGAGTCCTCATTTTTCTAGGAGAGAACTATGTCATAATGTGTAAATTTATAAGTTACGAGTTCAAATTTCTTATAAATAGTAACAGGATCAATTCCAGCAACCATCATTTGACAGAAACCAGTGTTATCAAAAATTTGCATCCAAAAAGTTTTGTCCCTTTATTAGGTCACTTCAAAATTTCCATTCAGCTTTAAAAGTTTAAAGCTTAAACAAAGTTTTACTTTCTTCAATTACTATTTTGCTAAATATTTTTATTATGTATTTACATTAGTGTTGGTGGGTCACACTTCAATTGAGTAATCAGGATATTTCATGTTATTAAATTATAAAATTAATTGAAAATTTTATAGTATTTTAAATTTTTTTTATTTTTGCATCTTCAAAAAGTAAATAAAAGTCAACAAAATATTAAATCATTTCAGAAAATATGTTCATTTGTAAAAATTACTAGATAAAAACAAAACAATGAAAAATCACTTAGATTTCTGACAATTGAGTCATTCATAGTAGCTATTCATCGCTTCGCCAATCAGCAGTCCATCAAATGTTGGATCAGATGAACAGGACCAATAGTTAATAATTGGTTGTATATTATTTTTTTATGCTAGAAGTAATATTTATTTCAAATCAGATTAACTTTAAATTTTCTAATTTTACTAAAATAACGTATCAGAAATATATACTTATTTTTTTGAAAGAATTTTAAAATCGATAAATTTGTTTTGTTTACAACATTGCAATCTATAATTTCTATCTGAAACACACCAGAATATTTTACTTAATGGAAATAATAAACGTAATTATTAAGCTTTCAATTAAAGCTAAAATGAAATCTTCAAGAAAGATTTTTCATTTTAAAAATTTAATTTTAAACTTTAGGTATCAAAAATGTATGCCAAAAAAGTGGAGGTACCTAGTTTTGTTTTATTTTTATATAAAGTACTTGGAACTTTTATAATTTGTTTCAGGTCCAAGGAAAAAACCAGAGTTTCAAATACTGATTTCCCCATAACCTTGTGTCAGACTAATCTAAGTTTTGCAAATATAAATGTAATGCACTTATCAATACAAAATTCAAGTTTTGTCAATAATCTGTAGATAGAAAATTGATTTTTAGAAGAAAAAAACATTAACTACAACCAATTGTACCAAATACTAAAAAATCCAAATAATTTGTTTATTTAAAAGTTTTCAAGCTGATAACTATTCACATGTGACTTGTGTGAAAGGTCCAAAGTGTATATTGTCCAAGACACAATGCACCCACAACAAAAATGATGTATTTGCCACTGGCATACTGAAAGGACTGGAAGTTACCCGATAAAGTGTAGGTTCTGCAGAACTTTGTGTATATTGTATTAAAACCTCATAGTCTATTTTCTTATAATTGAAAAACTGCAAATTCCAAGGAATTTCCCAAGAAATTAATATTTTACCTGATGCATTCTCAGTTGATATAAATTTACAGTTTGTATTAACAACTCTGTCAGGGGCTATATGGTCTGTGATTTTGTCAGTTGATCGTTCTGTGTCGGTGTTGGCCATCCTTAGGGCAGATTTAGTTAACGCAATAATAGCAGCAATGTCCACTTCTGTGTCTTGATAAATATGGTACAACCAAGAAGGATCATCACAGCAGAGGTGTAGAGGAACTTCTGCCTGATCCATTATGTCATTCTGTTCAGCTTGACTTAAATTTTCAAGTCCACCCAGCTCAAGATGTCCTTCTGATTTTTTAGGGTCTGTGTTTCGCCATGTTCGGTATTCTATGTCCATGCCTGCCAAAGTGGCCAGGGTTTTATAAGGTGTGTAGTGATCTGGATTTACTGCATATGGAAAGAGTTCTATAAGGAAACTGCCTGGGGGAAGAAATATTGCAAGAGTCAACAGTGAACCATGCATGCCAATAAGCCCTCTGGCATTAGACACTGCTTCAATGAGTTGTTCTATAGAATATTGTTCCTGACTTACATGCACAACCTTAATGCCCAATTCTCGGGATAATGACAGGCTCAGTTCCATTTCATTTAGAATGAGACGAGTAGATTTTCGAGAAATTAGGACTAAGTAATCATTTTTGTCTGTACTAAGAGCAAGTCCCAATTCTCTTTGAACATATTCCACCATACTCCCTATCTCTTTTGCAGTAACCTTTCGGTCAGCTAATGGAGCCTGGGGCTGATGAAAGCCATAATCATACCAGATGGTGGATTTTGGCAGTCCAACCAGAGCACTGTGAAAACAGGTCAAGTTTGAAGTGTCCTTCAGGTGGGACTTTAAAATTGGCTGGGAATCAGACAAAATATTGTACAGTTTCAAAAACTGTCCTTCTTCCCAGGAGTCATCAAAAAGAAGAGTTGTATAAAATCTTTTGGAGGAGTTTCCAGCCAGATTAGACAATTTAAGTATGTGATAAATTGGCAAGATATCATCATGGATCACATGCATTAAATTGTCTGGTTTGAAGCGTTTTATGAGAAGAACTGGCGTGGCCACCCAATTTATCCGAAAAAGTCTTGAGGCACTAACTGGCATGTCCACATAGTTGAAGTAACTGTATGTGTGATTACGAACAGATGATACTTCAAGCAGGGTAGGAGAAAACCTATCAGCTGGAATATTTTCTACCAAACTTTTCTCACTATGAAAGAACAAGTAGCTGTCTTGCTCTGAAAAATAACACAGATTGACAAAATGACAAGTCCGTTGAGAGATGTCAGCAGTTGGGTTACACATTACTGAGGAACCATCTGAATAGAGTTCCTGGTTGAGATATTCAGGACTAAGAACTGCAGGATCATCAGGTGGGTGCCAAGAGTGTTGTACAGGTTCATCATCAGGCATTTCTCTTTCAATATCTCGAATGTGCTGCATAGGAGATGCTGGAAAACAAGATGATAAAAGATCATCATAGTGGAACTTGAGTTCAATGTATTTTCGTATAAGCATGGCTATTAGGGCCAGTGTCACTGCATGTGATATGTAGTGTAATGAAGGCATTTTGTTTGGCTACCTTTACAACCAGTAATGGTATCTTTAAAAGGAAGAGAGGAAAGTCTTTCATCTGGCAACTCATGGTAAATAAGATCCTGCATTCCAGGGAAAGTAAAAGCCAGGTAGTCCCTTTTTTAAAACCTGCAAAATAAAGACCATGGTACCTTAAGTTCTGTAGCTTGTTTCACACATGCTAATCAGTAACTCACTCCACAAAATATAAATTGATTTAAAACAATTTTCAAACTGAAAATGCTTTTCAAATTTACAGCAGATTTTCCTCAAAGAGACAGTAAAAAATAAAAGGAAGTTAGGGTTGCTTTATATCTTTTCAGTATCTACATCTCTGGAGGAGAGGTAGGTTTTATACAAGGGTCAGAAATGATAGTGATTAAGTTTTAAATTATCCTGAAAGTGGTTTATTTTTTAGTTTGGATTATTCTGCCTTTTTTAGATTATCAGTATTTTGAAAATGAACCTATTTAAAAAAAATAAAATGGTCATTTAACAATTTTATTTTCTATTAAAATTCATAAGTTTGATCATGTTTGATTTTGCAAACCTCAAAAAGACAATTTAATTGTTATAAATCATGGAATCGGGGGGGAAAAAATAGCCACATTTACAAATCTGAAGTCAACTTAGATTAGTTTGTTAAAGTGAAAACAAATTTTTAAATATTGTGCATTAAAAAGAGTATATATTTCCCTTCCATTCATGATCAGACATACCTGATTTATATGTCTTTCTCTGGATGTTTTTCCACCCTCACTTTTACAATGGAAAAGGAAGCAGAAGATCAACCTATAAACATAACATCAGCTTCTACATACAAAGACAGAAGAGTCAAAAAACAATAAAAATCTGCTATACATAAAAAGTACATGTGAAAAGATTTGTAGGATCTATAATCCACACAACATCAGGACAGCAGTTCAACCCTCTAGACATATTTTCCCAAAGCCAAGGTCCTCTTAGAAGAAAATATAACAAAAAACTGTGTATTCCATCCCATGCAAGAAATACAAGAGTGGGATCAGCTACTCCCTAAAAGTAAAGGTAAAGAAACAACAAAAGTCTAGTACAGAAAGAGGAAAATTATAGACAGTGAACAATAATGGAAATAACATAACTGAAAGAATTAGCATACATTAAGCATTGAAACCCCTTCAGTAGATCTAGCATAGACACAAAGACCAAATAGAAACATCAGATTAAGAAAGGATGCAGCCTAGTGGATTTAAACATTAGTTAAAAAATAATCCTTTGGCAGTTGTGAGTTCAGTTTTTGGCTCAGTGGAAGAAAGTGACCCAAATGGGAAAATAAACTAAAGAGAATAGATATGAGAAATCACCTATAGCCATAGAAATACAAGGAGAATGCTATGCCATAGATTGAATAAAGTGTTTGGCTTAAATTAAGAAAATTGCAAATTATGACAGATACCCAATGAAAACTGGATGGTACAATGGCTGAAATGTGAATATAAAATGATTTTCACTGTAAGTAAAATTATGTAATTTAATGCTTACTGTATATACTTGAGTATTATGTGATTTCTGGAGACCTAATTTTAAGGGGGTTACATAATACACAAAATATATCCATTTACTGTAGTCAAATTAGCTTCAAAATTAGGTCTTCAAAAGTCACATGATATGCAAATATATATGGTAATTAAATAGGTTTTAAAAAAAAAAGCAACCAATGTCTGCCAACTTTAGCTATTTCCTCACTCATTTAAAACAAATTTTGATAAAAAGAAAAGTATACAGAATGATCCTTTATTTTTTTTTCTTCCTAATTTATTGAGCAATTTGCTGCAAACTAACAGATGGGATGAAGAAGTCATCACATTAATTTAAAATAAAGTTATTTCAGATTTTGGTTCATTATCAACCAAATTTTCCTAGAAGCAATTGTGCATCTCATGTATATGAGAGATGGCATTATCTTGTTGGAACAAGGCATCACAGCAAATATAAAGGGGTACAAATTGTCTGCCATATATCCTGCTTGAGAGACTTCCATTTCCCTAGGATCAAGGTGAATTCAAAACTATACAACAAATTTAGTATTGGAGATAAGGAAATTAAACATAGAATAAGCTGCACTAGGTAGTTTCACCCAACAGCACAAGTTGCTTACAAAACCAAAACATTAACCTAAAAACATAAGTAATGTTCTTAAATAGCCTTGTTAAATAAAGACTTTCATATGGATGCCATGTAAGGTGCTAAAATATCCAAACTGTCAGCTGTATACAATCATTTTCTCAGATCAATAATTAAAAATAGCTTTAAACAAGTTAATCTTGTATGTTTTATCAAAGACTATGACCATCTTTCTTTGAACCTCATGGACTGGCACTACAGAATCACAAACAAAGAACTGTACCGAATAAGAGAATGAGGATTTTCAACAGAACCAACAACTAAAATGGATATCACATTAACTTGATGAGAAAATAATGATATAATCAAGAGAGTAACGTTCCACAGAACTTTGAACAAAAGGTTAGGAAGAAAGCCCCAATCTATACTGGAAAGAGTGAAAATTGTTTACAGAATTTGAGAAACCTATTTTCTTGAAAAACTGTTTTAATGGAAAATTTTATGAGTTTAACTGACAGTAGCACTGCCTGCTTGGTCAATAAATGACAAAGTTTCTACCATTGTTGTGCATGCTATTACCATTAGCATGCACAACACACTGCAGACAGGCTGAATCCATATTCCTCACATTATCTATTCCACACACAAAAACTGTTTGTCTGAAAGAGCTGAAAACATTTGAGCAGGTGACATGACAAATTTTTCATAGTTTGATGATAATTTTCTCTGGTACATTGGAGGGGCAGTAACTGATATTAAGAGTTATGGGGGTCAATACCGGTCTCTGAAATTCCATGAGATGTGTGTTATAGAGTAACAGCATCAGTATTGAATTGGGATGTGATTTTATGCAATATTCCCCTTGATTAGATGGTTACTATCCTTATCAATCACTGGCAGTCCGATTCTTGCATCATGTCTTGCTGATGTCTGTCTGGAATTTACAAAAAATGTAGAGCAGCTGCCACCTCAGAAATAGAGTACCCAATCTTTCAGAGCCCCAGTCAAATGGTGTTAAATCCTGTCGATGTCACATACTAAACTAACTCTTTACTTGTCATACATTCAGTTGAGTTCATTTCTACAAGTGGGGAGGCCAAAACCAGCCTCTTTTTACTTTCAAAATGTCCCTGATTCTTCTGAGCCTACTAAATCTCCATAAATTTGGAGAATCTTTGCCTATTTGGCAGTGAGAATTTCGACCATTGTCTGTGAGGTCGACAATAGGAAGCACCAGTCAACTTCACAACCACTTTCAACTAAAGAAGAGCTACCTACTAAAGGGCTGTTGAGAACAAACGTCGGCCCACAGTTCAAGCTGCATCCTTTCACCACTCCTTCTGACACGCCTACTGGACTTCTGTCGTCGACCTACAAACTCACTCAACTGCAAGATTGCTATATCTACCAACAATTTTCCTACTCTACAAGAACTGTGAGTGTTTCTAAACCTTAACTAAATTCTACTTGCTTAAAGAACCTGTTGAGGACCATGTGGGTTTGAGTGTTGTTGAATTAGGGACACAGGCTGTTTATTTTCTGCTAGAAGGTCCAACTACAAGAACAATGCCAGACTCAAGTTGAGTCCAACCAAAGATGTAAAGAAGACAGACAAGACCAATATATATATATGTATTAAACAACAAATTTACAATTTAACATTTATGTTTGTGTGTGAACCTAAAGAGTTTGTATGTTGGTGAATGTTCGTACGTACGTGTATGTGTGTTTCATGGCGTTTTCCCACAAGTAGGCAAAACACGAATTTCTACGAGAGATTACATTTTTAAATGTGTCCGCTGAAATGCAAAGTAAAAAGAATATTTATTTCTGTAGAAAAAACAGAAAATGTGGCACAAGGCTGAAATTGGGGAAAGAGGGAAGAGGTCAGTCTTCTGTCTTAACTTTAAACTTAACTAGCCACAAATGCTGACCCAATCATACTAACAATATTCCTTACACCAAAACAACACATTCTTATGTACCTTTCTCACCACATCCACCATAATACCTCAATGTCTCCATGAAAATACTAACTAGTCCCCATATGTACAATTTATCGTCTGTGTGGGGAGAGGAATAAAACAACAATTTAAAAACTAGCCCCAATGAGTATTTACAATATGAAGAAACTACAAGAAAATAAACAAAATCAAAGTAAAAAGAGAACGAGGAAAGAAGTTGCCCAATATTTATATAGTGTAGGGAGAGCGACTCCTAGTGAACAATTAGGGAATTAAGGAGGAGCTAACTCCAACAAACCTTTTAGGCGCTCAGAGAAATATTTTGAGCAAGCCAACAAACCTTTTAGGTGCTCAGAGAAATATTTTGAGCAAGCCTTTTTTCTGTTATGAACATTTTCTCTTTCCTTTAAGGACATTTTCTCTTTTTGCTTTCTTTCACTCTTAATTGCCTTTATTCCTTTACCCTTTTTCTGTATATGTAAATAAACACCTTCTATTGTTACACACAGAGCAGGAGTTTTTTCTTTATTCATCCGCGCCTAAAAGAGGGGGTTTGTCCATTCTAATCTTGCTGTTTTTTAATCGTGTTTTGTCCCAATTTTTTAACCTTTGGTGAGGGAAAGCCGGGACAAACTTTCCCCACAAAAGGAGCAGGTAAAAATGGAAAAGAGAAGAAGGGTATTATTTTCCATCAAAAATGTGTTGAGAATATCAAATACCTTTAATTCAGTATTTGATAAGTTAGAAAGCAAATATAATCACATTGAAAGTGTATTTCAATTTCAGACATTAGTTTTATTTTTGATAAAACTTTTCCTAACCAAGAAGACGGACGTAGGTCTGACTTTTTATTCATTTTAAATTCTTAAATCTTATTGGTCACAAACTTTGAGTTCAATTTTTATTTGTGGTTTTTTAATGGGAAAAAATGTCTGTTCAGAATAGGTTTGATAAAATTTTCAATTTTATTAGTCACAGAAGGTGAATTTTTTTTTAAAGAAAAACGTTTTGAATGCAAAAATGGAATATCCCCCCCACCCCGCCAAAAAAAGAAAAAAAGAGCCAGATGAGCCTTGAATGACAAAAACTACACAATTGGTACAACTTTTTACAGAACCAAGAGATATTTTCAGGTCAGCTGTAATTGAAGCCTAACATCCAAGAGAAAGTATATTTTTTAACTTAAGTGTAGTGGATTAATACTTGTAATGCTAGAGACTGATGTGAAATCCTACTCGTGGTTTCGTATTCAAGAAATTTCTTTTTATTGCAACTTTCTCAAAAAACAAGTAGTTTGTACTGTACTTTTTAAGTCCTTGGCAGAAGAATATTTGGTAAATTTTCATTTTAACACCCGAGCGCTAATATCCCTTCAAATTTTTCCCAAATAGTCTTATTTCCATGCAAATGTATATGCTGAACTCAAATCAACAATTAGATATTAAAGAAACCTACCTTTTGGGATGTTAACGACCCGAAAAAAATCGGACTTTTTCCTAGTCTTTCGTCAGCCATTACCAGCTTATTGATAAGTAATTAAGTGCTGAATTCTGTTTGTGGATGTATACAATTTGGGCCTATTTACTCCCTTCACAGTAATTCCTTGTAGTTAACTTTCAAATTAGGGTTAGGTGTTTTTTTTTGGTTATTCTTTTATTTTATTTTTTTAAGAAGAAAGTTAACTTTTAAATTAGGGTTAGGTGTTTTTTTTTTTTTTGGTTATTCTTTTATTTTTTTAAGATGAAAGTTAACTTTCTAATTAGGGTTAGGTGTTTTTTTCTTTTGTTATTCTTTTATTTGTCGATGTTTATTGTTTACATATATTTGAAAGTTAACTTTATTCTTAAATTAAGTACAAAAAAATCGCTTTATGGAAGCGCGTACTAATTTCTGAAAGAAAATAGTTCATCAGTAAATGACGCTCGGGTGTTAAAATGAAAATTTACCGAATATTTTATTTATATTCGAAAGAAAATGCTACATTAAAATTTTTAGTAGCCATATTCTCCAACTTGCTGTAAATAAATTGCCACTACTCTTACGTTAGTGTTGTCAAGGATTATTTTTACTTTAAGAAAAAAATAACTTATTTTTCACTTTTTAAAAAGAGAGAAAAGGCTTTTATCTTATTTTCACATTTGGGGGGATTAAATGTATTGGTAGTTCTTTTTTGTGACCTCAGACTCAACGTAAAAACACTTTTTTAGATTTTTTTATTTGTAATTTTTTTTTTTAAATAAGCAGATCATTGAATTACGAACTAGTTAAAAATTACAATCAAATGTTTCTAACAACTTAAAAAGAGTCTCTAAATATTTTTAATAGGAAAAAAGAAGAAAATGGCATTTAATAATAATTGTTTATATTTTAATTTTATTTATTCATAGTTTTTTATTTTTAAGTAAAAATGGAAAGTTTCATACACAAAAGTTGTTTTTAAAACGTGCTTCAAAATATTCGAAACATTAAACAAGAAATGCTTAAGAAGAGAAAGAACTGAATTATTTACCAATCTAAAAGGTGAAAAATAACCACGAAGAAATCAATGATTTCTTAAATTATTTAATTTCATTAATCAGTTCGTAATAAAAAATAAAACAAAAAAAAATCTAGATTCGAAGTAGGAAAGTAAAAGTACTACTACTACTAAGCCTATATCTGATATATTTTCATGACAAGTTATCTAAATAAAAAATTGAAAGGAATATTTATACTTACCAGGTACTTATAGCTGACGAAATTCATTCTTTTCTTTATCTTTTTCTACGTTTTCTTTTGGTCAAATAATCAATGGCCAAAGATATTCACACAGTCTGCTACCGGTTAGTAATTTTCTCAATGAAAATGTACGGAAATAGACGAAGTTTACCGAAACGAAACTGACGGAGATTGACATTTTTTAATTTCCGAATGGCTCGTTTTTTGTTTGTTTTTTGTTTTTTTGTTTTGTTTTTTTTATTTATTCATTTATTTATTTTTTAATAATTTCACTAATAAGGTAATAAAATCACTAAGACACAAGGGGGTTACCTAGTATGAGAGAATATGAGAAGAAAAATATTAAGGAGAGAGAACAAGGAAAGAAGGAATTAAGAAAACAGAAGATCGGATTGACATTGTGGCGGACTTCACCACATTAATTTAACTTTAGATTAGGAAACACGATGACGTGGAAAAGGATAAGCAAAAGACATCGTTATACATAAAATATGTATTTAACAAGATGTACAATCAAACAACGATGTGAAAGAAAGCATGCATTTAAGTAAGAAAAGTTTGAATAAAATTTGTCTCTCTTTAACTATTATTTTGTATTTTAAAGTTCACTGGAAGAATGTTTATGAGAGTTTCTTATAATAACGGTTCTCAGAAGATTTTGCTGTGTAAGAAAAGATTATGTGAGTGTATAAGGAATGTTCAGCTTGTGAGTGGTGTGTGTGAGTGAGAAGTTTGGCGCATGGTTTCAACTGTCGTAGATTCATTTGGCAGCTGAATTCTAGAGATTTACTGTAAATAATACAATTATGGCAGGTAGCCTAAAATAGGGGATGGGTTAAGGCTGGTCTTCACTGACTATCTTATACCTAGCTAATCCAATTCACGACCCATTCACTCATTACAATTCGCACATTCACCATAAGAACTCATCCTTCATCAATCAATCCACCATACACCGTAATGCCGCATACTCTCAGTGGAACCAACAAAAATGCACCCCATGATATAAAAATTTGATGATAATAAAAGTTCAATACATATTATGTTGGTGCAAAAATAATGACGTAATAATGTCGTTTTTTGACGATACGTCAAAAAACGACATTATTACGTCATTATTTTTGCACCAACCTAATAAAAATTTAATGATTGATAATGAGAGGGGAGGGGATAAACCCCAGAACAAACTAAATATCAAATCAAAGTAAAATAAATATAACTGATGTTAGTAGGGCCCGTCCAACCCTCAAAAAGGGGAGGCCGCTGTATTCTGCCCATTGGGCAAAATCAAGAGGTTCTCTTGTTAAGGGAGTCGGAAAGGATAAGAAATATACGGATAAGGGAAAATAAAAAACTGACCCAGTCGAGATAAAAAGGGGCCGAAATAAACTGGGGAGGTTGGGGATCTCAACTTGGATCATAACCAAAGATGTGGCCGGGAACAACACTTACTCACATTAACTAGGTACACAAAGCTTGTCTAGCCTAATCAGGGGAGGGCTCCACGAGAAGCCGCCCCGATGCGACACAGGTAGACCTAAAAGAAAATCAAGGCTAGCCCCGTTCACACGAACCAAGCTCGCCTCAATCCCCTACCTTTCGCTGAAGACTGTTGAATGCAAGCGTTTTCTATCAGTTCTGATCTTCATATTGAACTGATACTCAAAGAATCGGATCAGATCCTGACGAGAAAGACGGTTGCCTCGCAAGAATTCCTCCTGTCGCGTCGTCCAAATCACCATTCGGGCCGTGGCCAGTAGCGTTAGAAACACCATTCGTTTCACCCCAGAGTACGGGGCGATACATTGTCACACGCGTATGCGCGATCAATGGGCACAACTTTTCGGGTGCGAGATGAGCCGTCAACTCGCCAACATGGTCCCATAGGGGGCTGACCCGAGGACAATCGTAGAAGGCGTGCGAAGCCGTTTCTTCCAAACCAGGGTCACATCGTTCACAGTCTGGCAAATCCGCCAAGCACCATATGAAGACTTTGTCATTGAGACTTTGTCCAGTCGCCAGGACCAGAAGGAGCCAAGCTCCTCCTCCGACAAGCCGAGCCGCTCGCGCCCCCCTCCACTAGATGACGATAGAAGACCTTCCTAGGCTGAGAAAGGTCACTGGACCGAGGAATAGCCAACAAGGCAGACCGACATTCGCGTAGGAAATCCGATTGATCCCGGGGGTTACGATGGCGCTCAACCTGCGAGATGCGGTGGCTGATAGTAAAGAAAGGGAAAGCGTCTCTTACAATTCCCACCATAATCGAATCTCCTCTCAATGCGCGGCGTAGGAAGGCCAATTTCGCGGCGAGTTTGCGGCTTGCCAAGTGTCCCAGCCCTCCGTGACACGGACACTGTGCACAAACTCCTCTATTAACCTTATGACTGCATCCCCCCCATAAAATGGAGGCTAGCAATCGTGCGAGCGCCTTCTTATGGTCCTTACAGAGGGGAAATACAGACAAACGGTAAAGGACAATCGGAAAGACGTATGTGGCACACGCCTCCGACCTACCTTTCACGGACAACCTCCGTCGACGCCAAGTCTGACCGGCAGCGTCGACCTTAGCCTGTACTTCTGACCAATTTTTCTCCAGCTGGAGGTCGGGTCCAAACCACACTCCAAGAATGCGGACAGGACCGTCCGTCCAACCGAAGGGCCCCGGAAGATCGACCCACTTTCAGGCACCTAACCACAAGCCGGAACACTTGTTGCGGTTAATCTTGGCCCCTGTCACATTTTCTTACCGATCAAGCTCCTTCCTTACCACCTCAATGTCGCTGCGGGACGTCACGAAAGTAGTTACGTCATCAGCGTACGCAGAAACCCTGTCTCGAGCCTCTCCAGGGACAGCAATTCCACGTAGGGCCGGACTGCACGTCCTGTCCCTTAGCTGGCGAAAGAGAGACTCCAACGCCAAAGCGTAAAGTAAGGGCGACAGTGGACAACCCTGCCGAACCGACCTAGACAGCACAAAAGCGCCCGACAGCTTCCAGTGCACGGGGGAGCGATACAGGAGGCTAATCCACCGGCAGAACTCGGATTCGGCGGCCTGCAGGTAACGATGGTCAACCCTATCAAATGCCTTGGACTGATCTAAATTGATCAGCGCGTTTTCATCGTAGTCTTTTACACCCTCTATGATTGTGCGGATCAGATGCAGGTTGCTCTGAATTGTTCGGCCCCTCACAGCGCAAGTCTGCTCAGGACCCAACAGAGACTCGGCAACTGACTGCAAACGCTCCTGCGGGATCTTGGCCAAAATCTTTAACTCTGTGTTTAGCAGAGTTATGGGCCTGTAATCATCTAATCGCCGCCCAATACCCTTGCCCTTTTTCAACAGCGTGATCACACCCCTGGTGAATCGGTCGTGGATGGACCCCTGCCTGAACCAGTTGTTGAACACGACAGTCAAAATCGGGACAAAGATGTGCGATAGCCTCAAGTACAATTCATAGAGCAAACCATCCAGATCGGGCGACTTGCCTCTGCCGACCTTCTTCAATGCCGCGTAGACTCCGCCCTCAGTGATCTCTCCCTTGCAGCTAGCCGCTTCAGTCGGCGAAAGCCAAGGAAAGTCAGCCAAATAGCTACGAAACGCCTTGGTAAACCGGCTCTCGAAATGCCGCTGAAACACCTCGTACATGTCGTCAGTGGCCCAAAGAGTCTGCCCTTCCGAGGTTTTGACTTCACGAATGCAACGACCGGAACCTCGACGGATCTCTTCCTTGCGCTGTTCTGCGTCCATGTTCACAGCTTCGGAAGAAAACTTGCTTAACCTATGTCTAATTACCTGGCCTATCTAGCGCTCGCTATTCGAACGCTTCAGGGCCTCACTAGCTAAGGCTATCTCTAGGGGATCCCCCCAGCCACCGCCCGGGAAAAACTAGCCCTAAGCGTCTTCACCTTCTCAGCTCTATCTAGGGCGAGCCGTTTGCTGAAATCAGTGGTGAAGGATCTAATCCTATTCTTAAGTCTCTCCCATCACCTACTAGCTCCCGCTGCACTAGACTAATTAGCTGTTCCTGGAAGTCCCGCCTGTACAGTAAACACAGATTGAACTTCCAGTAGCCAGCCATTCTAGGCCTACCATCTAACGCTATCCAGGCACAAACGAGTTTGTGGTCCGAATAGTATACCCAGTGGAAGTCTAGCAAGTCTACGTCGGCTCTAACATTATATCCAGGTAGCTAACCACCCGTATAAAAGGCCAATTAAGAGCCCACGTCCACATCTTCCCCCTGCGGTGATCGACCCGGTATCTATCAACGAGACCAAAATCGTTGATCAGATCAACCAGGCTACGATCCCCTCTTCTCCCGCTAGCTCTCCTCCCCTATCTAACTTGGGGTTCAGGGCGGCATTCCACTCCCCCATTAATACTAGACGCGTTGAATCCACCAGGAACGGCCCAACCGCTGAAAAAGGAGACCCGCTCCTCCTGGTGGTTGGACGCATAAACCGCAATGACCCAGAACGAACCACTTTTCACGGCAATATCGGCCACGATCAACCGGCCCTCGGCATCGGTATGCACAAGGTCCACCTTCGCATCCAGGATACGGCTAACCAGCAAAGAAACTCCTCTGGCCTGTCGATCCCCATATGCTGAATAGACGACAAAGTCGTTAGATAGCACACACGCATCGACGTTGCAAACAAAGTGGGTCTCTTGGATCGCGGCGAAATCTACTCTGAACGACAAGAGGTGACGGAGCAGGCGGACAGTCTTACTCCGATCCCTCAAGCCTTTCGCAAGTGGCTAACTTGATTGACATCTTTTAAGTCTGAAACGAAAAAAAGAAAGAAATTTCAACCTATTCACATACCGGACGGAAATCTGCGACGGAAAGGACCCCGACGGATTGTCCTAGGCTCCCTGTGCCCAACTCCGTCGTCATTAGATCATCTAGGACAATACCGCCAACGTCCGTACGATACGTTAGTTTAACAGCCCTATATAAGGAGGGGTGAAGCAAAACAGGGACCCTCCCTGCACAAAATTGCTTAAGTTTTCTCAAATTCTCGTTTTCGAGTTCCATCCTCCTGATGTTCGGATAGGCTTCCTTTGCCTCGAACAGATGACTCCACACCTTTAAATTAACCCCCTGTGTGCCTCACGCATGTGATTATTACTGGGTACCTGGGAAACTTCGGGGGTCCTCAACTGACTTGCCTTCAATTTTTTCTAATTTCAATAGAGGCCTTAAAAATGTCTTTAGGCCCTTTTTAAACTCCTCTTTGTCAACTTTACATATGGCTTCCGGGCCCGGAAAAAACTTCTTTTTCTCCCTTGAAGGGTGGGGAGGAGAAGAAGTGGATGTGTGAGAGGGGGTGGACAATGAATGGAGGGAGATGGGGACGGAGCACGGGAAGGGGAAGTAGGGAGGTTTCTTGCTTTTGGTAGAACCATGATAACTTTAGGCAAAGCAGGGATGGAAAGTGACCAGGTTCTATCCATGACACTTTCCGCCCTACTACGGCCAGAGTGCCTTTGCTGAGGTCCATCTTCCTCTTCATCTTCTCTGCTCCTTTTAAGAGATGCTGCCTGAGGTGGAGGCATTTTTTCCATCTCCATTAGCAAGTCTATCTGTTGTTGCTGTTGGTGTTGCTGTTGTTTTTGCTGTTGGTGTTGTTGCTGTTGGTGTTGTTGCTGCTGATGTTGCTGCTTCTGCTGTTGATGTTTTTGGTGCAGCTGCTTTTTCTGCACCTTCTTTGGAGGCTGTACCTCCTTTTGTTGCTGCTTCTCTGGTATTTGTTGCCTCTTTGTTTGGAGTACGTCCTGCGAAGACGGAACATTCGGGGATTTCCGAGCCCTTCTAACGTCCTTCCAGGCTCCACCGGTCGTTTTTGTGGTTGACCCCTCCTCTGCTGGCGTCGCAAGCACTGCTACTCCTGTTGTTGCTGTCGTTGCTGGACAAGGTGGAAGTTTTGTGCTTTTTTCAAGTTACTCTTTGGCCATGTGCCCCGAAGCGCCACACGACCAGCAATATGACCTCCTGTCTTCCACGACTACCAACCTCCTTTTGTCACGGCAAACAGAGCATTCGGTATCTCTCCGAAATTTTTCCGGTTCACCGTGACTTCCATATCGCCTGTCGCAATTCCTGTTTTACTTATGAGGGCTTTTACTTCATGGACTTCACCATATTTGGCGAAAAAGGCCCCCATTCTATCCTCTGGGATATCCATGGGTACTCCATGTATGGTTACCTTTGTCCTGCGTGTGCCCATATACTCAGCCTGCAAACGTAAGTTTTTTGTTGTCAACACGCTTCCAGCCAATTCCTTGGCTTGTTGATCAGTTGCTAATAATATATCCCATAGTGCATTTGTTCGCCTAGCGAGTACTTTTGGGCTGATTTGTAGAGTTTTTAGGGCTTCTTCCATGCTATCCCTGCTGACCCCAATTAATTTTCGAGTTTTAACACCGGAAGTCAGCAGGGAAATTGTCCAAGTGCTTCCGGAATAGTTAAGAATTCATTCCCTTTGAATGATTCTTCAAATTTCTTCCTTTGGTTGATGTAAAAAGCAGCATCTTTTTTTTAGTGGCTTACTTTCAGACCAGGCCGTTTTTGCTGGTGACACCGGTTCAGAAAGCGGTGTATTACTTTCATCGTTGTTACTGTCCGCCATGATGGTTTTTAAGAACCACCACGGAGAACAAATAATGGCTTTCTATTTCCTTTTTAAATTATTTTTTTCCACAAACGAAAAATCAAGAACAAACACAAAAATAAACAAGAACGTGGAAAAGCAATCAACAATTAAAACAAATACGAAAAAGATAAAATGAAAACGGGGGGAGGGTAAAAATAAAAAAATGAAAATAGACAACAAAAAGAAAGAAAAACTTCACAAAACTAAAACAGGAAAAGACTTAAAAAAAATTCAAAACACAAAAAGGAAAACAAACAACGAAAGAAAGTAAACAAAATGCCTGAATATGCACAAAAAAAAACTGATCCAGGAAAACTGAAAAAATTCAAAAATTAAAAAATACTTTAACAGTTTAAGCGCAAAGAAATACTCAAGTTAGACCAAGTTCTGTGGACTAACTTCCTGTTCTCTGGCTCCCGAAGGACAATCTCAACTTGGCAGCTGAATTCTCACTATATTTGTTGTACGTGAAATGTACAAATGCAGCACAAGGCCAAAAGGGGGAGATGGGGAAAAGGACGGTCATCAACTGTCTTAAGATTAAACTTAGCTAGTCACAATCACTGACCCAGGCTTACAAACAATATTCCTTTCACCAAAACAACGCACTGTTATTTGCCATTCTTTCCTCAAACACCATAATGCCTCATGAACTTTATGAAGTTCTAAACTAGTCTCCATATTTACAATTCATTGTCTGCAGGGGAATGAATAAAAATAGCAATTTAAAAATCTAAAAGCCCCAATGATTACATATGTGTACAAAACTATATACAAGAAACTAAACAAAAATTTTGATAGGAGTAAAACACCCCACAGCCCTAACTGTGGAAGAAACATCAGTTAACTGGACGAAATCAACGCGGTACTTCAGAAATATAAAACATTCGCACAAGCCATGCACTCACTACAAACACACACTCATTCAAACAAAACAACAAATACGAAACACACACTCGAAACAAAAAGCGCCCTGCACCCACCAGAGAACTGATATCACTAACTACCTAACGATGGGAGGGATGGGGAATTAAACAAAAGAAAAAAAAATAGGGCCAGAAATAAAAGGGGGCAATTAGCTAAGTTAACTTGAAAAAAAAAAAGGAAAAAGAACTAAAACAAAACCGACCTAAACTAAGCTATACACGGGAAGGGTTGCCAATGTTCAACCCAGCAATCTCAAAATTCTTAATGCCTAAACGGCATCAAAATGCCACTCCAAGTCAACACCTTTCACTCGTCAGAGACGCGCAAGACTCACCCATCTTTCACCAAATTCCAATGGATGGAGTCGTTTCCTTTCCGTCTTCAACAAACTTGCACAACTCAGCTACGACACTACATTGAAAAATGGCGTGACCTAGGGTCTCCGCCTCTTCACTGCAGCGAACGCAGTTTGGAGACTTTACCAAACCCGCTGCACAAAGTCTTTTGGCGAGCCAGAGAGCGCCTCGAATCATCAGTCAGGTGAGTGATGCCTCAGTGTTAGTGAGACATTTCAGCCCGGGCGCCCACGGCCATATGCAGCGAACCTTCCGCTTAGTCAGACCGAGTTCGCCTATCAAGGTATCCTGAACGTTCCCCCTAACACCAGATATAATGCCTTACGGGACAACGGCTGGACGTCAGAGAAGCCATCCTTCGCCCGTAAGAGTCGCTTGAGGGCAAGCCGACATTCACGATAGAAAGAGCCCTCACGTCGAGGCGTACGGCTGGCCTCCTCGCACGAGCGCACATTCCTCAAGGATGGAAAATTTTTACGGGCGTCTTCCTTCCAGAATTCGCCGTTCTCATCCATTTGCATACACATCCGGTCTAGATAAGTAATGCGAAGCGTATGTCGACGAGTCTCAACGCAAGACACCTCCAGAATGCCTATCAGAGGAATAGAGGTAACAGATCTCGCGACTAACCATGGCGGCCTTGCCTCCCCACAAGAACGCCAATAAAGTGTCAGGCGGGAGTGGAAGCACGGAGAGTCGGTAAAGGAGAATCGGGGAGATGTGCGAGGCACATGCTTCCGCCCTCCCCTTCAAGGAAAGATTCCTCCGAGTCACCAGTCGAACTGCGACCTCGGCCTTCTCTCGCACCTCCGACCATTTCATTTCCAACAGGAGGTCGGGACCGAACTAGACGCCGAGTATCTTGACCGGCCTGTCCGTCCAGAGGAAAGGTCCGGGAAGAGAAACTTCCTTCCACGAACCCAACCGCAAGCCAACAGACTTATTGCGGTTGATCTTGGCCCCTGTCACCATCTCATAGCCTTTGGTTTCTTTGCTGACCTCGTTAATTTCGGCTCTGCTCGACACAAGAACCGAAACGTCATCAGCATAGGTGGAGTACCTGGCCGAGGTGGTAGCACCAAGTAAGGAAATTCCGCGAAGGATCGGATTCGTCTTCAACTTACGCAGGAAAGGTTCCAGCGCAAGAACGTACAGCAAAGGAGACAGTGGACAACCTTGACGAATGGAGCGAGACAAAATGAAAGGTTTCGATCTTACCCCATTCACTTCTACCAGCGCACCTGGGGACGCATACAGCAGTCAGATCCAAGTGCGAAAGTCCGGCCTGAAACCGGCGGCCGAAAGAACAGCCTCCAGAAATCGATGGTCAACCCTATCGAAAGCCTTATCAACTTGTTCGATGATCAAGTGTACCAAATGAAGGTTGTCCCAAACAGTCCTGCCCTTCACAGCACAAGTCTGCTCGGGACCAATCAAACTAGAGAGGACAGCCTGCAAACGGCCGGCTAAGATCTTGGCTAAAATCTTCAACTCTGTATTTAACATCATCAAAGGTCGATAATTATATACCACTTCCCACCGTCTTTGTTCTTGCGAAGCAACTTGATCACACTCCTGGTGAAGCGTTGAGGTATAGACTCCTGCTTCATCCAGTTGTTGAAAATCAGTGCCAGCAAGGGGACAGACGGGCGACTGCCTCAAGTACATTTCGTACGGAAGACCATCTAATTCCGGAGTCTTGTCCAGGCCAACCTGCTTCAACACATCCCAGATCTCAGACTCTGTAATGGGACCCTCGCACCCAGCCGCCTCGAGGCGGGGAAAGTCGGCTAAATAGGCATCGAACTGAGCAGCGCTCAGACCGAGCTCCCTGGTAAACAGCTCCTAAAAGTAGTCACGGAAAGCCTCACAAATGCCCACGTCTGTAGGCACAGTCCACTTGTCCGGCTAGCAATATGCCGACTAGATGCCCTATGAGCTTCCTCCGCACGCAAAGAAACCGCCATTTTCGTAGCCTCGCAAGACATTCTTTTTAGCCTAGCCCTAACTACCAGAGCTTGATCCTTCTTGATAAGCAAAGAGGCCAGCTCTGACTTAGCTACGGCTACGTCCCCACTAACACGGGATTTTATCGCCCGATCAAGTTTTTCCTCACAAGACTTTTGCGCTGCTAACCCTACTAGATTGAGACGTCGACTAAAATCAGCAGCAAAAGACCTAAGTTTAGATTTCAAAGATATCCACCACTTATTCCCAACCACAGCCCCCGACAATTCCCATTGTAGCATTAGTAAAAGCTGATCCCGGAAATCTTGCTCGCCAAATAATGATGAGTTCAATTTCCAGTAGCCAGCCATCTTAACCTTAGGCTTATCTAAGTTTACCCGAACCTGGACAATAAAATGGAAACTTGGACATTCTAAGAGCCCTACGTCGACTCTCTTAACTAGAACTCGGTTGAGGTAGCTTGCGCTCACCACCGAATCCGAGCTGCCGCCCCTAGTCCAAGTCCATACTACCTCCCGGGGGTGTTCATTTCGATACTTATCGACGAGATCAAACCCGTTGATAAATTCTCGAAACGGCTTCACATCCAGATTGTTAGTACCGGCTTTTTGCCCTATACGATCTATATCGGGATCAAGGACGGCATTCCAATGACCCGCTAGAACTACCGAACGAGATGTCATCAAAATGGCTCCATCTGCCGAAACCAAACAGGCCGCTGTGCACAGTCATTGGGCGCATAAACCCCAATGAGACGAAGAGCCTCATCCTTTATGGTAATATCCGGCACACAAAGCCTTCCCGCCAGATCCGCGAAGACAAGAGCACACGCTGCATCCAGAGACTTGCTTACCAGCCAGGAAACACCCCTCGAGCGTCCATCAAAACATCCTGAATAGAAGACGAACCTTTTAGACAGAATGTCCTCATGATCCCGAGATAAAAAATAGGTCTCCTGTACACAACATACACCCACTCCGAGGCGCTGACGATCACGATCACGATCACGATCACGATCGAGTCTCGCCCTTCGAGACTCCGACCTCAAGCCCCGGACATTCAAACTTGCTAACCAGAGTGCCATTATCAGACCGTATTAGGGTTGGGACACTGGTTTGAATTAGGTCGAGGTAAGGATACCGACTGCTTCTCCCATTGACCCATGGCCCATCTCAGTCTTGATGGTACCGTCTTGGAAGATTCCGCCTATATCCCATGGAAATGTCAGTTTAAGAGCTCTATAGAGGGAGGGGTGAACTAAAACTGGGACCCTTCCAGCACAAAATTGTTTTAAATGTTTTAGTTGCTTATTTTCAACAATTGCTATTGGTAATGACATTTTGTAAGATAAGATCGCCTCGTCAAGCATCACCCATGCTTGCTTGGCTCTTGTACCAGTTCTTATTACTGTGAGGACTCTTTGGGCATGCGGGAAATTATGAGGATTTTCTACGTCTAAGTCTGCATACTGCTTTATAGAAAGAAGATATTTAAGGTGTGACATTATTTAGCTATGGCAATTGGCTAATTAATTAACCATAGAAATTAAAAAAGAAAATAGACATTTTAAAGCGAAAAAAAAGAGCTATAACGAAAGATAGACTGATCGACGTTAAAAGAAAAGATTTTAATTTATTTACAAAAATAGCCCGCGGAAGAAGCCACGTGTGAGGTCTTGTCCTGTCTAGTTATCACCGAGGGAGATAGAAAGAAAGGCAATTATGGAATTATCGGCCAAAACACGTGCCGATACAGGCAGGAAAATTCAATGTTAATTATCTTTCCAAGATATCTTTTATATACTTTTGTTGGATACAGGCGAAGAGAAGCAATGTAGTAATTATAAAATTTTGGCATTGTCTCGATATAGGTGAGAGGATTGTTATCATTTACTTTGCCAACAGACGCCAAGACGACGAATGGCAATGTGGAAATTGTAAACTTTTAGCAGTCCCCAGAAAATAATGGAGAATTGAGATTTGGCGAGATAAAACAGAATTTGGTTTCTTAACAGGTCAGGGATTCCATGATAAATCTGACTTGGAGTGGGGAACCAGATGGCAAACTTTGACAGTGATTAATGAGACGGTAAGAGTGCTGGTCTACCTAAGATCAAAGTCACAACGTGGGTAGGTTAGACTTGAGATCAAGGCAGTTACTCCAGTAACCAGACGTTGCAAGTGAGCTGTGAACAATAGAGTTGGCATTGAACCGGTACAACTGGTGAAGCCGTTAACATCGACGACCAGAACTCGGCCCTGCTGCCACAAAGGTCTTTAATGCGGTTACCGTAATCTTTTGCTCTTTCGGCCTGTGCGGGGGAGATATGACACACATCCTCCCTCGAGTTGTAGATATGCCCTTGTGCTTTCTTGCGCTTATCTTTAAGCTCTTGTATAGGGCTTCTCTGTCTTTTGGGAGGAATAGGGGGCATTTTAGTATTTTTTACGGGGGAAGGACTGGGAGTATGAAGAGGGGTGTAGGGGGATCTTTGTCTGTAAGGGCTGGGATCTCTGCTGAAAGGAACTGGTTTAGAAGGTGTTGCTAGAGCGGGAGGTTGTTTCTTGGGTGAAGGTGTGGATAGGCCAGAGGACGCTGAAGGAGTAGGATTTTGTGGGAGGGACTTTTTTTTTGCAGGTCTAATTTTTTTTTCAATTCTTTTATCTTTTCCGTTTTCTCAAATCTTAGGTCGAATTTCTTCTGTTTTTATTTTAATGTCAGTTGCGAAACTGGGGCATCGCCCTTAATGTTGCCAGAGGAAGTGGGGCTGTATGTGCCTTTTGTCCTTGGGGCTTCATGGGACTGAGGACCCGCTGTCTGGCGCTTCCCTCTGGCCTTACCAGCAACCATCCATTCCTCCTCCCTCTTCTCCACAACTGCACTAACCGCTCTTTGGGGAATGTGGCCTTAGATGTTGCGCCAACCGGAGGTTTAACCTTACCGGTCTTGGAAGCTGGCATGCCCATTACAGGGGAGGCAGTAGGTAAAGAGGCGGTCAGAGGGGGATTTTGGTCAACTGGAGCTTGACTTCCAGAGGTCTTCAAGCTCACTATTTCCAGACAGTTGGGAATGGAGAGGAAGGCTTTTCAATCTAACAATATTTCGAAACTCCACCTCCTGTTCAGGCTATCGCAGGAAGCGCCCAGTATCTCGCCTTACTGCAATAGGAACCTCGTATATTGCCAACCTTGTCCTTCTTTTGCTTTCATACTCTGTGCGCAAAATCAAGTCTTTAGTTATGAGATCTCAACTTGATGCAACAACACAGTCTTTCGGCGTGGGTAACAATACGTCCCAAATGAAATAGCCGTCTCCCTTAACGATTCTGAGGGGCTTGAACCCCAAGGACTCCAGTGATTTTATCACTGTGTCTTTCGTCGAGCGACAAATTTTGCGCGTACGCTTGTCCACGACGAAGACCAACACTATTCTTTTATCAATCATTAATTCTTGGGTGTCTTCCAAGAGTCCACCTTCTACGACAAGGTGTGCGTAACTCGTAGCTCGCTCCAAGAACTCCGCAATATTGATTACACAACTGGGGGGGGGGGTGAACGTTCAACAAGAGGGCGATTCCTCGGCCTCTGCATTTTCATTTTTCTTGTCTTTACTTTGGCCATTATTGGCTTCCATATTTTCCATGTTTTGTCTCTTTTTGGCTTCCGTATCTCAGTAGCTTTTTTAGGGTATTCACAATGTCCTGATTTGATGGTATACTTGTTAAAACTGGGTACTCCTCAGTGTCATCTTTATCCGGTTGGTGTTTTTTTTTTTTTTTATCGAAAATAAATGTTTCTTTATCGAAAATAAATGTTTCTTCACCGACATAATAGGTTTCTTCCTTTTAATAAGGAAGGACGGGATATTACTTTTTTTTCTCCACTTTTAGGATTTATACAACGTGAAGGGAAGGGGAGGGGTGGTAATAAACAATGGTCGCCCTATAAAGGTTTGCCGATGAACGAAATACGAATATAGAAAACGGACAAGTTATACTAAATAAACACAAACAATTAGAACAAATATGAAAACAGAAAAATTAAACAATTAGAACACTTAACGGATATTTAAAAACAAAGAACGAAGTAACACGTAACAAATAACATGTAGTAATTTAACAAAAGAAAAAATAAAGTCTGACGACGAAGAAAAATAAACAAATAAACTCTGGGAGCTGGGTATAGAAAATTAAAAACGAAAAAAAAAAATTAAAAAGGAGACTTTAAACGTAAAAATCAAAACTAACTAATAAATGCAAAAAGGAAAAGATGAAAATGGGAATGTAATAAATTGAAAAAGAAAGTGAAAAAAAATCATAAAAGTTTTCAAATAACAGTCAAAAGAACGTAAATAAATAAATTAGAACTTAACAGAACAGAACTTGTAGAGCAAAAAAGAAATTCAAGCGTGGCAGTAAATAAGGTTTTGTCACGTCTAGTACGGACTGCGGAATGAGATTAAGAAGGCAGCTGAATTCTCACTAATTAGCTAAGAAAATGTTTTGCTTATATAAGTGACTATAGCCTCCAGATCGCTGCGCGGGAAAAGTTACTCTTCACACGCAGACAATCTGATTGGTTGGCATTGATCAATCAGTGAGCGAGTTTTGGGAAGACTTTTTCTTAAGTTTCTCCCAAAAGTGCACAAAATTGACTACATGAAAATCGAGCGATTACAAAATTGTCGCATTGCTGCGATTTGTAAATTGTCTATTATAATGTAGTGGTGATTTATTAACCAATGAATGCTTGTCTTCGTATGTAATTTGTATTTGTGTATGCATATATGTGTGTGCGATATAGATCGGCACAACATTACATTTTTACATTTTTGAAGATCAAGCTTGACTGAAAGCAAGAAACCAAAAGAGAGTTCCACAAGCGAGAAGTGCAAAAAAAGAAACTGTTAGCATAGAACTTATGGTTACATCAAGCCATTTCAACTGTTAAATGACGAGATTGTAGTGACATTAACAATAGTAGCAGTAGCAGCTTTGCTTGAAAGATAGTAGCAGCTCTAAAATAAAACTATCAGGCGCAGCTCTCGAATATAAAAACACGTAACTCTATAGGTTTTCTTTCAAACTACTAAAGTAACTCTATAGGTTTTCTTTCAAACTACTGTCATGAACTTTCCACGCGGAAGCTACAAGAGCTGTGAATGCTTCTCACTAAAACACACCAACACAGCAAGTTCCGACTATAACATATTAAGAAACATTTCGTTGTGCATACAATTTACTCTTGTTTTAAACTTTACTTTTGATAATTTTGTTTTAATAAATGTTATATTTGCATTGCAATTCAATTGGCCTGTTATTTGTGCATGTACTCTTCCTTACGATCTTTATTTTATGTGCTATAAAATGTTCCCATAATTAACCTTACATGTTTAATTATTGAAGTAGCTAATCACTAAAAGATCTTGCCGTCAATCTCGTACTGCACTTAAATTCATAAAGTCTAAGTACCATAGAGGAAAGTGATATTTTTATTTCTGTGGATTTACAGAAAATATGATACAAGGCAAAAAGGGGGTGGGTGGGAGGACTGTTCTTATATTTAAATTTAGCTAGCCAAACATATCAAACTAATCCTTACATCAAAACAACACATTCTTACTTAGCAATCATACTACAGTCATCATAATACCATAGTGTCTCTATGAAGTCCTAACTAGTCTCCATATGTACAATTTGTCTGTGCGGGGAGAGAAAAATTTTAAAAATTCAATCTAAACTCCAATGTGTATTTACAATGTAAATACCTTATATCCTTATATACAAGAAACAAAACAAAATACTGTGAGTAATAAAAGTGCCCCACTATCCTTTATTGTGGCAGAAACATGTTGCGGAGCCGATAAGGATGTCGCCCCCGCAAGCTTTATGAAGAAACGTGTGAACAGCCAAGACAATGAGGGGACAAAGGCGAAGGTTTATGAAACAATAATGTCGATTTAGTTAATGCCAATTGTACAAGAGTGTACTCTGAAGAAATGTGTTCAAGTCGGTGTCGGCACCGGTATGACTGGTTTTGTTTAGGGGTAGCTGCTTTCGGTCGTATCGGTAAAAACGAATGTAGAGTTGATCGGCGAAACGGATGTAGCTGGTCGACTGCCGGATGGGAGAATAGACGGGAACAGCAGCAGGTTGATCGGTGTCCCTAAACAGGGCCAAGTCAGAACAGTGATACAACTTTACTGGGCGGATCGACCGCGGAAACGGGATCGCGCCAAAGTGTATCCCTTGGCGAAGACGGAGTCCCTAAACAGGGCCAAGTCAGAACAGTGATAGACTTCACAAGGCGGATCGACCGCGGAAACGGGATCGCGCCAAAGTGTATCCCTTGGCGAAGACGGAGTCCCTAAACAGGGCCAAGTCAGAACAGTGATAGACTTCACAAGGCGGATCGACCGCGGAAACGGGATCGCGCCAAAGTGTATCACTTGGCGAAGGCGGAGTCCCTAAACAGGGCCAAGTCAGAACAGTGATAGACTTCACAGGGCGGACCGACAACAGTGATAGACTTCACAGGGCGGATCGACCGCGGAAACGGGATCGCACCAAAGTCTATCACTTGGCGAAGGCGGAGTCCCTAAACAGGGCCAAGTCAGAACAGTGATAGACTTCACAGGGCGGAGCGACAACAGTGATAAACTTCACAGGGCGGATCGACTGCGGAAACGGGATCGCACCAAAGTGTATCACTTGGCGAAGACGGAGTCCCTAAACAGGGCCAAGTCAGAATAGTGATTGACTTCACAGGGCGGATCGACCGCGGAAACGCGCCAAAGTGTATCACTTGGCGAAGACGGAGTCCCTAAACAGGGCCAAGGCAGAATGTGATAGACTTCACAGGGCGGATCGACCGCGGAAACGGGATCGCGCCAAAGTGTATCACTTGGCGAAGCCGGTCAGAGAGGTGATACGTCTTCCAGGGCGGATCGACCGCGGAGACGGGATCGCGCTGAAGAGTAACACTCTCGACAAAGCACCGGAAGCTCACAAAGGCAGCGTACTACACTTTGATCCAGGGTATTTATTGTAAAAATTTACAATTGTGGCACGTGGCCGATGAAGGGGAGGGGTAAAGGCTGGTCCAAACTAACTATCCTATACCTAGCTAATCAGATTCACGACCCATTCATACATTACAATTTACCCATTCACCACAAGAACTCATCCATCACCAATCGTTCTCTCATGCACCATAATACCACATTCTTACCAGGGGGTCCTACAAAAAACGCGCCCCACACCATAAAAATTTGATGATGAAATACATGCTATACATTAAAATTCTAATAATGATAGAATGAGAGGGGAGGGGAGATGAACCCAATAATCAAATAAATATAAACACAAAATATCAACTAAACATAACAGATGTTAGTAGGGGACCGTCCAACCCTCAAAATAGAGAGGCCGCTGTATTCTGCCCAGGGGACAGAATCAAGAAGCTCTCTCGCTAAGGGAGTGGGGAAAAGGGATAAAATATTATGCGGGAATGGGGAAATATACAGCTGACCCAGTCGAGATGAAAAGGAGGGTTAAAAACAAACTGGGGAGGTTGGGAATCTCGACTTGGATCATAACCAAAGAGTAGCCGGGTTACAGGCCAGGAACAACACTTACTCACATTAACTAGGTACACTGAAGCTTGTCTAATCCTAACCAAGGGGAGGGTTCCACAGGAAGCCACCCCGATGTGCAATAGGTTGACCTAGAAGAGAAAATCAAGGCTAGCCCCGGTCACACGAACCAAGCTCGCCTCTTTTACCCACCTTTCGCTAAAGACTGTCGAATGCAATCGTTTTCTATCAGATCTAATCTTCATCTTGAGCTGATGCTCAAAGAATAGGATTAGATGCTGATGAGAAAGATGGTTGCCCCGCAAGACTTCCTCCTTTCGCGTCGTCCAAATCACCATTCGAGCCGTGGCCAGCAGCGTCAGAAACACCATTCGTTTCACCCCGGAATACGGGGGCGACACATTGTCACACGCGTATGCGCGATCAATGGACACAAGCTGTTCGGGAGCGAGACGAGCCGTCAGCTCGCCGACATGGTCCCATAAGGGGCGGACCCGGGGGCAATGGTAGAAGGCGTGCGGAGCCGTTTCTTCTAAGCCAAGACCACACCGTTCACAGTCTGGCAAATCCGCCAAACCCCATATGAAAGCCTTGTCGTTGAGAGGCAGCCGATTCCGAGCCAATCGCCAGGTAAGCGAAAACTCAGGGTTACTGAGGTAATCCGCCGCTGGCGCCCAAGACCAGTAGGAGCGATACTCCTCCTCCGACAAGCCGAGCGTATCATGTAGGGAATCCTTCGCGGGCCCCTCCACTAATCCACGATAGAAGACCTTCCTAGGCCGTGAAAGGTCACTGGACCGGGGAATGGCCCTCAAGGCCGACCGACACTCGCGGATGAAATCCGACTCGTCCCGGGGTTTACGACGGCGCTCAACCCACGAGATGGGGGGTCTGATGGTAAGGCTAGGGAAGGCGTCCCTAACAATCCCCTCCAGGATCGGATCTCTCCCAGTCAATGCGCGGCGTAGGAAAGCCAACCTAGAGGCACGGACGTGACTCAAGAGGTGCGGCATTCCCAGCCCCCCATGACACGGACGTTTAGTGCAGACTCGTCTGTCGACCCTGTTCACGCGTCCCCTCCATAAAATGGAGGATAGCGATCGCTCGAGCGCCTTCCAATGGGTCTCACAGAGAGGAAGTACAGACAATCGATAAAGAATCAGGGGGAAAATGTATATAGCACACACCTCCGCCCTGCCCTTCACGGACAACCGCCGTCGATTCCAAGTCTTGCCGGCAGAATCGACCTTTGCAAGTACTTCAGACCAATTCTTCTCCAGCTGGAGGTCCGGTCCAAACCACACTCCAAGAATGCGGACAGGTCCATCCGTCCAACCGAAGCGGCCCGGAAGAGCGACCCCCTTCCAGGCACCTAACCGCAAGCCGGAAGACTTGTCGCGGTTTATCTTGGCCCCTGTCACCTTCTCGTACCGGTCAAGCGCCTTCTGTACCGCCTCGATATCGTCCCGGGACGAAACGAAAGCAGATACGTCATCGGCGTACGCGGAAACCCTGGCTCGAGCCCCTCCAGGAACGGCGATTCCGCGTAGGGCCGGACTGCCGGTCTCGTCCTTCAGCCGGCGAAGGAGAGGCTCCAACGCCAAAGCATAAAGGAGAGGCGACAGCGGACAACCCTGACGAACCGACCTAGACAGCACGAACGCGTCCGACAACCTTCCGTTCACCTGTACCACAGCACTGGGGGAGCGATACAGGAGGCTAATCCAGCGGCAGAAGTTTGGTGCGAATCCAGCGGCCTGCAGGACCGTAGCAAGGTAGCGATGGTCGACCCTATCAAATGCCTTGGACTGATCCAAATTGATCAGCGCGGCTTGCTCGTCGTCTTTTACACCCTCTATGATCGTGCGGATCAGATGCAGGTTGCTCTGAATTGTTCGGCCCCTCACAGAACAAGTCTGCTCAGGTCCCAACAGAGACTCGGCAACTGACTGCAAACGCTCCTGCAGGATCTTGGCCATAATCTTTAACTCTGTGTTTAGCAGAGTTATGGGCCTGTAGTCATCTAGTTTCCCCCCACCACCTTTGCCCTTTTTCAACAGAGTGATCACGCCCCTGGTGATCCGATTGGGGATGGACCCCGACCGAAACCAGTTGTTGAACACTGCAGTCAAAATCGGAACAAAGATGTGCGACAGCCTCAAGTACAATTCATAGGGCAAACCATCCAGACCGGGCGACTTGCCTCTGCCGACCTTCTTCAAAACCGCGTAGACTTCGCCCTCCGTGATCTCTCCCGCGCAGCTAGCCGCTTCAGTCGGCGAAAGCCGAGGAAAGTCAGCCAAATAGCTACGAAACTCCTCCTCACGGAGACCAGGCTCCTTGGTAAACCGACTCTCGAAATGGCGCCGAAACGCCTCGCACATGTCGTCAGTGGCCCGAAGAGTACGCCCCTCCGGGGATTCGACTTCACGAATGTAACGATCGCCACCTCGACGGACCTCTTCCCTGCGCAGATCTGCGCCCAAGTTCACCGCTTCGGAAGACACCTTGCTTAACTTATGTCTAATTACCTGGCCCATGTACCGCTCGCTATTCGAACGATCCAGGGCCTCCTTAGCTAAGGCTATCTCTAGGGGATCCCCCCCAGCCACCGCCCGGGAATAACTAGACTTGAGTGTCTTCACCTTATCAGCTCTATCTAGAGCGAGCCGTTTGCCGAAATCAGTGGTGAAGGACCTAATCCTACACTTAAGGCGTTCCCACCACTTATTCCCGATAACCGCCCCCACTAGCTCCCGCTGCACTAGTCTAATTAGCTGTTCCCGAAAGTCCTCCCTGTCCAGTAAGGACAGATTGAACTTCCAGTAGCCAGCCATTCTAGGCCTACCGTCTAACGCCACCCGGGCACAAACGAGTTTGTGGTCCGAATAGCCTACCCAGTGGAACGTAGGGCAATCTAACAGATCTATGTCGGCTCTTCTAACTAACATTCTGTCAAGGTAGCTGACTACCTTGTCACAAGGCCAATTAAGAGCCCACGTCCACATTTTCCCCCCGGGATGATCGACCCGGTATCTATCGACGAGACCATAATCGACGATCAGATCAACCAGGCTACGATCGCCCCTTCTCCCGCTAGCTCCCCGCCCCCTGTCTAACTTGGGGTCCAGGATGGCATTCCAGTCCCCCATTAAAACTAGGCGCGTTGAATCCACCAGGAACGGCCCCAACCGCCGAAAAAACGAGACCCGCTCCTCCCGGTCGTTGGGCGCATAAACCGCAACGACCCGGAACGAACCACTTTTCACGGCAATATCGGCCACGATCAACCGGCCCTCGGCATCGGTATGCACAAGGTCCACCTTCGCATCAAGAGTACGCCTGACAAGCAAAGAAACTCCTCTGGCAGAACGGTCCCCATATGCTGAATAGACGACAAAGTCATCCTCCAGCACACACGCATCGGAACTGCAAACAAAGTGGGTCTCCTCGATCGCGGCAACATCCACATCCAGGGACAGAAGGTCCCGGAGCAGGCGGGCAGCCTTACCCCGATCCCTTAAGCCCCTCACATTTAAAGTTGCTATCTTAATAGACATCTTCTAAGCCTGCAAAGAAAGAAAAGCAGAAGTGCAATGAACCTATTCACATACAGGACGGAAATCTGCGGGTGAAAGGACCCCGACGGATTGTCCCAGGCTCCCCACGCCTAACTCCGACGTCATCCGTCCTTCTGTGACAATCCCGCCGACGTCCGTGGGGTAGGTTAATTTGATGGCTCTATATAAGGAGGGGTGGAGTAAAACTGGGACCCTCCCAGAGCAAAATTGTCTTAGATTTTTTAAGTTGTGGTTCTCCAGTTCAAACATCCTTATATTCGGGAACGCCGCCCTCGCTTCGTATAGGTGATTCCATACTTCGAGCTGGTTCCCGGTTTCTCTTATGCAAGTTATTACACCTGGAGCTCGGGGGAAATTTTGAGGGTCTTCGATGTTTTTCCCCTCTATAGTCTCCATTTTGTAGAGTCCACCTAGAAGGGCTTTCCTCTGTTTGGGGAGGCCCTTTTTGTATTCCTCTTTATCTATTTTGCAGATCCATTCCGGACCAGCAAAGGTCTTTCTCTTTCTTTTCTTCTTTTCCCTTGATGGATGAGGAGGGGAGGAAGTGGGTGAGAGGGGAAAGGTGGAAACTGAATTACGGGGAGGAGTGGAGGGAGAAGGGTGGGTAGTACTGGAAGGGGAAGAAGAATGACGTCTGGTTCTTGTTGGATCTTGGGTATTTTTGAACGAAGCAGGGACGGAGATTGCCCTGGACTGCTCCATGACCTTCTCCGCCCTACCACGGTCATGATGCCTTTGTGGAGGTTCTTCATCATCTTCCTCCCTTGACCTCTTGAGGGATGTAGCTCTAGGTGGAGGTGTTTGTTCTACCTCCATTTGATCTTGTTCCGGTTGCTGCTGCTCCGACTGTAGGGGTTGTTGCTCTTCTGGCTGCCGGAGCTGTTGCTGTTTGTGTTGATGCAGCTGCTGTTGTTGCTGCTTTTTATCTCCTTTCTGTCTTGGAGCTTCCACCTGTTGCCTCTCTTTCTCGCCTTTTTGTTCCGGGAGGGGCACCTTCTTTGCCCTCTGTTGTGGTGGCGTTTGCTGCTTCCTTGGGGTGTCTTCCTTTTTGGGTGGGGTAGACACATTCTTGGGTTTTTTGCCACCTCCTACCACTTTCCAAGTTCCTTCAGCATCCTTTGGGGTTGCTTCAGTTGTCGGGGATGTTGCCACTACTGCTGCTGCTGTTGTTGTCGTTTTCGATGATGTGGGCTGCTTTGTAGGTGGAGGGCGTTTAGCGGGGCACTCTTTAGCCATGTGGCCAGATATCCCACAGGACCAACAAGAAGGCCTTCTGCCCTCCACCACCACCAACATTCTTCTTTCTCTACACAGAAGAACATTGGGAATCTCCATAAAACTTGATCTGGTTATTGTGACCTGTAGTTCAATATCGCCTGTTGCAATCCCCGATTTCCCGGTTATTGCCTTCACCTCCTCGACACTGCCAAACTTTGAAAAGTATGCACCCATTCTATCGGTGGATACATCCACGGGCACACCATGTACGGTAATCCGTGTCCTCCGTGTGTCCATGTATTCCGTTTGCAGTCGCAGGTTTTTCGTTGTCAATATGTTTCCGGCTATTTGTTTGGCATCCTGCTCTGTAGGAAGAAGAATATCCCACATGGCATTTGATCTTCTTGCCAGCACTTTGGGGGAAATTTGTAAGACCTTTAGGACTTCCTCCATTGTTTCCCTGCTGACTCCGATTAATTTCCGGCTTTTTATGTCGGAAGTCAGCAGGGATACTGTTTTCTTTTTGACTGCCATAAATGCCTCCTCAATTGTAAGGAATTCATTTTCCTTAAACGTATCCTTCAGTTGAACTCTTAACTCCTCATAATATTCGGCGTTTTTTCCCCTGGGTCTATCTTCAGCCCAGACACTTTTTGCCGAGGACACCGGCGGTGTTATGTTGTCATCGCTCATGGTGGCCGAAACGACCACCACGACCGATTGGATGTCTTTTAATTATTATTTTTTTAAATGGAATATCATTCCAACACGGAAGCAATGTCCAGTATAAACCAAATAAAATCAGAAAGGAAAAACGGGACAAAAAAAGACAACCAAAAAATAATTCAATAATAAAAGTAATACAAACAAAAACGGTGGGGAGGGTAAAAAAGTAAGAAAGGAAATCAACAAAAAAGAAACAAAAAACACAAGTATATCTTAAGAAAACAAACTGAAAAGACAGACAAAGTTTTTAGGAAAACAAAGTAAAATCAAATAAACAACTTATCAGTTAACGTATGCTATCAACCAGTTTGATGTACACAAACTCGTCCAAGGATCAACAAGACTGCAAACAGGCACTGGTGAAATGCTGCTCTCCCCTGAAATTTCGAATGCTGTCCGTACTACACTTTGATCCAGGCCCCCGGGCCGAGCAGCTTGGATTTGGACGAAAAAAGGGGCTTATGATATTTGGAGCGATTCATTCAAGAACTCCCCGGCTAGAGGGAGTAGAAAACCGTAGATATTAAATTAATACAATTGTTGTCCGATGTTTGAGAAAGCGCTGCATAATCCGATGCTCACGAGGTACGGTTTGGCATCAACGATATTGAACTAGTCGTCTGGTTTCTCGCATGTTGCATGCTGCGAGATCAGGAGTTGTGAAGATCAAGGCCGTCTTTCTAAGGAGCGGCTAATGGCGACCGCGACAAACATGAGTTAACTGGACGAAATTAATGCAGGACTAAATAATTGACACAATCACGTAAACAGTCATCCACACATAACAACAAATATGAAGTGCGCATACGAAATACAAAAAGCGTCCTTTATCCACCAGAGAACTGACATCTCTGTCACTTAACGAGGGAGGAGAGGGGGAATTAAACTAAAGAAAATAGGGACAAAAATAAAAGAGGCTGATGAGCATATATCTCCGAGCTAAGTTAATTTTGAAGGAGGAAACTAAAGAAAAAACAACCCTAAATTACCCTAATTTTGGATTGGGTTGCCAATGTTCACTCCAGAGACCCCGATATCCTAATGCCTAACTAACATCAAAATGCCACTCCAGGTCATCTACTTTCATTCGACACTGATATGAAAGATTCACCCACCTTTTGCCAAATTCTGATGGAGTGAGTTGCCGCCTTTCCGTCCTAATCTTGACTTTAAGCTGATGCTTAAAATATAAGACCAGTTGGGAAGAGGTCCACACAAGTCGTCCACACAAGAACTGAAACGACTTAACATTGGATTTTAACATGGGGTGTCCATAAAATCTCTTTACAATTAAAAAAAAAATATTACAAAAGCAAATGAACAGATATGGAAATTGTTACAAAATGAGGAGTAGATATTGAAGATTTTTTTTTAACTAATTTAATACACCTCTATATGGGCACCATTATTTGCACGAAACACATCAAGACGGTACTTTATATAATTCTTTATATGTTTATATATTTCTTGTTACGTTTGCTGGAGCATAGCCTCATCAATGGTGGTAATGGCATCAATGATCTTTTGCTTCAGATCAGTGATGTCCCGTATTGTTTGATACACAATAACACTATAGCAAGAAGTCCAGGGGGGTGATATTTGGTGAACAAGGTAACCAGGGAATTGGGCCATCCTTTCCAGTTCACCGGTTTACAAATGTTAGGGGTTCATTTAACAGTACCTCTTTTATCAACAGGATATCTGAAATACACAAATGCAATGTGATTAAAAACTTTAATAACTACTGAGTACGTAGAACAAATCTGATTAAGATATCTCATCAACTGCCTTTGTAATATATTTTTTAAATTGTAAAAAGATTTTATAGACACCCTGTATATCCCACTACTTATTCTCAACCACAGCCCCCGTCACTTCCCGCTGTAGTATTAGTAGTAGCTGTTGTTGGAAATCTCTCACTAAATAATTATGTGTTCAATTTCCAGTACTTGGCCATCCTTACCTTAGGATTAAGTTTACATAAACACGGACAAGCCTAAAATCGGCTGAAACTAGAGAATGAAAAGATGGACAACCTAAGAGCTCTACGTCGACTCGCTTGACCCTAGTTAATCTCGATCGAGGTAGCTAGAACGCACCACTGTAGTTGAGCTGCTCCTATTAGTCCAAGTCCTTCGTCACTACTTCGCGGGGATGATCATTACTTATCAAGATCAAATTTGTCAATAAAGTTACGAAATGGCCTCACTTCAGGTTGTAAATACTTGATCTTTCCTCCTATACGTTCTAAATCGGGGTCAAGGATGGCATTCCAATCTCCTGCTAAGCCTACTCTATGAGATGTCATCATTAAAGCCTCGATCCACCGAAACAAATCAGGCCGCTCCGCATGGTCATTGGGCGCATAAACCCCAATGAGACGAAGAGCCTTATCCTTTATGGTAACATCCAGTACGCAAAGCCTGTCCACCGGATCTGCGAATAAAAGAGCACACGCCGCATTCAAAGACTTGCTCGCCAACCAGGAAACATCTGTTAAGCGTCCATCAAAACAGACTATATTCATGAGCACGAATTTAAAACCGTGTTTCCTATAAACAACAGACATTCACTCCGAGGTGCCGGAGATCGGGAATGAACTACACTCCGCGAGACTCCGATCTCAGGCCTTGGCATTCATGATAGCTAACCAGACATTATCAGTCTAATTATGGTTGAACATAGTCGAGGAAAGGACACCAGCGGCCTCGCCCATTGACCCCTGGTTCATCTGTTTTGATGGAACCGTCTAGGGAAAGACCGCTGATGTCCCAGAGATATGTCAGTTTTAAAGCTCTATAAAGTGAAGGATGAGCGAAAAATGGGACTTTTCCAGAACAGAATTGTTTGAACTTTTTTGTTTCCGGGTTGTCAATGACGGCTAGTTGGGAGTGATTGTATATGAATACCCCATATCTGCCGTGCCCCTCTTCTACAGAGGGGTTTCTTTGTCTTTTAGAGGGTAGAGGCATTTCTTTTTGTTTTGGGGAGAAGGTCTAGGTGTATGTAGTGAACTTTTATGAAGGGACTGAGATCTCATTGAGGAGATAATTTTACATGAGGATGAGTTTGGAAGCAAGGATGGTGGGAGCAAGGATTTTTCAACAGTCGAGGACAGATTAGAGGCTGAGAAGCATGCTCCCTTTTTCGATGGTGACTTTTTCTTATTTTTGGCCTCTAAATTTTCTTTGGCTGCTTTATCTTTTCCGTTTTCTCGTAACCAGGGTCATATTTATTTTTATGATCTCTGAATGTTATTGTATGTAAGGCTGGGGTGTCGCTCTTAATGCTGGGAACTTCAGTGAGACCCGCTGTCTGGCACTTCCATTTGTCCCTACTAGCCATTCACCCTCTTCCTTCTTCACGATCGCATGATCGGGAGGCAAAGATATGTTGAAGAATGTGGGACCCAACTGGGGGTTTCACCACACTAGTCTTAATCGCTAGCATCTCCGTTACAGGTACCGCGGAATCTATCAGTGTCAGCCAGGAAGAGGAGAGGTCTACACTTCCAGCAAGTTGGGTTTCTGCCGGTCACAATGACCGGGCAGTTAGTGACGGAGATGAAGACTTCACGATCGAGCAATGATGTTGAAACTCCATCCCACGTTCAAATTGTTAGAGGTTGCACCTATGATTGGCTTAGGTAAACTGCTAGGTGCTCTCCTAAAATATGATGAGGGATATCGAATATTGCCAATTGGTTCTACACCAGCTCCCGTACTAGTTCATATTAAATCTTTGGTGATCAATTCTCAGCATACTCTTCAGGGGTGGGTAGCAGTATATCACACATGAAATAGCCCATTCCCTTTATAATCTGTTGGGGCTTAATCCCCAAGGACGTCAGGGATTTGACCACTATTTCATGGAGTGACAAATTTTGAACGTATGCTTATCCACTACGAAGACTGACACCATTCTTTATTCAACCTTCTGCAATTCTTGGGTGGTGGGAGGTCCTAATTTCTCATATTTTGGCTATTCTTGGCCTCTCTACTTTTATTTTCATTATTTTGATCAAGGTTCTTTCCATTTTCTGTATCTCTTTGATTATCATTAGGCTTAGGTGATTTTGCATTTTTATCATGCAGGTCCACTTTAGAGATAGACCCAAAAAGGTTTTTATTATCTGATGTTTGTCAGCCGTTTTCTTTTTTTGGTTCTTTTTTTTTTTTTCACAAAAGCTTTTCCTTTCTAGACTGAACAAAAATTCTTATTTTTTGTTAAATATAAAACGAAAAAGGAAGAAATAAAATCCAATCAAAAATAAACTTAAGATACAAAAATTAAATTTCTTCCACGAAGGAAATGAAATAAATTTAACAATACAAACAAAAATTAACACATCAATGGCGGCCTGTGGTTAAAATTAGTAAGGGTGCTGCTTCAGAAATTTTTCAGTCATTCTTTTAATATTGTGTAAAGCAAAACAAACACGTAGAAAAAAAAAAAATTATACATAAGCTTGATAAAATCCTAAAATGAATTTTTCTTTATTTCTTATTTTACATTGAGCAAAAACGTTAATAATTTTTTCCTTGATTCCTGGGTGACTTTTGAGGAAATGTTTCTTCATTGAAAGCACTGCAAGTGTATTTAGTCTTTTAGGATTCATAGTGCTCCTTAGAAAACTTTTTATTCTTTTCAGTGTTGAAAAGCAGCATTCTGGATCTGATTGTGTCATGGGAATTGTCAAGAGGATTTTTATTAGTTTCTTAATTTCACTAAGAACACCATCTAGATTATTTTTCAACATAAAAAAAAAATTGATCTGCTGAAATTTATGGTGAGAGTGCCACTAGCATGCAAGGGGTTACAGAGGATTGAGAACAAGAGTAAAGGGTCATGTTTGGGGAAAGGATACAAAGAAGGATGGAGAAAGGATACAGAGGAGGATGGGGAATAAGCACTTGAACATTTGAAAATTATAGTCACCAAGGAATCAAGTAAGGGGAAAGGAGTTCCACAGACAGGAAGTGTAGGAGAAGCTGTTTAAGTAGAAGAGACGGTCACATTTAACCGTTTTGACAGTGAAAGGGTGGGACCAGCCTGGTAGCTCGCTTAAATTCATGCAGCCCAGGAACCAAAGAAAGTAGCTTGTCAGAACAGTTGCCATGAAAGTACTTCCAGAATAGACAGAGGGAGGCCCTGGCACGTCTGTAGGATAGCAATTGTAGACTAGATGCCAGATCAGGACCTATCATCTTGCATATCTGTTTCTGGATTTTGTTGAGGACCTTGAGACATACAGTGGGAGCACCAGACCATATATGACAGCAATATTCCATGCAAGGATGGATGGTTGATTTATAGATTTGAAGGATGGACTTAGATGAGAAAAATGTTCTGTCATGACACAGCGAACCAACTTTCCTTGCGGTAGATGGAGCTATTGATTCAATGTATTTATTCCACCTCATATCAGTGGACAGCGTGAGACCAAGCAGGTATAACAAGGTGCCCTTGAGAAGTTGGCAATCAGCCATTCTGAAGAGAGGCAGGGAGGGTTCTCTGTGGTGGGTAAAGGAAAGTAGTTTCATTTTGGAGGCATTAAAGTTTACAAGCCATTTCCTGCCCCAGTCAACCACAAATTGGAGATCATTTTTGAACTCAGTAGCCATGATATCAGAGCAATATTCATGCATATCAGATCTACAGTAGAATGCTTTTAGTTTAGTTTCAAGCTTTTCTTGGTCAATCATGAGATATGCTTCAGTGGTCAGTACTATTTATTCTGTAAACAGTTCATTCTTAAAAATAGTGAAGCTTTTATTGTTGAACAATTTAGCAGCTACTAAGTGTATAGTGGAAGAACATTTGTCCATTATATCAAACACTTCCTATGCTTCTGTCAGTGTTTTTAAAGGATTCTCACAGTACTTCAAATTTCTTATTTCTAAAATAGAAGTTTTGAAATCTGTCATGCATTAACTTTAAACACACTAATTTCTCAAAATTGCATTTGGTTGTAAATTACTTCAACAGGAGGCATAATCTGAAGAAAAAGCTCTAACCAAAACATGTAAACATCATGATTCTGCTATTGTAAAATTCCTGTCGCTTCAGCAATTGTTTGATCTGCATTTGATGACTGAATTTCAGTAAGGTAGCTTTTTAAAAGTTTGCAAATTTTCATGAACTCTGTTCACGGTCTTTAAAAGGATGGACATGGAATGCTGAGACCCATGCTTCTTAAGAATGGATACATGGTGTGGTGATCTTGAGAAGAATGGGGTAAAGCCAAAATGTTCTTGTGTTCTGTGTAATACTTGCAGCATTTCTCATTATTAAATTAAGTTGATGTGCATAACAGAGAATGAAATGTGCACTACTATAAACTGCTTTTACTTTTGCTTGAACTCCTTTTTTGCCTCTCATAACATTTACACCATCAAATGTCTGGGCTATCAGTTTTTGTCGATTTCCTTGAAGGATTATGTCTACTTGTTCTAGAATATGTTTTGATATGCCATTTGCAGTTTGATTTTCTGGAATAAAGAATCCCCCAAAACGCTCAAATATTTTTTCATTCAACATATACCATAACTTATTTTTTAATCATATACACGTACTAAAATAGTGTGAGGTATGCTATATTTACAGGTGAAAGTGCTCAATATCAGAGAGCCTACCCTACCACACTACATACAATGTAGAGCAACCACCCTTCTCCACCTGATTGAATCAAGTCACAAAGGATGTATACTGGCTTTGAGTGATAAACTAGTTCTTCATAGTGGCAATTAAAGTTTTAAATAATTTAAATAGTCATTATTTACCTGAAAATAATTAGTTGAAAACAATATAAAGAAAAGAATTATTTTGAAATGACAGCTAAAATTTTTAGAATTTAAAAAAAAAAAAAAAAAAAGTTTATGGTCATATTTTTTCTTGTTAGTAAATTAATTTAAAAATAAAGAAGGCCATGGCAATGCTCATTTTGTAAGACATTTAAAAAAAAAAATCTTGTTAACAGAAAATAATTTACACAATGCCTGCAATAGTTTTCAGGAGATTTTTCTAAACCAAAGTTGCACCTGAACATCATAAGCAATGTACAGTGACATGGATGTGTGTGTGTTTGTGTGTGTGTGTGGCTTTAAAATCATCAACTGCACCAAAACCCCATAGATTGGTGGCAAATCAACAATGAAATCTGCAAATGCTGATTTCCTTCATTATATTCCGGTTGAAAGTCATTTCACATATTTGGATAAAAACAATTTAGTAAATGGAATGTCTTATTAAAAGAAAAACAAGACAATTTTTCTTCAAATTAATAAACAAACACAAAAACAAAGTATAGAATTGAAGATGTATATCTAAGTATTTTTTTTTCTTTATTGTGATGAAAAGTACATTTTTAAATTGATATTTAAAGTTCTATTTTCAATTCAATTTACAATATGATTTTGAATCAAAGAAAAAGACAAAGTTTTATATGAGAGAATCAACAAATCTCTAGTATTTTATTCAACCTCCACAAACATTTGTTAAAAAATCCAACTATTTGAAGGTGCATGATTGAAATTTCTACAATGACCAATTCTAGAAGAGTCTTTTTTTGTGCGTCCATAATCCTAAAAAAGTTAAATAAAAGATCATATTGAAAAGATAACATTTTTTAAGAGACCCTCATTTACATACAAAACTGTAATGCTAACAAAGCCACTTAATTTCAAGGCCATCAATGCTGGCAAGAAACAAATTAACAATTGAAATCTTTTGTGTCTTCAATGGTCTTATCGAGTTCATTATCTACAGGAAGTCTGAGTATATAGAAATTAACATCTAACACTTCATTCCTTTATAATGAAATCTGTACATTAAATGCAATTGGTTCTCTGATATTGCTTAGAGTCTTCCTTTTCAGATATTTTTCTTCAAATTGCTTGAAAAAGTTTGAGCATTTTGGGTCAAAATTGTTTGAGTAAAAAAGAATTAGTTCATGATAACAAAGAGCATTGTTTACTGGAAATGCTGAAGTAAAATTGAAGAGAATCAAAGTGACATCTCTTTGTAAGATTTCTTCAGAGATAACTAAATGCTTCTTTCCTAAGTTTGTTTTATCTTACTTTTATATAGCAACCAATTTCTTTATACAGCCATATATCTAAACAGTTGACATAATTGACTCAGTTTATTTATTTTTTTTTTTTTAAAAACAGCAAAAAGGCTGCTTCCAGTTTGTTATTTTGCTATAAAAAAAAATTGTCTTTATTTTATTCAACATAAAAAAAAGTAACAAAAATATAAATTTCAATTATTTTATTTTTTAAATTAAACTCTAGACACCTGCAATAGGGAGGAAGGAAAAAAAAAAAAAAAAAAAAAAAAAAAAAAAAAAAAAAGAAAAGAAAAGATAAATTCAGTAATGTCAGGGAGAGAAATATTAATATTTTAAAGTTAGTGTGGAAAGGGGGGGGAAAAAGCACAAAACAGATGACTAGAGCTGATTCTCAAATGAAGAGAAACAAAAAGTATATAAAAAAAAAAAAAATGGAGTCAAAAGTCAAACATCAACAGATTTGTTTCTTGACTGGCTCATAACATTTTGGCCAATGAAGTCCAGAATGAGCACACGGCTTCACAGAAAAATGCAGTTTCAAATTTTAAATAGTTTTCATTGCTAACAGCTATTGTCTCTGCTCTTCAATACCAACCAATCAACTTTCTATCAGAGACCTAACAAATCAAAAATCTTCATACAACTGGTCTAAATGTGTGTGTTTGTGTGTGTATATATATATATATATATATATATATATATCTCAGTTTTAAAAGTCAAACCTTTGTGGGACATTGATAGAGGCTCTGGTTTATGGAGAGGCATGTACCTACACACAATTTATTATCTGTTATTTATCCTAATATCCTCATTGTTTGGATGTATGCAGTTTTTGATTTTCTTTAATTTTGGGTGTTTGTTGTTGTGCTTTGATGAAATGGTGTGACAATGGAAAGGAGAGGGGACAGAGGGCTAAGGACAGGGGAAAGGAAGTGTCAGGAGTCAGAGTTGGTGGTTAGTTCCTCTGGAAGTACACAGCCCACATAAGCATGGTTTTCAATACACTGCTTCAATAAGGCCAGCCAGTAAATGTCCTGAAAAATAGAAATGAAAAGCAAAAATGAACAACACTAAAGTCAGTTGTGTTTAGGAAGACATTAAGATTAATTGATCACATGCTAATTAATTACACTACTCATACATCTGTATGTGCAGATATGTGAGTAGTGTAATTTATCAGCATGTGAGGTGGGATTGGCAAACCAACTTCTAATTGGAACCTATTCTTTTGTTTTCACTTTTGCATAAATGCCATTGGAAAAGGTATGAATTCATCTATTCCCCTTCTAGGTACGAGTTAAATAGCAGTGTAGACTAGGCTCCCTAGCCTTGATTGGCAGGCCAGTCTATGAAGGTTCAAAACCATGGAAAAGTAATAGGAAAACACTCCAATATAGTCACTAGCAAAAGTCAAAGAAAAAGAATCTGTAAAGAGGTATGATCGCCTATGCTGTGAGGAGACAAGATATCAAAACAAAAAAAGTTTGGAAAAATATCTGAAATCATTGTTTACACCACTGCCTCAATAAAATGAAACTGATTCTTTTAATGGTAAATTGTGATTTTTATTACAAAATTAATTTAATAAAATTCTCCTTATTTTTTCAGATACATCAAAGGCACATTTTCTATTCTATCATCCTTCCTGTCTAGATTTTCTTTGAGCCAAATTCGCTTCCCAAACTTGCAACTTTTGGCAACAATTTATTTTTGACAAATGTAGTTTACACAGATACACATTGACATGAGACGCGTAAATTATCTTTATTTTTTCAGCATGAACTCACCGACTGCTGACTAGAGAGCAAAAGGACTTTTTACTTTTGAAATTGACATGTAAATAAAATTTCTTCAATTGTTCAAATTTTAAAAAATACTGATAAATCTTTCAAGATTCTACTAAAATGTATTTTATTACTGTAAAATAATAAAATAATTATTTTCCTTTCAGCTACAAATTCAATGAGTGTGAATTAATTTATTTTTGACAGAGATGTTTACTATGTCACTGACGCCTTTTATCTTTGCTTTTCCTCTTTTCTTGTTGAGGGTAGCAGCTAAAACATGCCTTCATATTCTTTCTCGTCACCTAGCCAAGAAAATACAGAAGTAAGATCATGAACTTGTTCTAATCAAGGAAACAAACCATTTGCAATAATTGTCAAATATTACCGACGACAAAAAAAAAAAAAAAAAGTTTTAAAGGACAATTAGACAATTTAGATTCTAAAAAAAGCTATATTTCTGAGATTTGGCTTTTGACATTCATGAATTAAGAAAAAAGGATGTGTTGGCAGCCCAATTTTGAAAATTTCATAACTTTTCAAGGAGCAAGCTCTGGAAAAGACCCTGTCAATTTTTCAGGACCTGTATGAACCCTGCTGAGACATTTAGCATGAATATGAAATCAAAACTTTGATCATTTAATATTTATCTCTACTGCAAGAAAACATTAAAAATATTACTTTTGGAGAGATGCCTAACCAGTACATTTTAGATGCCCACCCAACACTTTCCACAGAAAGAATTTGTATTAGCTCACTCTTGCTGAGTGATCTTGATAAAGAAGGTGATCATTTGCAAAGCCATGAATAGAGTAAGATGATTTGACTACTATATTTTGTATTACCTAAAACTTATCTGAGCAAGTTTTAACACAATTTTTGCTATACACTTGAAATCAGGAAGAAAACTTTCAGTGGTTGGTTAGTTGTTCTGTTTAATATCTTATCAACCCTCCTGGTTCATTTAAAGCTGAAGCAGTCTTAAATTGCATAAAATTTAAATTTTATTCAACTACAGATTTTTTTTGTACACAATCATAGGGTATCAACTAGGTTGGTTGGTTTAGATATCAGTATTTGTTAGATTTTATAATTTTTGGTATAAACCCACAGTTTTAAGAAATTATATTCTATCATACACCCTTGCTCTTTCAAAGAGCTTTTTTATGTTGTCGTAAGCGTTCTGAAAGCAAAGGAAATGTTTGTCGCAGATTAATTCCACAACGCAGAGAACAAGTCACTGTAAGTTCAGACACAAATATCGGAGGCAGAAAGAAATGCAGAAAACTCGATTTGCAGGTACTATCTCACAAATCCCAATGCACATAACCAGTCATAAAAATAACTCACTAGCCGATGAACGCAGTAGCCAAAACAAATCAGTTTATCCTCTTGATTAGAGAACACCAACTGCTTTTATCAGCCAAGCAGTTTTTTCATTCATTGACAACCGGGAGAGGATGCCAAGTATTTTGCACAATAAAATACTTTTATAGACTTGTTTTTAATCTAAATATTCCGTCTTCAGCATGTCATATGGAATACATGCCCCTTTTTTTTTTTGGTAAGTAATTTTCTTTTCTGCTGTAGGATACACGCGATGCGCTGTCGCTTGGTTTGACGAGGCAAGTCGCAATTTTCTTCGCTATACTCCCCCCTGATCTCATTATCACAAATTGAACAGCTTGGAGCAGCTCTCTTTATCCTGGTGCTTCGTCGTAATGGAACTATCTCCCTTACACGTGTCGGAGAGTAGTCTCCTGAGGAGTCATCAGACATATCTCCAGTTTCTGGAATATCTGTGTTTGTGGAAGCATCGGATTCGCAGATCTCAATTATCTGATCACTGTCAGATGATGAACCATCATCGGATTCGCTAGACAATGTATCAGAATCAATGAAAAGGTGAAGATCTTTTACATGCTGTGGCATCCCGTCGACTATTATTGTTTGTGAACTTACAAAGTCCATCATGCAACCCACTTGATACTTGGAGGTACACTGGCCATGGGGAAATTTCACTCATACTTTGTTCCCAACTTTGTATATATCGTGATTCTTACAATGATCAGGTGGTAATGTTGTAGTAATTCCCTTCACTTTTAGTTGGTAACGGTGAATCATATTGGCAGGCACATTAGTTGATGATATCTTTTGGCGTGATATTATGCCAGTATACTAACTCTATTATCGAACATTGCTTGCTGCAATTCTCTTTATGCTCCGATGAGTTCTTTCCACTATACTATTTCCTGCAGGAACATAGGCACAGCAAAAACAAAGTTGGACTCCCCAATCATCCAAGGACTCTTTAAAGGACTTGCTGCAAAATGCAGTGTCGTTGTTTGTCAGAATTTCTGATGGTGGGCCTCGTTCCAAAAAACATTTTCCAACTGTCGAATGATGCTTCTTAAGTCTTGTTGAAGCAGGCATCGCCATATTGCAAATCGACTGGGGCCACAATCAATTAACGTAAGGTAGTGTTGCCCACTGTAATGCGTAATATCCATTCCTAAGCGGGTCCAGATTTCAGTCACACTTAGGATGCCACAAGGCCAACGATTTGAGGATGGGTCAATTGACTGGCATTCTTTACATTTTCTGACTACTGCCTTGATGGCCGCCTTGAATGTCATAGGGTAAACTCATCTCACAAAATACAGCATTCACCTGACGCCAGGATGTCCACTCTGGCAATGTATGGCACGTATCTGATCAGGAGAGGTTTCGTTCATCATAGAAGTGCATATCGGGCGTGTTGGTTCGATTTCCTTCTTGATCACATCATACCATTGTTGTGGTCAAGAGTACTCAAGCGCCTCTGGATTTCCCTTGCTTTGCCAGTGAGCATGTTTGATACCTACCAGTGCACACACGCGGAGTCCGTGAAGAGGTGTAGCTCCATTGCGCCCCACTGTAGTGTTAAATTGATGCCTTTCATAATAGCATCCAATTCTGATAAATTGATATGTTGGCCGTCCTTCATAGGCCACAGCCAACATGCGTCTTCTACAACGCTGCCATCAACCTCCAATGAAACCCGTAGCGAGAGAACTTGCATCAACCCCATACCTCATAAGCGTGTCTGCTTGTGCACCACTTACCGTGTGCAGGGTCATTCTGGCATATTCTTTCCGCTATATCCTCAATCATGTTCTTAAGGGGAGCATCTGTTACTTCGTTATCCCAACCAGATGTGATCGATACTGTCCTGTGTTTTACAAATGATGCAGCAACACAAAGCCACCCACACACAGGAACGTGACCCACCAATTTTTCACACCATGAGAAGAGGTTACGTCGCATCAGGACCTCAGGAACTGATGGAATGCCATTTCCACGTTTCCACTTAAGCGTGTTGTCATCTTGCTTGACATGCAAACCCAGCACACGTGTGCCGTCCCGTAACTGCTCCAGATCCTTGCAGGTCAAACCAAATGCAGTCAAGTGCTCCTTCACACGAGCTGCTGAAATCATGCTCTTGCCAACATAATCATCATTGATATATGATGAAGTTGCCCATCTAACTGACTCGTCTTTCAACAATGCGGCGTCCACAATGGCCTTCATTATGGTTGGTGCAACATTCAACCCGAAACCCATTCGAGTCAAGCAATATCTTCGTCCCTTGAAGATTACTGTTTGTAAGGGCCAAAGTGACTTATGGATATGTACTTGTAGATAGGCCTGCCATAGGTCAAGGATACACCACTCCCTCAGTTTCTGTGCGCACATGTCAGCATTGGCTGCGTGAGCATCAAGACACTCATTCAGCTCTTGATAGTCTAATACTGGCCGCACTTTATTTTTGTTTTTCTGCACCACTGCCATCAACGAAATTAAACTTTTTGGGGGACCAAATTCCTTTTCAGGATAAGGCTGCAACCAACCGTTATCAAGCCAGGTCTGCAGCTCATGGTCGTATTCCTCCTTGACTCCCGTTGGCATTGGGTACTCTGCATCTGATTTTGCAAACTCTCCAGTGATCGACCATCAGACCACTTCCATGATGCAACCTATATCTTCCGGTTTGGATCGAATTTGGCACAGAAATCAGGTTCTTCTATATTAATAGCAGTGTAACAGACTATCCCATCCTTGGGAAACCGTACATCACCACATTCTGTTATTTGGAGTCCGCCCAACTTTTTAATGGCATCAAACCCAACCAACAAGTTAAAACCCAATAGATTTCCATCCACTACCAAAACTTCGATTTTGAGGGGGTCCATGTCAAGCCTAATACTTCCAACTCTGCAACATCTGAGAGTATTTCCATTCACGGTGAGTATGTTCACCTCTGTCTCCCACCAAGATTGACAGGCTAACTTACTCATGAGTGTCTGTGAGCAGCCAGTGTCCACCAGTGCCACTCTCTTAATTCTGTTCACGTAAATACCAAAGACGGGTAGTGCTTCATTCATAACTTGCTTATGGAAGAGACCGGCACTGACATCTTGTCCCCTTCTTTTCCCTGGACACAATGAAGCAATGTGGCCTACTTCTTGACACCGGAAGCAACACATTGTTGTGTGCAACCTGCATGGCTGATGGGCCTCTTCTCGTCAAACTGGGAAGTCCCTGGAAAGGTGACTCCCCCCCCAGAGCATCACATACCCTGCCGATGTTTAACATTTGGATGTTTATCATGTCCGCCTGGTGAAATGGTAGCCGCAACCATTTCCTCAGTTGCAATTTGATCTTTCATTATGGCCCTAGCTCAGTCCAACAGTTGGTTTGTATTCATGTCTTCCATCCTGGAAGATGTGCGAAGTAGTTGCTTGACATGTGCTGGTAACTCTGCTATGAACCCACATGTTAGTCCTTGCTCAGATATCACGCCAAATAGACCTGCTAGTCTTCAAGATGGCTAGAAACATGCCGACGGATTCGTCCGTCATAGGGCTGAAATAGCTTGTAAGTGCTCTGAAAGCAAAGGAAATGTTTATCGCAGATTAATTCCACAACGCAGAGAACAAGTCACTGTAAGTTCAGACTCGAATATTGGGGGCAGAAAGAAATGCTGAAAACTCAATTTGCAGGTACTATCTCACAAATCCTAATGCATGTAACCAGTCAGAAAAATAACTCACTTGCCAACGAATGTGGTAGCCAAAATACATCAGTTTATCCTCTCGATTCGAGAACACCAACTGCTTTTATCAGCCGAGCAGTTTTTTCATTCGTCGACAACTGGGAGAGGACGCCAAGTATTTTGCATAATAAAATACTTTTATAGAGACTCCTGCGACGGACTTGTTTTTAACCTAAATATTCTGTCTTCAGCATGTCATGCGTATTACGTGCCCTTTTTTTGGTAAGTAATTTTCTTTTCCATCATAGGATACATGCGACGCTCTGTCACTTGGTTTGACGAGGTAAGTTGTAGTTTTCTTTGCTATAGTTGTTTAAATGTAATATCTTTTCCTTGACAGAATAAGAGCTGTACCCTCCGTCAAAACATGTTTTATAGTGTCTGCAGTTTGGCATAATTGCTGTTCTTCCCCATTCAGTAACTAAGAGATCTTGAAGTTCAAGTCAATTTTATATTTTCAACATATTTAGCAGCTGAATCAGCTTTGTCATTTTCAATTATTGTAACATGACTTGTGATCCAACATATTACATCTTTCAACTCAGATACAGAATTGAATTTATTTAACAACTGGACTATTTAGGGGATGTCAAGTTTTTTGGCTTTTAGCATTCTTAAAACTGATAATGAATCAGAAAAGATTATACATTTTTTGTTTTTATTTGTTGAAATAATGCTGAGTACTAGATCCATGGCACAGGCTTCAGCATTGGAGATGGAGGTTTTGTCTGGGAGGCATTTACTGCTTATTTTTTTTCTGGGATATTGCTGCACATCCTGTTATGTTCCTACGTTCGGACCCATCTGTAAAAATGGGTGTGTGTTCGGAATAGTTTTCTTTAATTTTATAGAGTTCTTATTGAAAGACTTTCAGTGATCAGAATGTAACCTAAGCATTAAACACCCAGAAAGCTAAATAAGCAAATTAGGGGGTCAGCCAGGTGGCAGATTTAATTATTTTGAAAAAAAAAAAAAAAAAAAAAAAAATGTTACATAAAATGCTTATTTTATCTGCAAACTTATTGATGTACATTGAGAGAGAAAATACAATTGTCATACAGTTTCATCCAATTTATTAAAGTTAGATAAGTATCATATGGTTTTGTTTGTACTGAATGATATGACCAATCAAGAAATGCTGTCTTTTCTAGTTTACATGAGAAAATAAAAAAAAATCTAAAATTATTTAAAATGGTAATTAATGTACTATTGCTGTTATTAAACAGTTTGCTTTTGGCCAAGCCAATGGAAGCAATTCAGAAAAATTTCAATGGCATGCTTTTTTAAGTGTGAGTCATAAAACCATTTTTTTTCTGATTTGTTGATGATTTTAGGTACCAAAGAGAAGCCATCATAAATCCTTTCATCAACCTTAAAGGCGTCGATCCACACACCATCTTAGTGATGGCTACAAATTATGACTTGTAAAGAGCAAGGGGTGGAAGTCACCTCAATTTAAGGTTGGTATTGATTAGTCCTGAGAAATCAGATTATAATTTGGGTGTTGGAATCTCCAATTAAGGATAAATAACTGGGTATGAGAAACCAAAGCCATTTTAGCTTCAGCCTGCAACAAGAACAACACTTTGAATATTAGTTAGATTTGTTCAGCTTTTACATGTGTGTGTGTGTGTGTATATATATATATATATATATATATATGTTTGATTTGGCCTTAGGTATTTCGTTCTGAAAACCTCAGACAGTAATAGGATCATTAAGAGTTGATGCTGCATTAAAATTTTAACATCTAATTTCTCATTGCCTCTTAGTTTTTTGGAGTTCCAATAGCTGAACAATTGATGCAGTTCCCTCTTAGAATTGTATCATATCACACAATGAGATGCATTTCTTAACTCATGGCTGTGGGATACTGACATAATAATTTGACTAGAGTTCAAATAAGGTCATTTAAAATTATGTTAATGTTAGTGAGAGTTCACTTGTGGGTCAGTACAATATAGCATAGGTATAAACTGGCAAAATCTGGATAGAAAAAAATTACAAAAATCTCAAAGATGAAAGTGTTCTGTTGATGACATAATATGTGTTAATGAGTCTTTATCAGGACTTGACTAAGTTTGGTGTTGCTTTTGTAAAATTAGTAAAATGGATCAGAGACAAAGCCATATGCAACATTTTCTGAAAAGATCTGATTTGTCAAACCGATGGCGCAATCGGATTCAATTAAAGTAAAAGCTTTCAAGAAAGTTGTCTTGTTCAAACATAATAAAAAATGTTCAATTAATCCAAATTTTGAAAAAAAGTTGAACATGGATTAATGTAACCAGTACCACATGTGCTTCACATGCATAGCAAAGAATGTTAGCATATGACCTGTATTTCTGGAGACTAGAGTAATAATTGGAAAAAAAAAATCCCCAAAAACGGTCTCAATCATTAGCAGCTATTCAAGAGGATTGACAGCATGTAGTGATGTGTGTGTGTGTGTGTGTGTATATATATTTCTAAAGAAATGATGGATTTTTATTTATTAATCCAGCAGATTTTATTACTTAAACATTTTTAGTGGATACTCATATTTTTCTTTAAGATTTCTCAAGTATCCAGGCCGGTAGATGAAAATAAATATACAGTTTAATAAGTAAACTCGTTTCTCTTCTCTCTTGCTTTCCCTTCCACCTGTCAATCTAGTATATCAGTCCGGGGAAAATGATCTCCACTTATTAAAAATTCCATTAACTCCTATATAAAATCCCCATGCAAGTGTGCATGTTTTTTTATCTCAGTTTCCAACAGATAAAATTTTAACTTCTTGACATCTAAGAAAGAGAGTAAACAATGCTACCCAAAATTACCTAGTCTGCACAAATTACCAAGAGCTGTCTTCATAAAGAGGTCTTCCCAAAATTACTAAAAGATGCTTAAAAGACAGCAATTTCACATGCTTATCTTTGATTTTCATGAAAGAAAGAAAATACTTACATGCATCAGAACATAAGGATTTCCAACAATAATAAGCAATGCTTGTGCACGTGTAATGCAAACATTGAAACGCTTTGGGTTACTCAGAAATCCCAGAGCATGTTGCTTGTCAAATTCTATAAAGTCTTCATTTGCACGAACCTGAAAATTAAAATAAATTTATTAATAAAAGTTAATTTCTGTTTTGCTGTGGTTATTATCCATGTCTAAAAATGTCATTTTCCCTTTGCTTGTGGGCAATGCCAAATAATTAACCCTTCAGGGGTTTGTTTTTTTCTTAGGTTTTGTGTTTAGGTTTTAAATTCAAAAAGAAAAACTTGAAAATGTAATCTAATATTTCATTTTATATTCATGAATACCTATTACAAGTTCATATACAAATTAGGTACTGAAGTTGATTTTATGATAGCCAATTGCTAAATAAAGTTTCCTACCACATGACATCACTAATAGTAAAGATAGAAACATACTTTTGAACATGTATTTGGCAACATATCAAATCCAATTCAAATACACTTAGTATGTGTGAGGGTATTGAGTAATAGTTTGTTAGTAATAAGTACTAAAATCACAATTACATTTAAAGCAGTGATAGAATTTTTGGTACTAGAAGGATGCATGAGAATCAAAATTCACAGTCTTATGAAAGCAATTCAAGGTAGTAATTATAAACATGTAAACAAAAAAAGTTTACCAGTGGATTTTGACATGCTAAAAGACATGGAAGAAGCAAAATATGTTTGATGAGCAAAGATCAGGATGACTGATTTCAGTGACACATAGGAAGAAAGAGCAAATACCATGAGTGGAGAAAATCAGCAAATTAAACAAAGTGATAGTTGCTCGGAAGCAAGATGTTAGTCAAGGAAGAGGACGGTGTATCATTCAAATACTGAATTACAGAAAAATCAGTTTCAGGTGAGTCACATGAAAACTGATCGTTATTATGAAGGTAAAGCGAGAAGTCGGCCAATTTCCACATCAGGGAAAGAGGTTCCACATAAACATTGTTATTGGATTGAATCGGTGGTTCATTATGACTGAGGTAGGAATATCATCACCTAAATTCTCTGGGATTCTTCAGAAGTGAAAAATCAGGCTCACAATTTTTTAGAACACAAAATTTCTGCCAAAAGGAATGAGGATTAATTTGGTAAGGTACCATAGAACCTTGCAAGCCTCAAACAACATATCTGCAGAAGAAAGTCAGAAAAGAAACTTTCTGCATCACAATGCGAGACCACATAACCATCAATAAATAGTGCAAATAAAATTAACAGTTGTTGCACATCTTCTGTAGTCATAATACCATCAGACTTTTAGTGTCCCCCAAAAGTGAAAAAGGCATTGAAAAGTCAACATTCAACTTGGAATTTTGAAGAGAAATTTACTCCATATGAATCATTATTTTATCTAGTTTAAAATTTTATAGGGTTGGAAACTTTATAGAATACACATTCATCTTAAAAAGAAAGTTGTAAGAAACACTGGTTTTAATTGTAAAGATTTTGGATGAGGTAGAGATAAAAATGTTGCATATTTTTAGATTAATTTTTATTTCACTTACAGTGGAAACAATAATAGCTTTCCTTTCTTGTCCTTGGAATTCTTCAACAGATCCAACTTTGACATTATCTCTGCCCAAGTGACTCATCAGCAAACGGATTTTTTCAACCTAGAAAGAGAAAATTTTACAACATAATGCAAAATTAAACATACTAGCTAGACCCATGGAAATTCCATGGGTGTTGGCAATTAAGATCTGTAATTTCTCTTCTCTGCTCTCACCATTTGTGAGTATCTTCACATTATCTCCCTTATCCCTTCCAATCTTTGTTACCCATCAATATTTTTTATTTAAACATTATTTACATTAAATTACATTTTATTTAAATGTTATACAAACACACATTAATTTCATATTTGAGAAAGGAATAAAGCCATTGTGTTCTCCAGCCTTCATCAGATGCTTGTCCATTTGGGTAGCCTTCAGAGTATCTTGAACTAAATCCTTTATTGAATCTGCAGGGTAGATTGTCTAGGGATATCTTGTCTGATGCCTATTTAGTTCTAATCAGTTATTGCCCGCTCTGTTTCCACAGAGTAAATCTACACTACCCAACCTTGGGATTGAACTCACAATTACTATGTCACCAAATTTACAAACCAATGCTTTAATCCACTATGAGGATAAATGTCCGACTGTAAATGATGAGTTCTCATGCTAGAAATTCAGACAGAAGTAATAAGGTATCCACAACTGCATCCTTTATCCTTTTGTCTATTGTATCAGAGAGAGGTATACACACCCACAGTAATGCACACACGCAAATATAACTTTTATTGACTGGAAGTGGAAATGGTGTTTATATATCAAAGTACAATTTGGGTTAAGATGTGTGTTTACCGATGCAAAACACTATCTCAGGGCAGGAAGCAATGTTTTAAATCTGGGTCACTAGCAAACAATGGGGATGGGCAAGATATTTGGTTTTGTTTAACAGTATTTGTTTTGATTAAAAGGTTGCATCAATGTTTAGATATCCCATAATATAATTTTGGTGAAGCGAGAACTCGTGATTGAGATAAGGTAAATAATTGAAGAATAGGTTTACATGTCAAAGGATAGTTTTTGGCATTCATGATAATTGTGTGCCGGGCCAAGGGTCGATTCATGATCAACCAGATTTATCTATATAAATGCATAGTTATGCTGAAGAAGAGGCAGACGGTTGAGAGAGACCGCGATCGGTCGGCATGTCGTCGTTGCTGCATGCAGTCACGTGTGTGGCCACCTGCAGCCGACCATTATGGGTCGCGGTGCTACAGGCCAGATGAGCCAGTCGGAAGGGCCAGATGGAAGAGAGAAGACTAACCCCTGTTCTGAGAAGTCCGTACGAGACTGGACTATTAGTCATAAACCTACATCAGGCAATTCAATACGCTTTTATCACACACAAATCCTCTCTGTTGGGAATTTGCTGGATGCATTTTGTCTTTTTCTTTTCTCGTTAAATGTTAAATGTTTTTATTCTCCCTGTAACCTCTGTTCTGATGTTATCTTATATAAAAGACGTCAATATTTCCCCCATTGTTGTCTGGTTTCTGCAGATATTATTTCTTGTTTTATTTTGCCACATTCTAAGCTTCCTACCGCCAACTCTCACAGACGTGTCCACATCCCCAGTCGATCGTGAACGTATGGACAACACCCCGCTTACTGGATCTAAAAACTAACAGCGTGGACAGCGAGCAGGACTTGACCAGTCAAAATAATCTATGGGTACTCAGGGAGCGTACAGCCAGTTACCCCTAAGGACCAAGTGGACACCTCAACCCAAAGAGGAAGATGCTGGAGGTTGAGGGGCTGGGGATGAAGTGGTAGACTATCTCTTGATAAATTTTAATTAATCACAATATTTATGCTTTTCTTTCATGGTCTCTTAGCATCCAGTCATGCCCCGCCCCAATCCCTGCAGCTTTTCTATATTATTTTTTCTTTTCATCTGGTTTTCTATTTTCTCTCTCTATATACCTTACCTCCAATCTTTCCGCCTTAGCTCCCTTGCCTCTTACCTTCCTCTCCACCCACTTGCTTTTCCTAATTCTTTCCTGCTTAATATTATGTAGATTTCTCAGTCTACAAACATAACTGATTCCAGGTCAGGGATGGAATCCAACACTGTACTCATCCTTAAATATCATTCAATGTACAATACACAGGGAGCAGAAGTTTGCTCAAATGTAGTTGGCACTAAAATAATGGTTACTGTTTCATCACTGTGTCACAATATACATAATCATTAAAACAAATGTTTTGACATTCATTTAATAAATCTTGCTTTTGATATTGCAGGTTATATAAACAGTACAAACTGGCTTGACACAATCCAGAGAAGCATGCAGGATTTCAATGGTTACTTTTTTTCTTCATGTGCTTCTGATAATATTATAAATATCAATAATAAGATTTAATCATAGATAAAAATAAGGTACTTTTTTTTTTTAAACTTGCTCCTAAGATCAAACACATCCACAATGACAGACCTAAACAGGAAAAGATTTTTTTTCTTAGTTTGATTTCCTTTAGTCACTTGGCAGGCTTTGTGTTTGGTGTTTATCAACACTTTTGTTTGTTACAGACACACACAAAAACCTTGACATCCACAAAAATAAAAAAAAAAAATAAAAAATTACCTGTTTTCGGTAAGGGGTGATTATTCCAATATCATCTTCTGTCAGTGAAGAGCTGTAATCTGCCAAGAGGCCTTGCAAATATCTTACCACTTGAACAGTTTCAAATGGGTTGAACCATGAAGGACTGTTTCCTTCTCTTAAGTCTTCACCCTACAAAAGAAAAATATTCAATAAATATTTATCATAAACAACAACTTTTCTTAATAAAAGGAAAAAAATTAAAACAACTTTAAACCAAACTAAAACTTAATATATTACAAAATCACTAATTTTTAGTTAGGGAAATTTGTATAATTCTTTTCCAGATACATTTAAAAATGTGTATGAAGTGGCTGATGAATTTTATAATCAATAAAACAGAATAATATCAAAAGAAAATCAACCACATCTTAAGTAGAAATAGAACTCACTTTTTACTAGATAAATGATATGCATTAATAATTCAAGTGTAAAAATCAACAATTTTGTTGAGATATATATATCATTTTTAATGTGTTCAGATTTGTTAATTAGGGAAATGTAACAATTAAAAACAAGCCATAAAAGATATTCGTCTCACACGAATTCCATGGAATATGATTGGCACAGTTTTATTAGGAAGGGACTTCCAGCCACAAAGGCTGTGGGTGAGTTGTTTCTCAGCTTTAACTTGAAGTTCATTTGCATAGAATAATTCTGATGGTAGCTGAAGCAATGAGGGATGTGAACGATAATTGTAAATGAGTTTGGTGACCTACAAAAAGAAAAATTAAAGATTTGAAGTAAAACAAAACTGTAAGAGAATAAACTTCAGAGAAATTAATGAATATTTATCAAATATGGCTGCAAAATTTAATTTTTTTTTGTTTTATAGGATAGCATTTTTTTTTAAAAAAGAATGTTCCAGAAATGACAAATTTTGTTTTTGTCAAGAATTTAAGAAAATTGGCAAAAATAAAAATAACCATAGGTAATTAATTACGTACATTCTTATAAAAATAAATTACATACATGTTTATAAAAATAAAAATGAAACTTTTGTGCAGACATGCTTATTAATATTTGTAGATGATAAGTGCTTTAAAACAGAGGAGGCAAATAGAATATTACAAAACTAACTTGTCACAGACATTTAGCATTTATAAATATCAAAACTAGATGCAGAAAATTGAAAGAAAAGCTATAAGAAAAATAATTTTAACAAAAGAATATAGTTTCACCTCTTTTTTTTTCCCTTACATTATTTAAAAAAAATTTTAATTCTAATTTTTTACACCTTGCTATTTGAGAAGCAGGTATGTAACATACAAGTATTAAGAATGAGCAAAAATATTTAAGTTAAAAAAATCAAAATAAAGTATGCATTGCTATTGTTTTTACCAGCATGGGATCATAATATCCATAATTCGTGAATTTAGTTTCATCTCGTGCATACAACGAGCGTGACATCAAGCGTTCAAGGAAAGACAACTCCATACCATAGTTCTTGGCATATGTGGAACGTAAGACAGGGCCAAGCTGCTGAGGATCACCAGCAAGAGTTATCTGAAAAATAAATTAAATATTAAATGATTTAGAAGAGAATACTTTGAATGAAATTTTCAAAAAGAAAGACAACAAATGGTTCAATCAGTGAAATACTGATGAATTTTCCTCTATGGTACCTAGACTAGGAATTTAAGCACAGTACAAGATTGCTAACAATGTCTCATCGTTTTACAGTTGAAATGGCTAGATGTAACTGTAAGTTCTATGCTAACAGTTTCTTTAACCAGCACTTCTCATCATTAGTCATTAGTGGAACTCTTCTGGCTTCTTGCCTTGCAGTCAACTTTGATCTTCAAAAATTTAAATGCAATTGTCAATAGTTATCTTAGATCTTAATTCTTTTTTTTTTTTTTCTTTTTTATTGTTCTCTCTTTTTAATAGCATTTTTTTTTTTTTTCATTCTCTGACACTCAGTAACTCCTTGCATCTTAGTGGTTTTATTGTCTTGCTTGGGGTGAAATTATTAAAGAAAAAAACAGAAAAAAAAAACTACAGCAAATAATGTAGATACTCACCTGTCCATCAGTTCCTGAAACTAAACCAACTGGTATTAAACACTCAAGTTCTGTTGCTTGCCCTGCCTAGAAAAGACAAAAATTAAAAATTGCCAATTTTTCATGATCAGGTCTATCTGTAGAGACATTTATTTTTAAAGGCAAGTTTTTTTTTTTATAAAGTTTCAACCCAACATTTAACATTTTGTTAAAAGATTTTTACATTCTATATTCATTGATAACCATAGTCATGTCTTAAAAAACCCCCAAAAACTTTAAAATATTTTGCTATTTCATTCCCCAGTTCATTAACAGCAAACTTTATAGTTGAAATTTCAATTAAAAATTTCAGTCACTTTGAGCTGGAGGTTAGTTAAAAATTATCTTTTAAGAATTTAACCTGAATTTTATTTTAAAAGGTTTATGGGGTGCTTTACCATAGTACAAGGTTTAGCAAACTGGTCCCAAAACTTATATGCTAGTATAAGGAGTTCAGTCCTTACTGGATTCCCAACCTTAATAAATATTTAAAACTGAAGTTTACACAGTTAAATGTTTAATAAAAAAAAAAAAAAATAAAATAAAAAAAAAAAAAAAAAAATGCTTACCTCATCAACAAAAACGTGTGTAAAATGGCCAGTTTTCAGTCCTAATGAGTAAAGGAGGCCTGATGTAACACATGTGCATACTAAAATACGATAACGAACAATGATATCCAAATTTTCACCAACAGTGCAATACTGCCTGATGTTCTCGGGTATATTCTGTGCAAAAAAAAAAAAAAAGAAAAAAAAAAAGAAAAAAAAAGAAAAGATTTAATTATTTACACTGTTTATAAGTGAACTCTTGTCCTCTTACTGTTATCACAAGGTATCAGCTGTTGTATCCACCAGGTTTCATCAGGTGTATATCAATCTGGATAACCTACAGGGAATTCTGAACTGAACCTTTTATTTAATCTATAGGGGTAGACTGTTCTCATTCCACTGCCCCTGTCTAGGGATATCTTGTCTGGTTCTTATTTTTAGAACTGCTCAGTCATAGTGTATTAACACCAACAATCAATCTACAAGTTTTACGCACACCCTCCTCCCATATTTTCTCTTCCAAATCCACTGTTTTAGGATTTTGAAAAGGCTTGGGGGGAGGGCGGTTAACAAAAGGCCAAACATGCTGTTGAAACAATGTTATAACAAAGATTAAAATAATTGTCCAAAACATAATAGACTAATTCTTTACTTAAAAAAAAATCTAAAATCACAAATTTTACAAATTTGTGAGTTCAGAGTTCAGTTTATTTACACTTAATTATGAGATTTTTGGAGTAAATTTTCTGATATAAAAATCTAACATTAGCAATAATGCTACAGCTTTGATATTTTGGAGAAAAAATAAATACTTCACTTACATCATCATTCCTCTGAAAAGCATTCAACCTGACCATATCTGAAACCTTGAGGACTCCACTTTTGTGTAGCCTTTCAGCCTATTTAGATAAAATAAAGGGAGTAAAATTATTATATAGAATAAATTGGGCTAGAAGAAAAATGTAAATGAGAAATACAAAAAAAATTATGATTTTCAATCGTCTTTCAAAGTGGAAATTATTTTGACCATGATCACAAAACAAATCTAAAGAATCTTTTGCTTTGGTCAAATATAATTTTCTGAAAATGCAAGCATTATTTAAAACACTATGGAATGATCATGAAAAATTATTAAAAATAAACTAAAGAAAATTATTTTATTAAACTTAATCTTTGCTAGATAAAAATGGATGTGACTGGTTTAAAAATGCTTTGAAAATTTTAAGTTAAATAATGATTTAAATGACATGAACCAATTATAAAGAATTTATCATAAAATATTAATAAAAATAATTGTTTCTAATATACAAGTATGAATGTAATCAAAAGTGCACAAAATTTTTTTTTTTTTTTTTTTTACTTTTTACTCATTACAAGGCCCATAAGGCCACTTAAAGTAGAGGGTTACTGACTGAGGTTGTTGCACATAAGTGGAGGTAAGATGTGCAATTTAAAAGGATATGCAGGAAATATATTAGTTAAGCCTAGGCTTAAATAGGTTATGATTGTGATCAGGGAAGTATACTCTCAAGAGCATTTACTGAAGCAGTGTATTTTTGGGAAGAAGCCCTCCAAATGGAACTTTCTTCTTACTAATAGAACATAAAAAGAATGGGGAGGAGTCATTTCAGTGGAGATGTCATTGCAGGTGTTAGATATGATGGTCAAGGCTGGTGGGACTAAAGAATGTAGCTCATCAGAACATTTGGCATAGAAATAGTGATAGAGTAACAAGAGGTTTATGACATTTTGTCTGTAGGAAAGGGATTGTGGAATAGAAAATAATTAATCCCCCACAAGACTGCAAAGACAATGAACTATATCAAAGCTGGAAAGTGAGGATGGGGCAACTCATTAGTACTCCATTTTGGTCTGATCTGGTTTTTGTAAAGATAGCATAGCATGGAATTTAGGTGCTTACTGGAGCAGTACAATAAACTGCCCATTTTAACAGTAATATGAGTTCCACTTGGGTTTCTGAGGTGGACTTGAGCCCCAATAGGTGTTCAAAGCAAGGAGCCTCCTGAAGAGAACACCCATTAATCATGATAGTTGAAAGTTCAGTCTCTTTGGTGATAGCAGAATATTACTAGTTTGATTTTGGAAGTATTGAATGTTATAAGACCCCCACCTGCCACACTCCAATGAGCTCTTAAAACTAAGTTAAGGTGTGATTGGCTGCCAGGCTATGGCCAATTACACTTTTGAAGATGTACTCATACACTTGCATCATCTGCAGTGATTTAATTGGCCATCATGGTTTGTGTATTAAATTTAATTTGTGAATATTTTAGCATCATTTAGTTTTCTAAAGGAGTTCAAAGTTAATGATTTTGGTATGAAAATTATTTTTTGTTTATTTACTTATTTGTCAATATTAGTTATTGCTTAAATTTTTTTAATATATCTTAGTTTCCTTAAGAAATTTATTTTATTTGGACATTTCAAATGATTGAGCAAAATCCAGAGAAAAAGAAGATTAACTTTATATCCAATAAGGAAGAATATTATAACAGAACTATAGGAAGTACTATCCAAAACAAACAAGACAGCAAGAGGAAATGATGAAATCCAATAAGAGTGTCATATGCTGTCAGCACTCCCACATTTTTTTTAAAAACAATTGGAAGTAAAAGCTTAACCAGCATTGTTGTAAGTGTGATTCAAGATATAAGGAGGTCTCAAAAGCAATAAAAAAAACAGGCATTATGCAGCCCCTGTCAGGGAATGCTTATCTCTCAGTTGCATCTGTTTTCTGGCAGTTGCTTCTTGATTTCTTTTTCTATGTGGACAATCCTTTTTGAAATGCATAACTGATTTTCACACCCGCGTTTTAGGTAATTACCAGCTTCATTACACAGATTTCTATAACACTAAGCTGTATTTACTCTTCCCCAGTATGTTCCTTTTCCTGATATTCTATCTGTTTGGAAACCTGTACTCTTAAATTGTGCTTCATCCAGTTTAGACATTTGTCTCTCACCATATCCTGACCATGCACCACCATGACTGTATCTTTTGAATCTTGTTCCTCTTATTTTTTATTCCAGAAACACATATTTCCTCTGAATTTGTTGTGTACACAGGTTCTTTGATGGCTATCACATCTGATCTCTGTCTATATGACATTCCTTGATTTCCAAAGAATTTTCTCAGGGCATTCTTCATATGTTCAAACATACCCTCTATCTCTGTATCTGTAAGAACAATTTGTCTTTTTTGTTATCCAATCCAGTGCTTTCACCAAGTTGCATAGCCAGAACTACCTCAAATAAAATGATACCATGCCTTTTTTTTTTTGGGCTCTTTGACATTCTTCCTATAAGAATTGAGAAACTGATCCATGGTATCAGACTCCTCCTTTAAAAGATTTTTATATGAACACCATGTTTCACATATAACACTCCGATCATCTTTCTTAAATGACTTAGTAAAAATTTGCTCAGGGGTGTTCTCATCTTCAATCCTGATTTCTTCATTTTGCTTGACCAATCTCACTTTCCTATTGACACCTTTTTCATTTGGTAATATGTTATAGATTGCAAATCCCTGTTGCCTCTTTTCTGTCTTGGTGAATTGGGTCCATAATTTGACATCAAACTTCCAATCATCATGTTTAATAACCACTGGTTCAGACTGACAAGGGTTCTCCAGGCACAGTTTATATGGAGCTGAAAGGCTGAGTCCATTAAATGTGGGGTAGATAAACATGTTGCTAGCAAAAAACTACCAAGTTATTCTTAGGAATTTATGCATCAAGTTAGATAGCAAACAGACATAACTTATTTTGTGTGAACGCAGGTATTTAACTTCATATTCTAGACAGGAGGATAAACTCAAGAAGGAAACAGATATGTTGTACCGTGTTAACACATGTGGCAACTTATTTTATTTATTAGGAACAACATGACAGTGTGCTTTCATAACAATAATAAAAACAAAGAAGCTAGGGGTAGATAACTCCGATTCCTTTCTCTAATTGTAAGTGTTGACCTTACTAGAGTGCAATTTTCAACACTTCTCTTCACTAATTGTCAGACTATTCTATTATTTTCAAAACTCCTAACAGTTCTCTGAGCTTCACAAATTGTGTGCTAGTCAGTCTTTGCAGTCATCCAGATCAACATTCCAATCTGCATCCGAATATCCCATTAGATTGCCTGTACTTAAGTTGTGTCTTATTTTTTTCCCCCTGATATTTTCTTTATTATCTTCCAGACTGTTTTTATTTTGGAGTTATTATTTAGTTGTGCCACAAAGGTTTTCCAGATTGGTCTTTTTTTTTATTGTTCACTTTGCTATGGCTCGGCTGTTTTTATATTGGTTTAGGTTTTATTTCATTGCATATGTTTGGAATTTTTTCAGAGGTTTTGACTGCTTCCCTACATTTTTCATTAAACTAGGGTTGTATTTTGGTAGGCTTTCTTCTGCAATTTCTAGTATTGTTCTTGTAAAGTAATTAATATGATCCTCTTGACTGGTATTTATTCCTATGTTTGAGTCTGAAATGAGTTTGGCAAGGCAGAGTTTTATGTATTTGTTGCAGTCGGCTTTGTGTAGATTCCATCCTGATGCTTTGTCTTCAGAATTAAAAGATACTTGTTCTAATATTATTGGAAAATAGTCACTGCCACAAGTATCCTTTTAAATTTGCCAGTTGTATTCCAATGCCAGGGATGGGTCACATAGTGTGAGATCTATTGCTGAGAATGTACCTGTTGCCAGATGAAGGTATGCATGGGATCTATTGTTGTACAAGTACAGATTGTTTGCATCAATTAATTTTTCAATGATCTTTCCTCTTATTTGTTTTTTGATAGCCTCATAGGTAGCTATGATTATTCAAATCTATCAAGATGAAGGGGGGTCTTGGGAGGCTGTTGTATTAGGTTGTTTAGTTCTATTTCTGATATTTTGTCCTTTCAAGGAATCTATAGGGAGCATATGGTAATCATTCTATGTAGTGTGGTTTCTTATGGCTGTTGCTTGTAAATTAGTTTGAAGTTGGATTTATTTATGGGGCATATTGTTGCTTATAAGCACTGATGTACTATCTGAAACTCTTATATTCAATTTTGTTTTCTATTGAGGTTTGGATTTTTGTTTTGTTAGTTTTCTGATGCAGAATTTTCCATTTGAGAAGTTTTGTGTGTTTTGTAGTCGAGATGTTGTTGCCAGTGAATTTTGTGTTGGATTTACATTGGTTTGTGTAAAGTTTTGGTTCAGTGCTTGGGGTTGTTTCCAAGCTCACAATTGGTTTTAATGTTTTCAACATATTTTTTAATTCTTATTTTTCATGTAATTTGTTTGATATTAGATTTTCATGGGTATAGCTTGATGTTGCTTGGGTAATTTTTGCATTGAAGTTCGTTTCAATGCTTTTCCTTGCTTCTGAGAAAGGTATTTTTGGTGTGTTTAATTTTTACTATGTCTTTTTTTTCCCCAGGTTACACAGTCCCTGGAAGTTGCACTATGGTTTTGTTTGTAGTTAGGACATTTGTTTCATTTAGGCATGTGATCTGTGATTAGGATCATTCTCCCCACTCCTTTTTCCACATACTGACATCCTTGTGCATTGGTTCTTAATAGTCTATACTTTTAGCAATTGAAACATCTAAATGGATTTGGAATATATCTTTCTACTTTAGAAACTGTATATCCAATTTTTATGTCATATAGCGGTTCTGGTGCATCAAAGGTAATATATTCTTTTTATGTCAATAATGTTATGTTTTTTAATAGAATTATTATTTTTAATTTCTGCCAGTATACACAGTGAGAGTTTTGTGCTTCTCACTACACCTTTGGAAGAATTTAAAAATTTATCTTGGTAGACATTTAACTTTATATCATGAAATTTGGTCATCCTTAATAGAGGTTCAGCATTATATTTTTCCTTTTACTTCTGTATTATTTCTATTTGTTTTAAACTATTTATGGAGTTATTCCAGATGCTAAGATTTTTTCTATTACAAAAGGTGACAACTTCATTTTTAGTTTATCTTTTGTTGGTTCTATTACTATGAATCTCAAAAGTTTTTTGTATGATTTTCTGTGTCACTTTCTGTGTCTGTAGTCTCTTGTTTTTTGTGCTCATATTTTGTTTATTATTATTATTATTCATCAGCCATGCCCCCCATCCACTTTGGAGCCTCATGTAGGGTAGATGATAAGGGAGGAAATCCTATTCACCTCATTCCTCCAGGGCTATATGACTGCTATACTCAAATGCAGGGAGGGATTCAATTACCTGTTATATCCAGGATCATACCCAAGTATAGGCTTTCCTCAGAACTTGATACAGCTATGTCACATTCCTTTGTTCTCAGTCTGATTGACCCTACAGCCACCACTTACTAAATCAGTTCAATGTTTGATATGATAAATGTGAGCGCATTTTGTTTGGTTGTTAGTCTGACTTAGGGCTTGACATGATCAACAGACTGATTTGATTGGGCCTCTCCAACCCCCAGTCTAGCTCAAGTAAGGGCCAAAGTTGTGTGTTGGAGTTTAAGAGTATATGTATAGCCCAACACCTAAAACTCTTAACCACCAGGATCCAGTCTTCAAGCATCACGGGTCACCATTCACAGCAAACAGGTGCCCTCCTACCCTGGGACTTTTACCTCTGCAGAGGTGCAGTCAGTGTATTCTGAAACCCCACCAACAGGGCAATCTGCAGTGATCTGAGTTTGTTCTTAGGCATATTGCTAATATAAAGCAGAAAGAAAGACTGAGAAGGAAGCTTTGGAGAATGCTTGCATTGATCACATGGGTTTCAGAAAACGGACCATTAACAACCTTCATGGACCTGTTAGGAATGATTTGATAATTGAGAAAACTCTTATAGAGATGCCATAGCTGGAGTGTTTGTGTAGCAACTCTCTCTGCCACAACTTGTCAAGGGCTTTTGATATATCTAAGGAAATTGCCATCATGATGAATTTGTCTAGTTCTTCACTGATTCTGTGTGTAATGACAGTCAGGACATCAGCAGTGGATCTAGAATACCAAGATCCATACTGTTTGTAGCTGATATTATTCTTGTTGATCAGACTCAGTCTTTTGCTTTCAACTTTCACTTGAACTGATTGTGCATAGCTGCTCTTTACATTTTCTAGATCTTTCTTGCAATTATTGTGGACAGTTCTGAATGCAGCAAGAGTTCTATTATACTGTTCCTTGTGACAGAGAATGGTAGTAGTGGTTACAGTGAGTTATAGTGGCAGCACATTCCGGTGTGAACCAATGCTGGCCTTTCAGTTTTTTTTTGGAAGGAGGAATAAAAGTATCCATGCCAAAAGGGATTCAGAAATAGGGGTGACAGTTCTGGAGACTATTTTTGAAGAATACTGAGAGAGAACTTTCTGCTATGCAAGATCTGAAGCTATCCCAGTCAACCTCGGTATACTGAAATTTTGTCATATTAAACGGCACAGTGGAGAGATGCCTTTGGTTTGGCATCAACACTGGTCAGTGAGTGGCTTGAAGTGCCCAAAGATAGTAACACTTCAGAATGTGAGGAAGAAAACTAAGAGGTTTGCATGATGTCAAGTTGTATCAGGAACACGAGTAGACTTATCCACAATCTGTGTCAGTTTGTAAATTTCTAAAATTCTCATTATAAGTTTAAAATGAATAAAATAAATGAGAATACTTACCAGTAAATCTGCAGCACTATTGGACGGAGTGCAAGCAAGAATTCTACTTCCAGACATTTTTGTCAGAATTTGAAGAATTGTCTCAACCACTGTGATTGTCTTTCCAGTTCCTACATGAAGAAAGTGTAAGAAATAAAAATTAAACCCAAAAATTCAATTCATAATTTTACATTACATTTGTACTTCATGCTACATGTAGTTCACTATGTGTGTGTATGTATGTGTATATATATATATATATGTATTATTAAAGCAAATTAAAGCATGGAGCAGTTACTTAACAAATAATAGGTTAGATAAACAGCTAGTATGAACCTAAATGCTGAAAGTAGTATCAATTCTAAATTAAAGTCCTTGCCTGGTGGTCCAAATAAAATGTAAGGTGTGGGTCGAGATTGTCCCTGAAGAATCCGTGTGACTGCAGCCATTTGACGATCATTCAACTGGCGATTGAAAAACTGGACTGTAGCCTGGGAAGTTGGTGGAGACTGGCAACTGTGCCTTGTTGGTGTGCCTACCTTGGGGAGTGTGTGTGATCCTGAGAGTCGATTTGAAGAAAGAGTGTATTGTGGGGAAACAGTTTCTAATTTAGTAGGAAACAATACTGTAAGGAAGAGAAAGAAAGAAAAAAAACTTACAATATAAACATGTGTTTGATTTTATGCAATCATGCATTTCTAATAGAGTTCATGATTACATGTATGCAAATTTGAATAAAAAGTACTGCATTCTGATTATATATATATATATATATATATATATATATATATAGGGAGAGAGAGGGAGAGTGTGTGTGTCTGTGCGTGCGTATAGTTGAAGACCAATGAAAGTTTCCTTTTTTTTCAAATTTTTTGTATAGTTTTCATGCTTTCTGTAGTTTTAACAAATTGCCCAATGTTTAAAGAACATTTTCAACTTTCATAAGACATTATCAAATATTTTTTGTAGGATGATAAAGTTGTGTTTATAGGTATGCATTATGTTGCTTCGAGATTTTTGAGTATCAAGTCTTCATGCATTAATGAGTGTTTTTTTTCAAATATTGCATTTTCATGTATCAACTTGTATAGTCATTTGTCTTTATGAAATTTTATTGACAGTGAATATTTTGTTTTATGGTTAAGACTTTTCATATTTGTAGTCATTTTTTTCCTACAGCTTGTATGGATTTTGTTTTATTTTTTTGTATTATTCATAAATATTTGTTGAATTTCATGTGTTGGTTGATGTTATGAGAGTTAATCAACAAGATAACATACAGAATTTATTAATTTTTGTTATTGTTAAATAGACATTCTCAATTGGGCAAGTGAATATATAGACAACATTGGCATGTTGAATGTTATTTTTTTTGTATTATTGTTTGTGATCATGTTGGAGGTTTTTAATTTTTGTTTTTTTTATGTGTAGAAGCCTTGTTGTGGAATGTTGAGTAAAGTTTAATTTGTTGGGTATAACAATCCAGATTGGTTTATTTCTTATTACTATGTCAGGAAAATGGGCTGAGAGTAATTAACAAATGCGTAGACAAATAAACTGTTCAGAAAATAGACTAATGCCAATAAAATATGTTTGAGCAGGCAATTTACACTAGGTCTGAACCAATATTTAGCCAAGGAAAACAATTGCAACCAAAAACACCTCAGTTGAAAAGCTGTTAGCAATTGAAGTTGGCAGCTAGCTAGAAAAAAAGAGTTTTGATGTCCTAATGACCCCCAGTGCAAGAAATGTGCCATCAAGTTATATAGAAAGAAGTATCAGCTCATCATTAGTTGCAAACACGAGGTCTGAAACAGAGTCACAGATAATGCGTGATGAATGAGTGATAATTTAGGTCAAGTGGTTTGACTTATGAGATAGAATGATACTAGCAAAATTATTCTACTCTTGTGTCCATCTGACAAGAGAGTCATTGAAAAAAGACAATCCTAATGGTCCTGAATTTCAGAATGAAATGACTAATCAGCTGGCTGGCCAGAAATTAGTCTAAGATCTATAATCTATTGTTTAACACTTATATTTCAAATTGAAGGAAGGTTGCATTTATGAATCCTTTAAACAGAAGAATTAAAAGTTAGACCATGAGAGAATCATTGCTTGAAAGCAACTTCCATCCATGAATAAATGCAATGATCATCTTATGAGAACAGCTATGATTTTGTTTGTCAAAGAAAGCTGTTCCTGTCTTCAAACATTGTCAAGAGTTGTGTAACAATCATGGTGAGTCATAGGTGTGTAGATTTTTTTTGTGACTGGATAACCAACCTATCTTTTGGATTAATCACTATTAGAGTTTATTGACCTAGTCATTTAATGAAATTTAGGCACTATCAATGTTTTCATATCACTATATGAGACTTTATTTACTGAAGATGACGGATCCTTGAGTCTGAATTTCATAGTTGTGTTGTCATATCCTGCTATGGCAAAAAAAGAATATCTTTGAATGAGTGTAACAATAAGATTACTGCAATTGAGAGGCCTTGAAAAAGAATGCAGTTGAAAAGGAACTAATATTAATAATGCAGAGTGCTAATGCAACTTCCTCAGTCTAATGCCCTCCAATTATTAAACTAAGAATAAAGTAGTTTCTAGTGAAACTTGAACTTATGTTCCACAGGAACTTTCTTTTTTTCTTTAATTCCCAGATCACACTCTTTAATGTTCCAATGGTATTCAAAGTAGAAAGTTGTAATAAAAAACAATAAAGAAAAAAAACAGTTGATAAGGAAAATACTTCACCTCAGAATCCAAACAATTTCTGTTATTGTCAATTAAATTAATTTTGAGTTTTTTTCTTGCACGTCTCTACCAAAGAGAATAAATGGTTACTTGCCATTGCGTCCAAGACTTGGCGCCAATTCAGCAGCTTGATGGCAGCGTCTTAAAGGAGATCTATAAACAAGTCAAATAATGAATTGTTAAGTGATTCAAGCCTTACATGTCCAAATAAATGATAATGGATTGATATCTAGATAAATATACAGAGATTTCCTTGATGCAGATTGTCTGAGAAGCATATAAATCTTTAATATTTTGATAATTATATAAACAAGTTTTTATACTTAATCTTATTTAATCATTCCTCTAACCATCATGAGATTTAACTTAGATAATTGCAGCATATTTAAAATTCATCATAAAAGAAATAAATGAAATATAAATTTTTACAAACCTATTAAATGTGAAGTGCATATTGTAATCTTCTCCTTGGTAATTATTATGAAATTCAGAATTAAATTTTAGGAGTATTTCTTCATTGTGCACCTAAAATAAATCCAGAGACAGACAAAAAAAAAAAAAAAGAAAAATAATATTTATGTATTTTTAATTTCACAGTAGGGAAAAAAGGGTAACTTTTGAAGAATGAAAAAATATTAAATGATAAAATTTTATAAAAATTAACAAGTTTATCACTATATCATTTACAACTTCTCACCAAACTTTTTCATAGATACATTCTTTTAATTTTCTATTATTAGGAATATAAAAATTTTTTTTTAAATATTTTAAATTATATTTTTTTTAAAAAACTTTAACCCTGCTTTAATATTGGAAAATATAGAATTGTGTCTCAAAACTAACCTGAATATATTTTTTCTTTTGGACAAGAACTAATCTTAAACACACACACACTTTTTTTTTATCATTTCACCCCAAGCAAGGCAACAAAGCCAGGGAGTTACTGAGTGTGAAAGAATACAAGAAAAGCATTATTAAGGAATGAGAACAGAAAAGAACAGAAATTAAGACAGAATTTAATGATTGACATTGCATTAAAATTTTTGAAGATCAAATTTGATTGGAAAGCAAGAAACCAGAATAGAAGTGTGAGAAAAGAAACTGTTAACATAGAACTTATGGTTACATCTAGCCATTTCAACTGTAAAGTGATAAAATCATGCTGCAAATATATTAGGTTGGCGCAAAAATAATGTCGGTTTTTGACGTTAAAAAATACGTTAAAAACCGATATTATTTTTGCACCAACCTAATAGTATTGTGCTTGAATCAATGGAGTCTCAGTAACAGAGAAGAATTTATCCTAACATTTTCCATGAAAGTATTTATAGAAATGGCACAAGGAAGCTACATTACAGTGTCAGGAAAGTGACCTAAGCTGAAATGCCAGGTCAGGACCAATCACATTGCAAATTCTTCTTTGGACTTTATCAAGAATCTCTAAATATATAGCAGGATTCTAAGCATGAACAAATGGTAGACTTAAATATGTAAGCTAGATTTAGGTAAGAAAAATTGTCTAGGACCACACAGAGAACCAACTTTCCTAGCAGCAAACCTAACAACTGATTTGATATGTTTTCACTACATGTTAACAAAAAACGTTAACCCAAGAATTTGCAACAAGTCACTTGCCTGAAGGAAGGCAGAAAGGGTCCTCTCAGACAATAGAGAGCAGTTTCATTTTGGAGACATTAAAATTAACAAGCCATTCCTTGCCCCAGTTTACAACAATCGGCTGCCAATTTGACCAAATATGATTGTTTTCTATGACTTATCACCCCTCTGCAAATATTTTTTAGATGGTAAAAATTTATGTTTTGGGAGATAATGATTTAGTGGTACAAGTCTTAGTACTTAACCCAGAGCTACATGGAAGAGGTGGATTCCTACCTTTTTCAAGAGTATTTGCACATAAGTGAATATAATGAACCGAACTGGAATTGGACCTCAGCTCTTCAATTAACAATTCCGAGCCATTATCCATTACACCACCTGCACATCCAAGCTTACAGCATCTGGTATTCTCAAGTGGTCATCCATCAAGGTACTGCCTAGGCTCAACACTGCTTAACTTCAGTGACTGTACAGGAACCTGTGTTTCCATGTGATGTGGCTATAAGCCCAAACCAATCAGACTTACTATTAAGACAAGAGTAAATAGTTGTGTCATCAGCATAGATATAGAGCTGATACCTGTAAGAAGGTCGTTGATGAAAATTAGGAACAATTTAAGTTCAAGGATAGCCCTGGAGGACGTCTGCATTAATGAAAAAAAAAAAAAAAGCTCTAGAAGAGTGGCCATTCAAGATAACTTTCATTTTGCAATTTAATCAGACTAAATCAGTTTGAAAATTCAACTTGTGAAGAAGCTCTGTATACCAAACTGTGGAATGCCTTTGAGATATCCAAAGCAACAGAAAACTGTTAAAATATAATAAACATTTCACTAACATTTAATGACACTGTTTTTGCTTTACTTACTTATTTGCCTAGTAAATACTTCCACATTTACTATAGAAGAATTTCTCTTATTTTGTCTATTCAAATATGTTTAACTATAAATAGAATCTGAAGGAATTTTGAGAAACAAAGACAATATCAACCATTATTTTACTGAGGTCTAGTGAATTATAAATATTTTTATTGACCTCATAGAGAATAACATTTAATTTAGGATAAATGTGAATAGAAAAACCAAAAGAGACTTCTGAATAGCACCATCAGTATAAGAAACCAAAGGCCTATTTTCTAAAAATTTTTGGCTGCTTTTTCAATTTATAAGGTGTGAAAACCCAGTGGATTAATTAATATGTGTAGTCATTAATACTATTGTCTTAATTTTGCTTATTTGTTAAATACTTTTCAATATTCTAATGGTACTCCAGGTTTTTCAGTGCAGGATTACTAGCACCAGTGTTGACATAGCATACTTCTGTAATTATTTTTTCTGTTACAATGCTGTGTACAAAATTTTTTCTGTGAGAACATTTCCTTGCTTGACTTTTACAATGTGACTTTTTATGTCCTACTTTTTTACAATTGTAGCACTTTGAATTCTTAAAGGGACAATTGTCTCAGATATGTAACCATCCACATCTGAAACAGATTAATTTTTCTTTTTTCACATTCTTCTTTAGTTTGTATGCATGTGCATTCTTTAATTACTTCAAGATCATATCTCAGATTTCAGATTCTGATATTTCTTGTAGTGTTAGTTTTTGCTTCTGTTCAAATTTCATTAGAATTCTAGCATATATTTCAGTGTCTTTTTGCTGTTAACCCTTGAATGAAAATTAATACTTTAAACATATCTAGAGTCAGTTTGTTTAATTTTAATCTTTCACACGCTTGTTAACAATTTCAGCATGTGTCAAAATCTACTTTTTTTGTCAGATTTATACACTTTCAACAAGTATTGAATAACAAACTTTTCTTGCTAAAAGTTTTAATCAGAATATTTACTGTTTCTTCAAAGCAAATTTCTCCTGTTTTTTCAGTAGTACAAAATTGGAGTATTTTGTATGTTCAACCAATGCTAACTTTCTCAACAAAAGTCTTGTTTTTTTGGCTTGTTTTCCCAGACACTGCATTCTTTGAAAATT